>OX638363.1:24794524-25309377 GCA_951812935.1 Hermaeophaga mercurialis
TACCAAACATGACAGAAAAACGTTGCTGTTTATGAACTGTCATTATTATTATAATAATAAGTCAGTTTTACGAAAATTTTCTCAACTTACTATTTTCTTATAAGTTATCTGATCAAGCAAAATATGAAACCTTTCGGCATTGTTAAATATGGAAATTCGACTAAGAAGCTTGTTAGAAGAAACCCTTTCTTAAGGTTCATACGGCATAGAGTACGGCGGCCCAAAATATTGTCCCATTTGAAATTCTGGAGGAGGGTGAGAAAAAGCATCTATAGAATTAGACGTTCCATAACAAGACGTCCCATAACAAGACGTCCCATAATAAGACTTCCCACAACAAGACGTTCCACCAGAGGATCCAGCTTTGAATATTTTCTACTCTTTCTTTTACATTTGTGCCTTACTATGTAAATTGTATTAAATGTTGATTAATTAAAGTTTATTGATTATCAGAGAACAAAAAAAGGAATGAATGTTGAATGAAAGAGGTGTACATGATAGATAATGTAGAAATGTATGTATGATAAATTAGTATTAGGTTGTATAAATGAATGTGGCAGATTTGTACTATTACTGGAGAGATAACAAAAATTTTGAATGAGAATGAATGTAGGGAATGTAATATATAGGGTGATGAGAAATTAAAATGCAAAAAAGTAATGAAAGTAGGGTTAAATACAGATTAAATGGATAAAGCTAGTAAATATGGACAGAATGAAAGGAAAAATTAAATTTAAAAAATCAATATTTACAATTTCAATTGGTTTATTAAAATTTGGGGGTACTATTGTGTTATTTTATGGGTTTATACTTAAAAAAAGTTTGTATTTAGTTATTAGAGAATAGTTGTGTTTCAATAGATTTATTTTTAATGACAATAGATATTTGAAGATAGGTTTAATTTTGAGAAATGTCATGGTACAAATTAAGTCATGTTGTTATAGGATTTTTAATACAAATCCCGTTGCACGTCATATATCAATTATGAGATCACGACCCTGCAGTGTTGTCGGTTTGTCTAAATTGTCGAGGAATGTAAGTTTCAAAAATGTAAGGTTAGGTTATGTTGTTTAGCTTTATTATGAAAAATTAATTTATTGAAGCGTATATGAACAATATATGATCCTCACACTCAAGACACTTCATCCTGCCAGTTTTAAAGTACATTTAAAAAATGTTTTTCTCAGTTGATTCATTAGCAATCTACAACTGTGATATTCTTCTTCTTCTTGATGTATTATCTACTTTTAATATTCAATAATCTGTTATAAAAATCGTTATATTATGTTGTTTATTTGTACTATATTTTTATTAAATAAATAAAATAGAGACATATAAAAAAGATAGCAAACTATTTATTGTTATTAAAATAAGACAATGTTTTGTTTAAAAAAATATATATTTTTCTTATAAGAAACAATTCAACTACAATATTCGAATTCCTACAAAAGGTAAATCCTTTCTCCTAATTCAAATCTGAATCACTTGAATCACTGTCATCGCTGTTAGGATTAATAATAATGGGATTAATTTCTAGTCTATCAAAAACTCTCTCTCTTTCATACCATTTTTGTATTTCTTTTTCTGTATGTTTAATAGAATTTTTCCATACTTCAGGAGTAATTGTTCTAAGAGCTTCAGACCACATATTTAAAGAATCTTGTTCTTTATTACCGTCTCTGCCAAAATGTTTATTATAATATTGCTTAGAAAGGCCCCAAATAAGTTCGATGGGGTTGAAAACACAATGATAGGGAGGAAGACGTAACACTTTATTTCCATATTGTTCTGCTAAATTGTCCACCAGATATACTTTTGGTGGCTTGTATCTGAAAAAGAATATATTTTACTTGCGGTTTTTTATAATATGCCAACATCGCTAAATTCAAAACTGTAACATCGATAGATTTTTATACTTACTGTTCAACTTTTTGCAGAAATTCATATTTAAACATATTAACAGAAAAATCAATATTTCTATTTGCTAGCAATTTTAGGGCTGCTGCAACACGCTAAAATAGACAAGAAAACAATTTTATATTTCTAGACATTTGTATAATCTTTAACTTACCTCTCTGACGACAGTTAAGGGTAATATTGGCCCATTATTATCACGCTCCCGTTCAAAGTACTGTATTAATGAATATACAAGCTCTTTACAACGACTATTTAGTTTTTTGGCATTTTGTAGAAATAAACGTCAATAATCAGCTTATTCACACTATGTTTGTTTTGAAAAAAACAGTTTTTTTTATAAGTTAACTATCTAGCAAAGCAAAAAAATAAAGACAATATTATAAAATTACCGAAAACGTGGTGAAAACACACAACTGATTGACGGCCGGACGTCAGAAATCGTTAAAATATTTCAATCTAAATACTCGACAACGTCGCATCAAGGCATGCCAATCGCTACAATGTCATTTCTTCATCATAAATACGAGTCTCATTGGCGTAGAAAATTTCAAAATTATTTAATGTAAAATATGGTTTTTTGAGTACTAAACATATAATAATGATTTATATTATAAAGAATAAGACGTATATAAGCCAATATAATTGAAATAATTCTAAAATTATCAAAATAATTACGATTACTTTTTCGGTTTTTTAGTACTGTGACTACGTTCATGAGTCCTCGTGAATTTTCGTGATGTTTCGTATGATTTATCTTAGTTAGGGAAATTTTAATTAGTTGGCAGTACTATGACGAAAGAGGTACGTCACTCCTGACGTGCAACGGTATTTGTACTAAAAATCCTATAGAAAGAAAATTTTCATTAAATTAAATATAAGATTTTGTAAATTAAAAATAAAAATATGTAAGGAAGTATATAAAAGTATATTAAAATTATTATTGCAATTTATAAATATACTATAATATGTCTTCCAACTAAATATGCCTCTATATCATATCTACCGAGAAAAAAATTATGTCTTTCTCCGCGCCCTATGGGTTCGACATCTAATTTTTTTGACAGACGTCAAAGTTCAATTAAATATATAGTATTCCCGAAAAACCCCTCTCCGATAAGCAGAATCTCCTCCGATGAGCTGGAGTTGTTATGTCCGAAAAACCTCAAACCCTCTCTGATAATCAGAAGTTCTCTTGCACCTCTCAGGAACTCAAACCAACCATATATTTCCCATACAGGTTCACTACCTGTCCATTTCACTGATGATACTAGTTTCTTTAGGAAACTTCCGTTCTAGGTATTTATAAAATATTTTTAAACTGTAAACACTTGACTTTAACAGTATCAGTTCCCTGCCCATTGGGAGTTAATATTAAAGTCAGTGATGATGTATGATTTCTTTATTTAGTGTGACAATTGTTAAATTCTAAGATTTAGGTTGTAAGAAAAAAATTAATTATCATTTGTTTTACTTTTTTGTGTTATTTATGTTAACTTTACTTATTTGAAATTTAAAGTACTTTTATATTATTTATGTACATTTATTTATTTGTGATTAAACAAGATCTTGAAGTGTAATAATAATAAAATTGTTATCATCGAAAGGGGGCTAATTTTATATAAATTTTTTCTCCAGTGACAGGGAAAAAAGCTCATTAATGCTCTGTAGTAACTTTAAGACTTTTATATTAATTTTAGTTTGACTAGATTAGATGAGAGCTGCTGATCTAGCACCTGCTATGATTGGTAATTGTTAATTGTCAATATATTGACGACATTAGAGAATATTTGGGAACAATAATGGAAAATACATTAAAAGACGTTTTTTAAATAAGAGATAGGTTAGCAAAAATACAAAACATAATACTTACAAAATAGTTTTTTACTTACTTTGGCTTATAAAAGACCATCATAAGTACTCACGCAAATTATTATAGAAATATAAATAAAAATAATAAGAAGAATAAAAGGAGTAACACAATAAAAAATGACGAAATAAGAGCTAGAGTGAACATGAAATCAATAACAACCAAAACACAGGGTGTTTGGCAGTTGGGTGCAAAGCTTTAAGGTGAAGCTAGCATAGACCATTTAGAACCATTTTAGCTATGGTTGTCTTAGACATGAAAACTCAGACAGGATTTCAAATGTTTGACCACTCGGTATTAACTATTTTTTAATGCCATAGCACAGAACATTAAAAGTTAGGATAGGGACATGTAAGCTGTTTTTCTTGATTTTCAACGATTTGGCTGCTACAGACATATCAATTCAAAAAATGTTACTTTCAGGTGGCTATAGACTCTTTACTAAACATAATAGACATCAAGGGTGATCTATCTTGAATCACCTTGGCAACTTGTATAAGTTATGGCTTTTTTGAATATGCACAAATAAATACTGTTACAAAATTTTCATCAAATGCAACGTTCGGGAGTCATACGCGTCAACGATGACTCACCCTGTGTATAGCTAAAAATACATTTTAGTGAGGTATAAAAAGTAAAAGCAAATAATTATTTAATAAATTTTTACCTCATTGCCACCGGTATTTTCTCATTTTTTTAGAGAGAAACCGCACTACTAAACATGTGACATCCAATTTCAAGGAAGAAAAGCTCAAAGGAGCCATTAATTGGAAGTGAACATTAAAAATGATTTCTCCATAATCGCGATCGCATTACGTGACTCGTTCCTTGGTTTTTCGATAAAAGGAAATAACAAAGGTCTACCGCCACCGCTGAAGGGCGTTTTTCATGTAACACTGGCACTTCTGTCGCTGACGGTTGGAGAATGCCCATCCCTTGATCAAAGAGCTTATTATAAAAAAAATTAATATTTGCTGCTCCCACGTAGACATAATTAGGTTTCGAGTGAAATTACTCTCGTGTGGGCTTGAATTAATTTTCAGAAATAGGAAATTGAAAAAATCGGAATGCAGTTATTCGAAAAATTAAAATTAATTGACCACCTTTGCAAATTTTGAAATTCTTTTACGCACCAAGAGTTTCAGCTATTCATTTAAATTTACGAAAATATATTTAATTATCGCAGCTTAAAATTGCTGTCTTTAAAAAGAAGCAGTCCCTGATTTAGGTATATTAAAAATTGTTTCGCAAAAAATTTAAACCTATAAATTTATATTATTTTATAGATTTAATGTTCCTTCATTTTAATTGTAACATCTTACATATTTATAAATTCGTGCAGCATCAAATCAACAAATAGTTGTTGTGGAAAACTTTTCTAAATAATTCAACTAAGATCATTGTTATGACGGCGGTATGCCCTTTATGGAAAGACTCTTTCTTATACAGCTCGCACAAACCTCTTATGAAATTTTAGGGATTTAGTAAACTAGCCCAAGAAGTTTGTGATTGTATATGTACATATTTTATTATTGATTTGAGTTATGAGCTTGGTATATTATGTGCAACATTGATGCAATATCCTTGTTATGTTTAAGTGTGTATTTTTATCATAATATAAATTTGTTAAATTTGTGGGTATCAATAAAGACTCCTACCATATCAAGATATCAAAAAAAGTTATTTACAAAAAGTGTAGGCAGTCTTGAGATTCACATTTTAAAATTAGTCCCAAATATACAGTGTGTTCAGGAACGCAGTGCCAGACAAAAATGTTGTTTTTTAAATGCAACACCCCGTATATTTTGACATTTTTATAAAACTCTTGCCGAGCTAATTTGAATGATGTATCATACTTCATGTCTATTATGTTTAATAAAGGATCTACAGCCACCTGAAAATCACATTTTTATGAATTTAGATGTCTGTAGTAGCCAAAACGAAAATCAATAAAAACGGCTTAAATGTCCCTATACTAACTTTTCAAGTTCTATGCTATGGTATTAAAAAATAGAGTCAAAATTAGAAGAAACAATTAAGAATATGAATAAAAAAGTAGAAGAAAAGTTTACAGGGGTAGAAAAGAAGTTGGACAAAATTATATCAAATTAGAAAAAAAAATTGTAGAAAAGAATCAGAAAATAGAACAAAATGTAAAAGATATAGAAGAAATTAAAGAAACAGTGATACAAAATAACAATAGAATCTTATAAGAATTGGAAAGGAACACTGATGATGTAGCTAACAACAGAAGTGAAATAGGGAAGATAGAAAATACTGTGAAAGAGACTAAAGATAAAGTACAAGAAGAAATGCAAGTTATTAAAAGGAAAATTCAAAATAATGATAACAATATACTAATGAATATGGAGGTAGAGAAATTTGAAGGTAATATTAGCAAATTACCTCCTAAAGTATTTTTACAAAGACTAAATAATAGAGCAGAATCCATTCAGAATATGAATGAACTGAGAGAATTAATTCGTGTTAACTTAAGTGGACAGGCTTTATATACTTCATGAATTATTGTAATTTCTAATTTCTATTTATTGTTTACATTTTTATAATTTTAAATTAAATAATCATATTATTTAAAAAATTAAATTTGGGGATATAATGCAATAATTTATAGTAATAGTTATAGTAATTTTTATATCAAGAAGTTGTGGAATTTTTTTGTTGTTGGATGTAGAAGGTTGTTGATTTTCTTGGAGGATTGTCAAGAATTGTCAGATTGAAATGTAAAATAAAACATGTCAGAAAAAAATTAATACTTGTATATTACAATATATGTATATATATATATGTTAAATTTTTTATTTATTTTTAGAGAAAGATTTAGTACATTTTTCCATGATCTAAATTTAAAAAAAAATAATGTTGAAATTAGATTTTTAAATTTTATTCGTTATTGTCTTTGCTTGAAATTGTAATATGTTGACGATTTTGTTCATAGTTTGTATTCCTTGTTAAAGCCCTAATGATGGACGGTAAACGTGCCGAAATATTGACAGATGAAATAGTATTGGTTTTCTTAACTGGACATAAACCAAGCAGTAAAGTTATTGATAAGGTATTAAAAAAGTATTCCCATCATCATTTTCTTCTTGTATTTGAATAAATAAATACTAAATAAATAAAATACTATATACAATTTCAACCAATTTTGTTTAAATTTCCTGGTATGGATGTTCTAGTATCTATCTTAAAATAAGTGGTATTTTTTAAGAAAAATGTTGATTTTTAGTGACAAAAAGAACGTTTTTTTTGTGAAAATGTCTATTAATTATTTAAAGAAGCATTTAAATCTTATTAAGTAATTATTACAAAGAATAAAATTGTTTTGGAAAAGTCCCTCCATAAGCAGACAAAATACTTTCAATCGAAAACAGGGACATGGAAAAGTTCCTCCATAATCAAAGGAAATACCTACAATCAAAACCAGGGACATGGGAAAGTCCCCCCATAAACAAAGAAAATGCTTTCAATCGAAAACAGGGACATGGAAAAGTCTCTCCATAAATAAAGAAAATATTTCAACAAAAATCCGGAAACGGAAATGTGTCTCCATAAACAAAGAAAATAACTTCAACGAAACACAGGGAAGTAGAACGTGCCGTCATAAACAAAGAAAATGATTTAAACCGAAAACAGGGAAATGGAAAGCCACCCATAAACAAAAATCCTTCCAGAAACAAAGCAAAACCTTCAACGAAAATGGAAAGTCCCTCCATAATCAAAGAAAATACTTACAACCAAAAACAGGGACATGGAAAAGTCTCTCTATAAACAAAGAAATTCTTTCAATCGAAAACAGATACATGGAAAAGTCCCTCCATAATCAAAGAAATTACGATCAAACAAAAACAGGGACATGGAAAAGTCTCTCCATAATCAAAAAAAATACCTACAACCAAAACCAGGGACATGGAAAAATCCCTCAATAAATAAAGAAAATACTTCAACGAAAAACCGGGAAATGGAAAGGTCTCTCCATAAACAAAGAAAATAACTTCAACGAAACACAGGGAAATGGAAAGTGCCTTTATAAACAAAGAAAATGCTTTCAACCAAAAACAGGGAAATGGAAAGTCACTCCATAAACAACGAAAATACCTACAACCAAAACCAGGGACATGGAAAAGTCCCTCAATAAATAAAGAAAATACATTAAACCAAAAACAGGGAAATGGAAAGCCTCCCATAAACAAAGAAAATTATTTCAACCAAAAACAGGGACATGGAAAAGTCCTTCCAGAAACAAACAAAATACCTTCAACCAAAAACTGGGACATGGAAAAATCCCTTCATAAACAAAGAAAATATCTTCAGCCCAAAAACAAGGAAATATCCGAAAATTTCTACATAAACTAATAAAATAATTTCAACGAAAATCAGGGAAATACAAAATAAACCACGCCATAGAGAGAAAAGTAGGAAAATTAGTATAAATTTAAATACAAAACTGACAGACCAATTAAAATGCTCAAAATCGGGAAATATGATAAGATCTATAAGTAATAAACAAAGCCAGAGATATTGATACTGGTGATGATCAAACCCCAGTTTCCAATTGCCTTTTCCTTTATTGCATCTATTTGCGTTGCACCAAAGTCTGAAATTCACAATAAATATAATAATGTATATCATTCAGTGATTATAATGTAAAAATTGAAAAAAAATGTTCACTTATCTTTCGAACACAATGTATATCGTCAATTTTTACAAATGTAAAAATTTAATAATCTTTATTTATCTTTCGAAGACACTCTGCTGTTGAACACACTGTATATCACTCACTTTTCACAAAACGTGTATACTCAAAAAAATTCTTGAATAATGTTTTATATCATAATGACATTAAGGATAAAATAGTTGAGTTTCACCCTCTATATTAGATCTGATATTAACAAAAATTATAATATTTCCGGAATAATTGAATGCAATAAAAAATAAGTAAGAAACCACCACCTTACAAATACCCCAGTTATCCTACCTTTCCTGAAGAAATTTATACCCTGATGATGATGACTCAACATTCTGAAACAAAGGGAAAAATATTTCTAATACGATATCTATTACCAATTTGCTAAAATTTAAATAAATTGTAGTTTTGTTGGAATTAAATAAAATTAATAGTTCTATTCGTTACTGTTAACAACCTGTTATTTCATTTAAACTATTATTAATTATTATTACAATTGCGAATGGTATATAAAAGTTACTAAATTTTTATACAATTTTCAATTCAAATTCTTTTAATGAATTTAAAAGCGTTTAAAAAATGTACCTTCTAATTCATTCTAAGCCAAATTTTCAATACAGAAGGGCACTTTATTAACGCGCGTTTAAACGGAACTAAAAACGCATTCTAAAACGAAAAAATTAAAAGCGTTTTATTTTTTTAAACTAATAAAACCACGAATTTAATTTCGACCGATCGCGCCCAAATTCATTCTTCGATTAAACGATTTATTTTGATACATTTATTTCTTAGTTACGACCCTTTAGTCACGACATCCTGATAATCGTGACGAACATATTTTTGTAAACATAAACAAAGGTTTTTATATACAAGGAAACGTATCCTAAAATAATTAAATTTAATAAAAACACTGTTTTATTTGGAATTCCCAACAAATATTTAATATTAAACTCTATAAATATTTATAATAATTACACACAATTTGAAATTTAAATTAATACTCATTGGAAATATTAGAAAAATACATAGAGAATGTATTTATTTATCTATTTAGTGTTTCCCACCGTTTTTTATTAATCCGTTTGTAATGCAGCCTCATTTCATAATCGACCAATGTATTTTCTTAGAAAAATATTATACACTGCACTGCTTTCTTTGAAAAATTTATCTTATTATTATAATGTCCATAAGAAAACATTTATTCATGTTTCATCGAAATATTCACACTTTTTATTTTTTATATAAACGTTACTGTCAGTCTGATTCCAGCGTTACAAATAAGTACAGAAAGAAAAGTGGTGAAGTCTAAAGTTTTTATTCTTAACAAACCTTTCGAAGGTTTTCCAAAAAGAGACGATGTTAAATTAATAAGTATATTATTAACAAAAAAATGTACATCAGCTGCATTTTGCCCCTTTGTACTTATCTACAAAATTTCATAAATATCGTCCGTTTCGTTTTAAAGATATTTACTTGGTTCCGTACTTTATCCCAAGCCTGTATATAAGGTCAAAAAGAAATTAAAATAAAATTTTGAAGCTTACAAATAAAAATAATTTAAATTTTTTTCAAATTTTCTTCTTCGCTTATTTTCTTATAGCTCTCAACGTAAATACAATTAAAATTAGTAGTAATCACTCAGTAGCATTATTCTTCTTTAAAAACAGAGATGGAATTAAATAAATATTTTGAAACAAACGTTGTATTTTTTAAAGGATGTACGAATAAAAAGAGGGTTGACAGATAGAAATTTGCACAATAAAAAATTATAACATTTTTCAAATTCAGGTTTTCAAAAACGCCCTGTCGTAGTTGAAAATACGGTATTTAAGTTAAAACTGCCGGGTTTACTTTGCTCCATGCCAAACACGAAACCATTTGAAAACTGTAGATATAGAAATGGCTGTTCTCTCGCTATATATAATATGCATATATATTATTGTGGAATTTATACATATCATTGTGGTATTTATGAACTGCAATTATTATTTATTTAATAAATATTTTTATACTTTCTCACGTATTTTTATTTTTAATTTACAAAATCTTAATCTAATTTTCTTTTTAATTACATCAAATTCCATATTGATATCCTTCAAAGTTAAAGTTATCTTTACATATCTAATATAAAAAAAAAATGAAACTCAAACCCATAAAATAACAAAAGAATATATATATATATATATATATATTCCTTTTTATTCATATGTATACATATTCCTTTGTTTTGGAAGTAACAACAAGTAATACTTTTTATTAAATGTCTACCCAAAACAAAGGAAAAAGACTTCGCGCTAGAGGGTTGTACAGTAGGAGAAAGTTACGGGTCTCACAGTTATCTAGGCAAAATAAAACTGACCTGCTAGATTGGTGTCTTCAACACCAAAACTGGACAATTGAGAAGTGGCAAAATGTTCTTTTTTCGGATGAGACCAGAATTGGTGTAAGATCAGATGATCATCGAATTCGGGTTCTCAGAGCTCCAGAAAGACGAGCGAGACTCCAGGCTGCCAGATCTCTCCCAAGATATAAAGGAGGAACTTTAATGTTCTGGGGAGATATTATGCTAGGAGCAAAAACTTCATCGTTACCACTTCATCGTATCACCACTATGATTTAGTGCTAGAACCAATCGTTAGGCTTTGGAGATTTGCAATTGGGGATAATTATATATTCATGCACGATAATGCTCCTCCCCATACCAGCAGAGTGACTAGAGAATGTTTCAAAAATCAATAAAAATACCGTTGTGTTTATTTTCTCAACTAAGTATTTTTTTTATCGATATTTTTCATTAAAAGTTTTTGGTAAGGACAGAGATTTGTTCATACATAAAAAATTTTCATACATTTCAAAAATTATGCAAAATAATAGGTTATTCCATATAAGTTTGGTTGTATATATATATATGTGAATGGGTATCTTTGACGACCTTTTGTGAGATCTATAGGTAGTTTTGAGGACATTTGGTGCTTGTGAGGTCCGACCTTATAGCAATTAGATGTCTAAAGATTCCTTTGAGGACTGGTCCTCATCTTTTATGTTAGTTTTCGATGGAAAGGTCGCTTTGAGGACCATAAAAATTATTCATATTTGAACGTTCTAAGAATATTTCTTGTATAAATATTTGCAAAACATATACTTTGTGTTCAGTATATATTTTATTTTAAGTAGGGTTGCCTATTTCATCACTTTTTAAAAGTTATAGAGAGATAAAAAAAATCACTAAATATGTCTGTAATTGTAACTGTACCAAATATAATATTTATTGGAGTTATTATTGAAAAAAAAAATAAAACTCTTTTTTAAACCACTACTTTCAGGGGCTGCCCGACGGCCACGACGAGTAGTATCCTAAGAGTGGGATTTATAAATAATGAATATGTTAGTAATTAGTTTATGTATGCGACACTTTTAAAAAACTTGGATATTTAAGGTATATTTTATTGTTTTGTTTAAAAATATTTTATTGTTTTGTTTAAAAATATTTTATTTTTAATCTTTATTTGGCTTAGATACATGTGCCACTTAGGTATAGTAAAATATTAAAAAATCATAGAAAAAATCTAAAAAACGAATAAAAATTATAAAATTCAAAAGCGTAAAACAAAGCAAAAATTCTTAAATCTTAAATCCTCTACCAACAGAAAAATGTTTATTTATTTTTCTTTATTTGGTTTGATATCCATGTTTTTATTACACATGCTTTTCTGTTCTTCAAAACTGGATATTGTTTTTGAAACTCCTGAATTTTTTTAGGGGGGGATAAGTACAATTTTCTAAATATCCTCCAAAAATATTTTTCGCCGTCTCTCGTTCTTCATGCTTCTTCATGGCCAAATGGTGAAGCAGCAAAAAAAATTAAAAAAATTATACACAATAGGTTTAAGTTTTTATCATCGATTGAATATGACAGTAATTTTTGGCCAAAACGGGGAAAGCGTCGATTTTTAAAATGAGATGGGCAACCTTTCCATTATTTCGACACGCCAACTTTAACCTTCTTTAGCCAATATTCAAATTCGCCAAGTGTGAAGAAAAACACATTGTGTAATATTTCAAAATAAAGCTGATCCAATTAAAAATTAATTTCATAATTTCATAAAAACTTGTGTTAGACTGAAATATTTTGATCCAAGTTGAATATTATTAACAAAACTATTTGTGACTTATATGCATTAAATCGGTCTTTTCTACTAAGATTCTTAGAAAAAAATCTGTATAATCTGTATTAATTATGCCAATCTACATCATTAAAATAGTGTGAAAGAACTGCAGTAGGAAGAACGAATTCTGTTTAAACTATTGATATTGAGATTAGAGTGACGAATATATTCGGAAAGGCTGTCTCCTTTAAATTAAAAATCAACACGTTTTTTATCTTTGATAAAAATTACCCTGCAAACATTAGAAACAAAAAATAAAAAAATGAAATTTCAAGTTATAAGTCGAAATTTAAATGTAACAGAATGAAATTACGACATTTTGAAGATAAATGCCCTTTTTGAATTTACTTTTTAATGACGACAGTTAGGTATAGGAAAGTATACGAGAAAGTTAAAGAGTATAATAAGGAGTGATCAAAAATCGGATGGGATTTTATATTGTTCAAATTTTTTACCACTCTGTATCAAATATTTTTTAATTCCATAGCATAGAACTCAAAAGGTTAGAATAGGGACATGTAAGCCGTTCTTATTGATTTTCAACGGTTTGGCTGCTACAGATATTTAAATTAAAAAAAATGTGATTTTCAGGTGGCTGTAGATCCTTTATAAACATAATAGACATCTAGACATCAAGTGTGATATATCGTTGAAGTCAGCTCGGCAAGAGATTTATAAAAATGTAAAAGTATATGGGGTGTTCTACAATTTGGGATTTTGACAATAGCTTTTTTATTTATTGGTATTTACAATATTTTGCCATAAAGTAAAATTATATGGAAATTGTGACAGACGGTAATTTTTTTGCCTGTATATTTTGCAAAGTCCTCAAAAATACCTAACGAGAAAAAAAATGTATATTTATTATTATGCAAGTAATAAAGAAAAAAGTTGTAAAATACATCGCTTCGAGATATTATATATAGCTAATATATACCTCTAAATATACAAAATTTTGAGGTCCCCAAAACTACCCTTACACACACACACATACATATATATATATATTATATTTACATTTTATTTAATCAATTTGCTTGTTCGGCGTCTAATTATTGTATTTGCATTATACTATGCATTATATTTAAAAGAGAGTAGATCGACTTTTTTATGACAGTTTTTCAATATTTTTCAATATTCGTTAGTGTTTTAATTCTTTTATGTAAATGTTTTCATATGAAATTGTCAATTATTTCTAATAAAATGATTTCATATAATATATTTTCATGAAACTAACTATATCCATTTATTTCTAGTTTTAAAAAATGTACCATTAAATTTATGAGCAAATAGCCAAGTCAAATTGTTAGAAAAAGATTAAAGGTGATCGTGTTAAGGATTGCCGTCCTGGGAGGACTAAAATCGATCACGGGATAATCCTCAGGGCTCAAAGTTATATGTTTACAGTTGCTCCTCAAGACAGCTGGGATTTCAAAGATTTCGCTTAACGGTCACTTGACAATTTGTTTGAAATTGGATTGGACCTCCATTCCTAACTTAACGCCTTCAACTCGGAATTGTAAAAGATGTCGGATCTGAAACTCTTTGAATCCACACTGCCATTCTAATGGTTATTATATTTGAATCGAGTGGATTCCTTTCTTAAATGCGCGGGAAGATAAAATCGTTTAAAGGAGAACTGAACACCAAAAAGAACATTTAAAATTATACTTTTTCCATAAATATTTAGTCGAAATTACACAAAGTAGCGTTATTAAAGGAATATAAAGTCCTGGATTAATGAATTACATAGTATATGGATATGATATGGTGTGTATTAGAGAAAATAAACCGCTGAAGTAGGAAATGAAAATAATTAGTAGGAATGAACTGACAAAAAACCTAAAAGTGATCATTATGTTGAAGCTTAATATTTTGGAAAAATATTATGCAGTTGATCACTTATAACAAGCCGTCAAGAAAAACATTAATAGAGCCAGTAGCCACTCCTACAGAATGACATTTATTATAAACAATTATAATCTGGAAGTCAGACTAACGAACGAAAAAACGAAACAAATAATTCATTTAATATCGAAACCTTCATCAAAATTTACATAAAACTACAGAGTTAAAATATTGTCCATTTACATCTAAATACAAACCAACATTTGCGGAGAGTTTGTTGACCTCTTCACACTTTTCTGTTCTTACATATTATGAATTGGCGTTGAATAGATAAATTTTTTTATGAATGGGCACACAAAAATTCGCAACACATAATTGAATATGATTTCAGCGTTCCTTTGTTCCTGTTTATTAAAATTCTCAATCTCAAAAATCTTAAAGAAAGATATTGAAGTATTTCTCTGGTCGTATGTCCTATTGTACCATTTTGTTAGAAATATTTATATCGTGTAGGAGTAAGTATGACTAAAAAAAATAGCATCCACAAATCTTCTTCGACACATTCCAACCCAAACTTTTCGGATTAAATTGGTTCTTTAACAAAAAAATATGGATTCTCATTATATTATATTAACATATCTATAAAAATAATTGTATTGAGGATATCCTCAATGTTTAGATTATTTTGGAACTATTGGCACAAGTCCACTCGTCTTCCATAATCTACTGGAAGAACCACATAAAAACCCGACTCCGATGTTACCAATCTCTTTGAAGAAGCACCGCATTTGTCAAGTCAAAACATTATAAAAACCATTTCAATGTAGTCTAACACTAATTCCGGAGGTTCTTCACGAAAGTTAACCATGCATTTTGGAATTGAATACTGCCATTCACCATTTACTTTCACATCAGCACGGAAGTAATATTCGATAATTTTTGCTTTTTGCTCTGTGTTGAACACCATTTTTTAAATATAATTATTGTAATAAAACTTTTGAAAAATATAAGGAGGAAGATGGTCGAAGAATAATAAAAAAAAATGTATAAAAAAAGAAGGAAACATGCGTAAACTTAAAACAAACCATTAACCAAAATGCCATCATCCAATATATCTAGCAGACTGATATTAGTGGCATTACTAATGAATATATGGGAAATTTCTAGACGGAGATATTCCCATTCAAGAAGTACTGATTGCAAAAGTTGTATTATGAAACGAACTTTCAAATAAAGAATTAATAACTAATGAAATGGCATTTTAAATTTTGAACCAGCTAACTACATGATTTTAGTTCTTTCAAGATATTGCCATCATCTACCGTCAGATAACTAATTATATTAATTAAGAAACCTGGATTGATTATTTTATATCCATTGTATAAAAATGTATTTTATTAATTTTTTTATTGATTAAGGTGTAAGGTATAAGATTGTTGATGGTGTGATGTTTATTATATTCTGATATTGTGAAAACATGAACAAAATTAGGTGAGTTTACTAAATACCATTCATTTGCCTGTAGATATGTTTAATTTCGTTATAAATAAGGGAAGTTTATATCATACGACTGTGTCCCAGTTTGTGATGAAATACGTATTTTCCGGCTGATAAAATGAATGTGAGTACATTTTAACTTAGTTAACATTAAAATTCCCATCAAATTAATGATATATATTCTACTGTCTACGTACGTTGAACAGTTGTAAGCGCAATTAAAATTAGGCGAGCGTTTTTCCAATTTTGTTGCTCTAGACCGACAAAGCATACATTTGATGTCACTCCTCGGAAAACGTCAACTTTGCGGTGACTTATTGAAGCGCAAAAGCCTAGTTTCCATAGTGATCGTAGAAAAAAAATATTTTAGGCCTTGCCCTATTACAAACTAGAGACGAAACATAAATTGATAGATAGCTATTTAAGTAAAAGCATCATTATTCACTTGAAATAATCCATCAAGTCAATACTAAGATCCGATAAAAAAAGTGTAAACACCTTGAAATAAGGAAGTAAGGAACTAATTAATTATAAATAAATCGTGAATACTGGCTTAGAGTCGAGAAGACATTCTAAGTGAGGCTTAAATTACTCAAAAACTCAACTCCAATTTATCACCGGAATTTTAACTTTAAACTGGTGAGTCAATTAAGAAGATATATTGGATAATTTTAATCTTTGGATTATATATAGTTATCTCACAAATACTGACATCTGCTAATTAAATCATTATTCCTCAAACGAATATTTCAACGATAATGAATAGGTACAGGTTTGAGCAAATGAAAATTAGTTTTAATCATCTTCTGATATTGCTAACAGAGTTAGCGAAACGCGTGTGCAGTATTTTGATTTGATGTTTAAATGGTTCAAGATTCAGGCAATTACGACAAATGAAAGGTTTCAGTTCTCAAATGGAAATATAAATATAGAGATCTAATATAAAACAGCTCTCCTCTGTCTTTCATTTTTTGAGCATGAACAAACAGAAGAAGACTTAAAAGACGTCTATTGACGTACAAGTACATTTTAATATCGGCAGCCTAACTTAAGCTCTTGTCAAATTAATTGTTATTCTTTATGAGGATACCTCTCATTTACGTTTACGTAAAGGTAGGTTTCATTAATGGATTTTTGTTTATTTGATGTTGATATTATAATTTAAAATTCAACAAAGATAAAAAGAGTACGTCTTGTGACAAAAGAGACTTTTTATATTTATTAGAAAACCTTATGAATACATTGATCACTCAGGATATATATTGGTAACGTTATTTTTTGAACTGGTTCTCCATTAATCTTCTCCTAAACGAATAATGAATAAATCTCATCGAAAATAAAGAACAATTTATTGTTTTTATACAATTCCCTCGGGAGCCAAACGAGCGACATCCATAAACCGTCTCGTATATCCTTGCCGCATAACATATGGGCAAAGGGGATTCGGCTTATGAGAAATGAAGGTGTTGCGAGTTATGAGCTTCATCTCTCTGCTGCCTAAACCGGATATTGCCGCTCATTTGTCTTGGACCGCAATATCGTGAACGTCGTGGGCCCCGATTCTAACGGTACTGAAATCTGAAGCACACAACCGATTTGTTATGAGCGCGCTCTACTCACACCAGCCAGAACATGACATAACTACTGACTGCTTATCTCCTGCTAACTATCACCTTTCAACTACCTCGGGTACATGGCTGATATTTAAGTGAACATGGCACTTCTCTGCCGTAAGTTCGACATGAGCAGGGGCGTATCTTCCATTGTGTTTATCTTAGAATTGTTCCTGCCTTTAAATAAAAAAAAAGTGTCTTGTCTTGTTCATTACAAAATGAACAATCATATGACGTAGGCATAGAAATAAATCGTTTTCGGTCGCTTTATTTTATGTTCTTTTGTTATGCAGGAAAGCTGGTAATTTCATTGATTCTCTCAAAAAGCTAACAAACATTAAAATTCGAGTGAACGTTGGTACCTGCCTAACGAGCTGGAAAAAACTTTCCTCTTACTAAGGAAGGGAGTATAATGGATAAAATTAATAGTTATACTTGACCTACGCCCTCAAAGCTTTGAAATATTTTTTTAAGACTCATTTTTGTAGAACTTATTTTGGTGTTTAAATGAGGAACATTCCAATTTCAGTTACTTATTGATTTGAAATTTCATTAAAAAATAATATGTAAAAGAATTCATACTAAAATGTATAACACATTATAAATTTGGGATTCCTCTGGCACATTTACCACCATCTGTATTTTGAACTGCTTCGAAATTTCTTCATTAAGAGTCCTTTAGTTGTAATCTGCCATCGATTCTTCTTTTCGAGTATCTTTAGGGTCAATACATTAACATACCTATATTTAACTTCAACTATATAAAAGCACATATTTAATTTTCACTTTAGTTGCTCTATAAGTAGTGTCATCCTATTTAATTTTTTTAATATAAGAAACGAATAAATATTAAAAGGAGATATTAGCGGTTCTACTAAAATCTTAATATGTTCGGGAAATTTGCCGCCCATTTTTAATCGAATAAATTATATTATTTACCATTACCAAAAATAAAATAAAAAACTATACATAGCTAATTCTTTACATTATGAGATATTTTAGTACTATTTTATGGATTTTTTTATCTTTTCTTCTTAGTTCCATCTTTTTTAAATAATATTAGATTTTGTAGTTAAATTTTATCCTTAAATATTTCTATATTATTTAAGTTCGCTATTTATGTTCATATTTTTTTACTTCTTCTTTTGTAAATGTTGTTTCCATACTTTTTTACCTGTTTTTAATAAATAGTTTCGTCTTTTTTGTAAGTAGACAAATACTGTTAGCCTAACTGGTATTTTTAAGTAATAAACTTCCCAGAACTTGCTTTCTGGAAGATTTAGTAAAAGCTGTAAAAGAGAGCAGATTAGATTCATTTCCCATAATCGTCAGAAAAGGTTAGCAAATAATTCAGTTTTAGTTAGCGTTAGAGTGTAGCCTGAGAAGGCCACATAAAGTGGATTGAAGTCATTCAACACCTCAAAGTGTTCACTTTACAATGCGACTATTGATAGCGACTCAGGGCCAAAGTGCCATATCGCAGGGAACTGAGTACGCTGTGAAATGGAATTTGAAATTTTGAAGACCCCAGAGTGATGTAAAAATACACTTCGAGGAGGGTAAAAACGTCGTTTGCTTTTTATTACATTACTGAAAATATACTGAAGGTGACAAGTATTGCAATGAAGTTACGTGTTATGGAATTTTATATTCATTTTTATGTTCGTGAAAAAGAGGATTAAAATTTCTTCGTTGTGACAGCATAATTTAAATATATCAGGTTTTGTATAGGGAAACAATGTCATTTTAGAATGCGTTTATTTCAAACCCTTATTGATGTTGACTCAGGTACTAAAATTTTCTAGAAACTCCTTATCGGGTAATACTTTAGCTGATATTATATAGGGTGTTCGTAGAATGTGCTCATAAATCTAGATAGGCTTAGTAAATTATTACCGAGAAAAACAACTTTCTTCTTTTTGATTTTTTTTTTCCAAAAATAGAAATAGAAAATTATGGTTTTCTCACAATCCTTTATTGAATTTTTCTTACTACGGAATTTAAATTTATAATCCATCTTCAAGAATTATTATTACAATTCAAGTACTATTATTACAAGACAGTAGAAATGTGAAAAAAGGTGTCACTCTACATTAAGAAATACTTATATACAAATTATAAGAAATATCAAATGCCACTAATATTAAGCATAACACAAAAGGATTTATGATATAATAATAATGACAAATACAAACATATTAAAATAGCAATTTAGACAGTTTATGGAAAGATTTATATGGTAACTATTATAGTATTTAGTATTTAATTAACTAAAAAATAATTTTGAAAACTCTACCACTATGTATAGGGGATTGTGAAAAGATTTTCAATTTTTCTTATTGTAAAATTCATAACTTTATAAAATAAAAATGAAGTCACACGGACGAGCTACAATATTTTTAAAATTTTGTTTTGGGAATAGGATTCGTTCATGGTAAGGAGTCTATGTTAAATATTTTTTCCATCCTTTAGATATAATGTCTAAAATTAGTAAAATAAAGATTTTTTTATTTATAAATAATAATTATCAGAATTGTTAAAAAATGCTTTAGGAAACATTCATTTAGAATGTACCTAACTTATCTCTAACTCATAATATTTTTTTGTAAGAAAAATATTTTCCTGGCTATTTAAAATTAAAAGCAGGGGTTTTTAGCTTGGGAAAGTTATTATACTTTTTATATTATCTCTCCCCCAGTAAACCTAATACACTTAAATTTTAAAACAGTCACATTTTCTTGCTCTTATCACGCCCATTATATCTGGGAAATGCGTTAGCAAACACCCTTGCATCTCTTCTACTACCAAAACTGATGACACAGAACTTTCTTATCGCGCAATAAATTAAAACTCTGCTCATAGAGCCTGGATATAAAAGAAATCAGGGATAATTTCGTTGATATATGTCATCTTGATCCTTACCCCTTCGAATACAAGAATAAGGAGTTGGGAAAGAAGAAAAATATTTTCCGAGGTAGAGCTTGGTTCAATTTTTCAGTAAACATTTACACAATAGTATCGTGTCACAAAATTTATTACTTTAAATTTAATTCAAATGTAATTTGTAGAATAATACGATTTTTAGTAAGAGCATACAAACCAACATTTTTTGCGGGTTTAACTTCTTTTCTGAGACAAGTGATTCAAAACCTTTGGTTTCCATCCAAGGAATGCTCGTCATTGTATAACTATAAGAGATTTACAGTGAAAGTAAATAAGTTAAAGCGCGAACAACAGAAAATAAAAAGAAAACATATTTGTATAGTAATCCTAAGTTTGACTGACTGACTAAGTTATGTATTTTAAGTCTCCAAACTATTCCTTTGGTGTTACAATACCTCTTCTAAACGTAGTTGTTTGTTCTTTTATAAACGTATCTATTTGCCTAACGCACCTATTTTCTTTTCTTAACAATTTGATTAATTCCTGCAAGTTCCTTCAGGGCTTTCTTTTTAAGTTTGTCTCGTGGCCTTTCTTTATTACTTATTTTGTGATCTAATCCGATTTTGTCTTGATATTGAAGCGTTTATACTCTCAGCGTAGATCCAGCAGCGCTGTATCCGGAGCCACTAATTACGGAGGTTTAGGGAGAAGGTTAACCCTCGCGCTGACATCGGCCACTCAATTACTGCTGCTTTAATTAGTCCGTGACGGCCCATTGCCAGCTCATTAATACGTTCTGCTGTGAGCTCCCGCGAGAGGGCAGGTAAATCACTCTTCAACATCATGAGCGCACAGGCTTCCGGCTTGTCTGTTGTCCTTGTTTGAACACAAGTTAATTTGCAGCACGTATTTTAAAAACAAATATTCATCAAATATTTACGTGAATATTTTAAGCAAAATACAAATATGTATAAAGGTATTAGATATTTAAAATATTAAAAATGGAATAAATTAACTCTATATGATCATTATGAAAAGTTAGAGTTTAAAGATTTATAGGAAAGGATCATTACAGTTATTGATTACTAACCGAAAAACGCTGAGCATATGAATCAGATTTGAATCCGATGCATAGCGCTGCCCCATTCTCAACGCTACTCGTATAAATATTGTATCAATAATGAGTTTCTTTGTACATGATTCATAAACTGAGTCGATCATTAGATTTAAGGGCTCATTTAATAACCAAACAATGCTTAAAATGTCATAATCAATATAATTTGGTTTAATAAAAACTACAAATTATTTTGGTTACTATATTTGTTTTTTTAACATGTTTTTTTGATGATTGTTTTCTTGAAAACTCACAAAGCATGGACAAATAACATTAATTTATTAGTTCTATCTCGACCGCAATATAACCCTGCCTTTTATGTTTTTACCTTTACAGAATTACTTTCGTACTTTTTAATTTCCTATTAAAAATAGATCTGGTAACTAGAAAAATCCCTATTTGCTTTTATGATGCTCTAAAATAACAAGTTCACGACCATGCAAGCGTATGCATAGTTGCGAAACTTATGGAAGCATGGTAGACTGTGATACGAAGTAAAAGACTAATTTGTTGACAAAATTTCCTAAGCGGAACGTGGTCTGGACTAAAAATGATAGCTCAGTGCCCTTCTAAAGAAAACAAAGTTAAGATAACATTGACTGCTAAAAGTTTAGAAGTAGTATCAAGAAGGGAAGCGCCTCTTATATTATTTCAATGCAAATATTTTAAACTACCCACAATGATTTAAAGTATAAACCAATTTAATTTGTTTACTAATACTGGTAAAAAAATATTAATTTGTACTGTTATACTTTGTTTACAACATAATGAGTTGAGGTCGAATATTAGGTACTATCATAGGCATGTGAATGAGGCTGCATATATAATTTTGAAATGAGAAACAAATAAAAAATTGATAAGTCATTAGTATTACATTTTTTAAAGTAAAATTTAATATAATAATTTTGTTTATTTACAGTTTTATAATTCATTTTTCCATCTACTATTTAGAGTGAATATCAGTGAATAAGTGAATATCAGAAAATACATTCATAAATAAATATGTCCATTATTACCGTACGCTAAGTCAAATAAGTAGAATTTAGCAATCAGATAATCTCCAGGTTAAATCTATAGTTTGACTGCATTGTCTATTATTGATGTAGGTTTTTTTACTCTATTCTCCAAAAGAATTACCTTAGCATCAAGTATGCATTTTTTAACAATCGCACTTAATCTGATAATAATTAAAACTAGTCTAATATACTAACCATTACTTTTTATATGAATAACTTACAACTTATGATACTAACCTGACCTAACCTAACCTAACCTAGTCCAATGACGTCCTTTAGTTTGATCCTGTGCTATTCAAGTATGCGCATTTACCATTGTATGTAGACATGTTTTTTTGATGTGACTGTCTTTTGCACATCCCTAGAGTTGTATAATATATAAACAGCTAAGTTTTAGGATCTGCTTATAAACCAGATTTTTATTATATAAACACAGGCTAAAATGTTTTTGAGCCATTTGCACTGTCCGAATTTTAGGTTGAGTTCTTCTTTTTCTTCTTAATATATTTTTTCCATCTTAGTTTGGTATCTAGTGTTGTATCAAGGTATTTGACTTTGTTTTCATGGGGAACTATTGATCTTTTATCAGATGTGTAAGATTGTTCAGTTTTTTGTTAGTAAAGTTAATCTGTAGGGATAAGCATTTATTCAGTTTAATATTCCATTTTTTGGTCTACTCGTATATGGTATCATTTACTACTTGTAGTTTTCATGTGATGTCACTTATATAGAGTACATATAGGATAGAACCAAGTACACTTCCTTGTGGTATTTCCGCTTGATTGTCTTTCAAATCTGAATATACTTCTTCTGATTTATTTCTGAAGAGTCTGTTCGACATATAAAATCTTAAGATCTCTGCATACTGACTTGACAACATTTTGTATATTAGTAACTCATGCCAAACATTGTCAAAAAAATAAAGTTGAGCAGATTTTTCTTCTTCTAAGGCTTTCTCTATTATATCTGTCACTCGATGAACTTGATCCATTGTTGACTGTTTTGTCTAAATCCAAACTAACAATCACGAATAATTTTGGTTCTTTGAATTATTGGTTTTAATCTCTTAAGCAATAATTTTTCAAATAATTTAGAAATTACTGGTAAAAGTAGAATCGGTCTACAAGATTTCACTCCATGTGTGGTTTTCTAGAGTTTGGTAACAAGATAACCTCTGCTACTTTCTAGCTTTTTATGTGGAGATTTTTTCTTAGTCGTTCTAAGATATTTGTTATGCTGTCTTTCAAACAACACACTCATACAATTACAACTATCCAAGAGCATACCAAACAACAAAATATGAATATCTATGTCCGTCGGTAAACTTTTAGTACATGTTCCTATGAGAGTAGTTGATGATCTTTGTGTTATTTGAAAATACCGTATCGAGCTATAAGATTATTTCTAGCCACCTTTATGAAATGGAAAAACTTTATATCGTAATGATTATTTCTACTCTTACTTTATGGAATATAGTTACTATAAATGTCAAATATAAAATATACTTATTCTTAAGTATATTTAAGACGTTTGTAGAAAATCGTGGAATTTTAAGATAAGTAAGTATATTTTATCTTTTAAATTTATAAATCTATATCGGTTTTGTCATCAGTGTCTCTTTGAGAAAATATCCGTGACATTAATTAGATCATTGTTGACAGCATAATTAATTGTGGCTTGGTGGTACACAGTGGCCACATAATAATTAGATTAACTTCTTGAAACAATCCATATATTTATTCAATTTTTACAGGTAGATCTGTTCGTTTATGTTGTCTTCTATAAAATAAAAAGCAAGTAATTATTTTACTATAAACAATCATAATCTTCTGATTTTCAAATAAATATAATAAAACAAACACTTCGTTGAATGTCAATAAAACTCAAATAACTGAATACATTTAAGATTTTATAAATTCTAAAATAGCGACAAGGACAATTATTGAAATATTTACAATGATAAAAGAGCCTCCTTATAAGTAGAATTTGATCAATTTGTTGCTGTCAAAGTATCGACTTATCGTAATAAATTCCATTTCATTGCAGTATTGTTTCGTTGAACGAAATATTCGGCATGACGAGCTGATAACTTTATTCGCCATTCTTTTATTAGACATTGTCGGAGCTGTGGATTTATTCCATGTGTTATCAACAACACAATCTTGTTATATCTAAGTTGTCTGCTTGTCGGAGCTTGTTATGAGGAAAACGATTTCTTTTATCTCTTTCTGTGTGATGTTCAATATGTACGACACTAGCAGAGAGCAATTTCATAGTTCTGACTCAAGGAGCGTCTGAAAGTCTTGAAGAGAAACGCGCTACTTCGGGAAAATAAATTATTTTTTTTGTGGAAATGACAGTGTCTGAAGGAAATCAATAAAAAAAGACAGATTTCACAAATACATTAATAACAGTTTTAAATACACTAGTTACAATCACTAGGGATGGTTTATTTAACAGGAGTGGATTCAGATTACCTTAATTAATTCGATATGATTATTTCTATGAAAACTATTTATCGGTAATAATTTTATTTCTTACGTCTATCTATCTGCGAACATACTGGGTGTCCAATAAAAACAGAAATTTTGACTGTTATGTTGAAACTTACAATTTTTTTCTTTTAAGGAGTTTTTGGGTTATGGAAATGAATGAAGTTAATTCTGTTATACTATTTAATTTTTATATTTTTTGCATTAATATATTATAAAAGAAATGCTTGTTTCTAATTTTCATATGCTACTTTTTCCTGTGCTGTCGCTTCTGGAAAGCTCCTAACTTTCGAACATATTTTGTTTTAAGTATCAATGATTAATTAATTATATTGAATTGACTTTACCGCAGCTTTATTTTATATCGAGTGCATTGTAATGATATCAGAGTGCTTCAACGGGTATAATTCTTTTCAGATGATATTTTCGACAAATACTTTATCCCAGCCACACAAGAAATAATGGTGAACAGATACTTTTGTAACAAATTTAATGAAAATGATGAAATTAGGAACATTTACACGTAATCAATAAATCTTTAGTAGTGTTGCCTAGGTGGATTTTGGTTTCACTTTCACAAATTTTCACTTTTTCATGACTTAAACTAAATTACAAAGCTTTTATCTGGATTAGTGAAGAGTTAACTTTATAAAGTGTGTGATGAGCGATAACTTTACTTCAAAGAAGAGTGTATGTATCTTATTATCTAATGGTTGGTGAGAGACTGCGACTTTTTGTAAATGTGCAAATGTTAAGATACATTTAAGAGTGATCACGTCTTATTGGTCAATTATGTAGTCAAATGGGTCTAGTTTTGTGGCAGTATTACTAAGTTGTTGATTGGTTGAAGTTAAAACACGGCAGTTTTAAATACATGACTATTGTCAAGTGTATATGAAATCGTTACTTACACCAGGAGGAATTATTTACAAAGCGGTTCGTTTTGGGCCTCTCTGGATGAAATGACAGATTTCACTGAACAAAAACTTGATCGTTTACTTTACAAAAAAATATGAAAATAAATCAAGTTTTTTGTGGTTGATATACAGCAAATGTTTAAAAAACATTACAGAAAAAATCATGACAGATTTTTTATTGATTCTCTAATGTCAGGTTGTCATTTAATAAACGATCTTATTTTGTCAACAAAAAAATATTTTTAAAGCTCTCAACAGTGTTAAACTCCTTCGTAAGAGGTTACCAAATACAGTTTTACCACTGAAATCAATTATTACTTATTGGACCTCATACGTTTCTGCCGCATTCTATTATGCTGACCATATTGATAAAATTATAGATGCCCTGCTGAGTCTTTCGTAATAACAAGAGGCAAGAGATTATTTGAAGAAATTGCAATCAAACACCAATTGGCTTTTATTAGAAATAATTATTCGTACCTAGATAATGTTGGCAATAGAAAAATTACAAAAATTAAATATTTCACTTTTTGGAAAAAGTTGCCTTGTATATTAACTATTGTACAGAAATAGTAGCAATAAGTGTCCTATATAAATTACAGGCTATTTGGAAGAGAAACTATGAGTTAAATGTGGAACTTTATAATTTTCAAAGAGAATAAAACATATGATATGAAAAAATATCAATAAAAGCAGATGAATGAATCCCAAAGTGAAAGGAATGGAGAAATTAAGTATGAAAAAGGTAAATCTAGATATATATGGTAGCTAAATACAGGTATTTAGTCTAATGTTAGGAAGATATTAACATATCATTAAAATTTAATATCCCCCATGAACTGTCTTTTAGACCAATTCATAAAAGGGATTCGTACCATGTCAAACACGAATTAATTATTTCATTGAAAATTTACAAAGAGGAAAGCCATTAGGATATTATCTGAGCTTTGTGCCTAATAGGAAGATCTCCCCAGAGAGCTAATAGTCACGTGTGAAGGATCACTGTCACATTACTATCCATCAAAGTGTTCCGATGCGTTTATAAACGACCCTCTTTGCTACAGTTTCAAATCCGCCCCTATATTGACGTAGAAACCAACAGCCACGCACCAAAGGAACTAGATATCGGATGAAGGTATAATTATATACATGATGTCTCAAATTTAAATTTTATTAAAAAAAAAGGCTAATTTTTATCAGCAGCATAGAGAATAGAAGCAAAAGAGGAATATGAAAAATATGAAAAAAAATGACAACATGAAACATAAATTATAAATAAGGTTTAATTTTTTTACCACAGTGTCATCAATTATTACTGTTACGGGTAAAATTGAAATTTTGTAAAAACAATGGAAGTATTTTGTTGACTGGTAGCGAAAAAAGGATGATATTTTGAAAATACCTTAATCAAGATACATCATTGTTGAAAATATAAGAGAATATAATTTTATTAAAAAAGCATAAAATAAATTATTAGCTGATATCTTTCATCAGTTTTTCCGATTGCAAACAAATCATTCCTGATTGATATCCAGTAGTCCTTATTGTTAAGAAAAGGAGATACTCCAAATAAGATTTTTCTTTCCCTGCAATTTTTACAAAGAATTGTAACAGACAAGTGGAATTTTATTTTTTGTATCATATAATAATATTCGTATAGTGTATAAATGGCAAAATAATCAATTAATCCTTAAGATTATGGGTATTACAATTTTCTCACTTGTTCATAATATTTCTTTAAACAAGACATATAAAGGTCCATATAAGAATGTAAGAATTTGTCTCATAGGTATGTGTTTTACGTACACATGAACATTTCTTTATTTTATAGTGTCTTTTGATGAAATTATAAGTAAATTATTAATTTCTTCATTTTCATTTTTTTAATAACATCCATTCAGCCAGGCACAATGTATTATTTTTAGTTCATAAATTCATACAAGACATTTATACACATTTATAGTACATTCATGTCCACGCCAGGATCCGATCCCGGAACCTCTGGAACAGAATTTCGGTTCTTCGCTCACTCGATCATTCAGGTCGGCTTTCATAAAGTTTAAGTCAATAAAATTTAATATAACAAAAATACATCCTGTATATTATTTCAATTTTCCATAATCTATTAAATTAGAAAGGCAATCGTCAAAACTTCACTGACTTAAAGCGTTCTAAAGTAGTAGTGATCAAAGTTTAATTAAAAACATATATAAAAATTTTTCATGGAGTTTCTTTTCAGGTTACAAGGAAAATTATTTGTTTTATAATACACTAACATTTAAGTAATATCCACACAAATTTTTATACTCCAGACAATAGATTTCATAATAAGTTTTTTAAAAGAAATTCTCTATAATTAATAACATTAATATTTTAGTAACCTGCTCTGAATTAGTGGTGACATATTATATACTTTATAAAAATTATTTTATTAGTGGGCATACTTTTAATCAAATACATTTTAGCATTTTATTCTCCAAATTCCTTAGATTCAGGTTTATTAATAGTGCTATAGGAAATCTCATCATAATATATGCATATGTGCTTATATATATATATTTATATATATGTAAAATATATTAACAAATATATAAGGTAAGGGACTTCACTGCACTGAACCTTCGAAGAGACCTTATAATAAGCTGAGACAAAGCCAATATGAAATCTTTTTTCCTTTTTTTTTAACACTTTTTGTAATGGCCCTATTTTAGTTGTTGGCAAGTTATTTAGGATAAATTATAATATGTCAAAAATAATTTCTGGCTCTAACAGAGGGGTACGACAAGCGCATGGGAATTGTCACTTTAGTATAAATCTTAAAATTTAAAACAGTAATATTAAAGGACAATCCCAGATATCTCATCATCTCTTTTGCTTGGCTGTTGAACAACAAAGTGACTTTATCGTTATGAAAGTTATTGACATAGATAGTATTGGACGATTATAATGTTTTATCCACTTTTCTGTATTTTGTGCAATAACTACATAAACCTGTTTACAAATATTCAAATTACACTTGATCTAATTTTAATTGAACGTTTCCAAGGTGGTCAAATGTATTTGAGTTTTCTTTATGTTATAATATTAAACACATACGATAACATCTAAATTATATTTTATATTAGATCATTTTTGCCCTTAAGCGTATACGTGTTTCAGAAGCAGTAATCTTGTAAATGTGACAAAAACAAGTAGGTCGAGAACGTAACTTAATGATAAGCTGTAGTATTAATGCATTGTTAGCATTTATTTCAAGTAATATATCTCTTAATTATAACGTACTTATAATTAAATATTTAAAATCCTTATTATGTTTACGGCGATTCATCACTTTCTGACATTATGCCTGTGTTTTCCTTATCTATAAAATGGGCAATGAGTTATTGTTGCATAACACGACGGAATACTCTGATGCTAAATATTTTCGCGTGTTGTATGAATTACGTATATTCATAAATAGGTGGCGTGTTCGGCAGTAATGCGAGCTATGAGATATTTCATTTTTCCAAACGGATAAAGTGCACACCGTTTACATGGCACCAGGAATTGCGTGCAACCGCGTTTCAACATTCTTTGTTGACTTTGATATTTCAATCTACTTACAAATCGAAGATTTATCGGAAACATATTTCACGTTTAGAATGAAAAATTTGATTGTACGATGATTTAATTAAAAACCTACCCATTCAACTTTTGGTAAGAATAGAACAAAGCTGATATTAAACATGTGTGAATGTTTGAAAGAGTAAAGAAAGAATTCAAGAAGGTAATCAAGTCTTTAGAATAAACAGAAATATACTTAAAAATAAACAGATCTACAAAACAACAAAGATAAGATTATATGAAATATTTATATATACTACCCACTATTACATAAGTAATGGAAACAACCATACTTAATAAAAAAAAGACCTAAAAACCTGCAAAAGGAAAATGATAATAAAAATAATTGCCCAAATATAACAAATAATGGAGCAAGAAAGGGAAGAGAAATAGTGAAATAGAAGAATTATTTAACCTACATAAAGGCAATACGACTAGAATGGCTAGTGAATATAGTGAGGAGAATACTAACATAAATGGTCAGAAGAATTAACCACTTGGATCCCATTACATCCAAGAAGCAGAGGAGATCCAAGGAAAAGAGGGTGGAATAAAATAGAGAGCGACATCAAAACAAAAAGAACAAGTGACTAGAAATCAAATGCAAGAACAGAAAAACAGAAGAACAGAATGGTGAAAAAATACCAGAAACCGAAGAAAAATAGGTGCTGAATTATAATGACTGAGAAGAGGAGCAGTCCACCTCAATAAACCGATTTAAACGCTTACAAGCGTTAGCCATAATCAAATGCTTGATTTGGTAGTAATATCTTCAGATAATCTATATTTTGATGCTTTGATATCACTACAATTTTGTCAATCATTGCTAAAAAAATTACTCTAAAGAAGACTCAGTTATTATAATTACCGTAATTTAATATAAATAAAATTACTAGGTGTCTTTTTATTTGATTGTGGAATGCGCTATTTTTTCCAATTTATCAATAATGCTTTTGCTTTATTGGTTATATCAAAATGTAGTTTTTCAAAATGAATACATACTCTCTCTTCTTGTTTAATTTTCTCGTTATTTTTGCAACGCATTCAATGTATATTTGAAGACAATTAAATTGAAGTGTTTTTGTATTTTTCTTCACTTTTTGTCACATAATGAGCAAATATAATGTTAATCTTATTAGTAATAAAAGATATTTTCCTTGTTATTAACACAATCTTTATGGATATTAGAAAGAATTAGTAGATCACCATTGGATGGTATCTATCTCAATGCACCAATGTTAATGGGGTTAATTTTAGTATTAATATAGTTTCAGGTAAATGATTTATTTAATATAAAGAGTATCATTTAAAGGATACACTTTAGGATTAACTATCAAAATCTTCTACATCTCCAACAAATAAAAAGTAACTTGTACAGGGTGATGAAAAGACATTATGAGCAACGGGTTGACACTGCTTGATTCGTCAAAACTCTAGAATATGTGTAGCAGTAGTTGGAGGGGATGATAACATGGTTATCTACCATGATTTTAAAAAGAATCAATAGAATGGAGGTGGAAGTAGAATTAGCTAAAAAGTCTTTTTTCTAATCTCATTAGGGCTTGCTGTAAAAATTCTGTTTTTTTTCTGCAAATATTTTTGGCTTTTGTTCTAAATTTTTGAAATATGCTTTTATTATCGGTGAAGTTACAGGCTGTCATTTTCTTCTTGGCTTCGTTTCTTTCTTTTATTATATCTTATTTCGTAATTTGGTAGGTCATTATATAACTCATTCAATTCTTCATTAAATTTTGCCTCTATTCCTTCATCCTTTTCTCCCGTGGGAGCATGGATGTTAATGATGCTAACTTTTGTGTATTTTCTTTTAATCGAATTTTACATAATCTGTATGATATAGGGGAGAACTCTATTTTTTATTTATAAGTAAGTCTATGCCTAATAGTCTATTACTTCCACTGCTGAAGAAAATAAAGTTCCATTTACCTAATGTAATGCCATTATGTTTATTCTATAGTTATTCATCTCTTTCATTAACATAAAGTACCTTCACTGCATGGTCCTCTAACATACCATGATCCCAAATTAAAATTGGTGTTAACTCCTTGACTCTTTTGCTGTTTCCATTTTTTCGTTTGTCCAACTTCTTACCCTTTGTCGTTTTACCTTTATTTCAATCCTCCGTATTTTCCTTTACTACTTTTTTACCCTTTATGATATTATCTTGTCGGAACAAAAAAGTGAGGGGGAAAACGAAATACGCAATGAGAAAGTAGGAGGACAAACGTTATAGCAACAAATTTATCAGCTTAGTGAAAAAATCTAATTACCGTGGTATAGTTTTGTTGGATATAGTCTACAAAATCCTTCCAATTTTATTAACAAAGTGAGTAAAATATTATGAACAGAGTATGATTGGGGATTACCAGGTAGGGTTTAGAAAGTCGTTCCGTTAGCCATCAAATCTTTATCTTGAAATAGGAAAAAGCGAACAACTATGAACATGGTTTACATACATATGATCTTTATAAACTTTAGGCAATCTTACGACAATATTACCAGAAATACCAGTACGGCGTTAGGCAAGGTGACCCACTGTAAATAACTCTTTTTATCATCAGCTTCTAGAAGCTATTTTACAAGAAAGTAACATTCACCGACAGGGAACAATTCAACATAAAATCAATGTTTAATGGTGATGATTTAGTACTAATTGACGGATCAAGAAAGGAACTAATAGAAGTTATGAAAAGATTAGAAAAAGTCGCAAAAACAAAAGATTCTGAAATTAAAGAAAATAAGACAAAATAGTTTTTCAAAAAAGTAGAAAATGGCGATCTATTGATGAAGAGTACAGTTGATGGAGAAATTTATAGAATTCGAAATACAGATACTTTTACTTACTTGGGAGTAAATATTAATAATACAATTGATGATAGTGATGAAATGAATACTAGAATTAATAAAGGACATAGAAATAGTTCAATGACAAAAATTTTTAAATTTAAAGAAATATCCAGAAAGGAAAAAGAAAAAATATATAAAACTGTGATAAGACTTGTAGTACTGTATGGAAGCGAGTTCGGGACTCTAAATACATCTGACAAACTCTAACCGAATATGTGGGAGGGAAAAGTGCTCAAAAATGACCCGCTGGTTTTACGTGTAACCAATACTTCCTGATAAGGAAAGAAGCCATTGGATTCTGTTTCCATGGTGAATTTTATATTGGGATGTTGATTGTTGAGGTGATTTAGGAAGTCTCGAAATGTGTGCCAATCATGAGGTCAAACGATAAATGTGGCGTTCAGATAACGGAGCCAGACTTTAGGTTTGAGGTGAAAGGGGCCAAGTGCTATTTGTTCAAAGATTTCCATGAAGATGTTCGCAATGACTGGGGATAATGGTGAACCCATTGAGTGGCCGGATATCTGGAGGTGATATTGGTTTTGGAAGGTGACATATGTGGATGTGAGATATTTTTCCGTCTGATTGACCAAGTAATAAGACTTGTTGTCTTTAGCTAGGAGATCTGACAGAATATTGGGGGAATCTGAGATTGGGACATTGGTGAATATTAAGGTAGCATCAAAACTAACCAGAACATCTTCAGGATTTGTGTGTACAGTTAAGAATGTTTGAATAAAATGTTGAGAATTGAGGACCTGGGATTAGGTATTTCCGGTATATACTTTGAAAAATTGGCCTAGGTGTCTAGACAATTTGTAGGTTGGGGAGTTTATGGTGTTCACTATAGGACGGACAGGACAGTTGTCGTTATGAACCTTGGGTAGAAATACAGGGAGAAACATGAACTCACCTTGAGAAAGGGTCAATAGTTGATTTAAAATTATGAATTTTTTTTAAAAATTGTTTTTATTACTTAACACATTAATATCTACTAATACAATATATACACATGAGTGTCTATGTGGAACTGAGGAGAGTTCATTTAATGCCTAGATTTTCTGGTGTGGAAATTTGTAATTTTCCCCAGACTAGATGTATGTATGTTTGAACTTAAAGGCAGTATTTGTTAGAGTATGTTACCACAGCTTACCTTGGGATGTTTTTGAATACGTCGCCATTAATGAGTCAAACAAGCTGCTACATTAAGACAATTTTATCCTTTTGAATAATTTCTTTCAATCATAGTGCTGATAATGTAAAAAAGTACAAATTCATTTCAAGTTGACAAGGTTAGAGTGATAATTTATTAAGGAGGCACTTCCATTTGCCTGGTAGAGGAGATGGGATTTCGTTGGGGAGCGATAACTTTCATCTTCATCATGCGTATATTGTTCCTACCAGAGCATAAATCAGTCAGGATATTAACCCCGCGTGTGCAATGTCCACATGCAGTGATTTATGCGTCTAGAGAACCATTCTCACCGCCTACTTGTTACAATGTACGCGTCACGTCGCATATAAAAACGTGTTTATTGGCGACGAGGTGATAGAATATGTCCCGTTCTGTCGCCGGAAATAGCCGCCATCAATCACAATTTAGCCAGCTGAATATTCGACTATCGCACTAAGCTCGGACCGTAATTTGATCACGCTAACGACATTGGACTGACAATTATGAAATTACATTACTCATTGAGATGTACGGGAAACGTCGCACCTACTCAAAACGTCAACCATAAATCATAATGGGTGTCAGCTCGGGTTGAAGGGTGACGGTAAAAATAGCTATTTGTCTTCTGCGTGCTTTGTGTCTTATGACACATGACAACGCTCCCGCTGAGAATCTTTTTTTTTTGGCCAATCTAGTGCGAACTTCAACATGTCACTGGCATAAGGGCTACACGGCAATTTTTCTTTACGTTGTTGCTTCTCAGACTACTGCAATCATTAGCCAATATTAATCATATGACAGGGTGTCCAGTAAATATATTGACAAATTAATTACTGGAAAATATACACTTGTTTATTTAAGTTGTTATGTTTCGTGAATAACATAACTGTCATATAAATAGCTGGGAACCTTAAACAACAATAACAGTGTAACAATAAAACATTATTGAAGATAAGAGAGAACTTCTTGTATATTATAAAATATTATAAAATGTTTTAAAACTGGAACTATAAAAAATAAAACGTTATCGACAAGCGATGTGAAAAAATACTAAACAGCAAGTCGCGAGTTTTAATGGAAATTGAGGTCGAATTTCCAGCAATTGTTTATAGAACGTGGGTACAAAGTTAAGTCGATCTAAACTTTTGAAGCAGAAAAGCAAGCAAAAAAACAATTAAAGAAAAAAAGTCACTCTTTTTCAGGGGCTGGGAGAACTTTTCTCGGGACTCGCGGCGTCGAATCGGATATTTAAAAACAGGGATTATAATCGTGACTAAGAGACAGCGCTGGCGTAAAATCTGTTTTCTTTTTGCACGGTAAGTTGCTCCTGTCAAGTTACTTTTAAGTAGAGTTTAGTCGATTCCTTTTTTAGAAGTTCTAGCTTTTTTGGATTTCTTTCGCTGTTTAAAAGAAAAATGAATCTCAGCTATTTCAGGTTTTTTAAACCAACGTAATTTTCCTTTTTTGAAAAAAAAGACGAATGGGATCATTTTTACAGGGAATAGTATTTTTTTGGGATCCTCATTTGTATTTTGTGGAGCGAAGCGTCTGTTGTTTTGGATCAGTCTATAAGTAGCTTTTTTTAATTAACATTACTGACTTGGTATTAACATTTTCGCGTGAATAGTATTTTCTTTTGATTAACTAAATTAATAAAGATATAGAGGCAAAGCACCGTAAAAGTTTTTTTTTCTTTTGGAATTATTCTCATTTTTTATGGGTCCTAGGCTTTCTGCTCGAATCTAAGAAAGTCCCTTTTTGATCAGTTTTTTGATAACTCGATTTTTTTAATTTTATATTTTTGTTTTTTTTTTTATAATTTTATTTTTTATTCAAATTAATATGTTTGTATTTAAAAAGGATACAAATCCTATGTTTTAGCAACCCGCTCTTTAAACTAAATAGTAGTTAGTGGGTCCTGCATTTAGAAGCAAGGGAGGATTTTCATATACCTAAAACCATTGTGTAAAGTTAAAAAGATTAATAAGATGTTATCTGGTTGTTACATCGGTGACAGCACTATTAGTTATTACAAGAATAATGATTTTGAAAGAATACAAATACAGAAAATATACTTACTACAGTGTTTAATTTGGTAGTAGATGAATCTGAACAGTAGGATCGCAGATCTTACATATGAAAACTATAAATAAATGAATGTAGAAGATATCAGCTATTCTGTACCAGTTATTAGAAACATGAGGCTACTGCTTACACTACTATGCTTAAATAGTACTAGTACAATTATGAACGTTTTACACTTTCATTTTAGAATACAGTATGTAATGATGTCGACTAGGGACTAAGTACGGCTAGTATCATAATGAATGGTATAATGATCCTTTTAAATAAATAGTAAATATTGATATTTTCCGAGAGATAATAAAAAGTTGTTAATTTAATTGAATAATATCCTTACTTGTCTTCGTTTAATTAACTGATCACTTTCCAAATAAAGATTATAGAATTCTCAAAAGTCGCTTATACGAACATTAGTAATCATAATGTTTACTTATGTTATATATAATTTTACACTTTTTACATATTTTTTATGAATTTCTAACGCTAAAAGGGATATTTTAAGACCATTGAACCTAATATTAGTTAATTTGATAATTACAACTGTTTATTATTTTTTTCATATAATTATAAATAATCACCCGGGTCACCTACAGATGGAGCTTTTTCAAATCTAAATAGTCGCTAGTATAAACACAAGTAGTTATAACAATTATATACTCACCTTATACTATATAAAAAGCATAAACTTTCCCCTAGTACTTCAGTATGCCAATTATTATTACTGAACACATTTTGCAGCTTTAAACATAATAAAACTAGAGCTGTCGTATAATAAATTCTTGTTTCTTACAGCTGAGAAATATAGCCCTATACTTTCTTCGATAAAGTGGTTCATCTTGTTATTATATGATAATGCACCCATATCGTAAATTTTCACGGTTATGGTCTTTCCTGTACTTTTCTGTTTCACATGATAGTGATATATTTTCAAGTAAATGCCACGAAGTTAGCAGATTATGACGATGGGCACAGGTCTGTATTAAGTTTTACTTTTATTCTTGAAAAACGTAATCTTTGGGTAATATAATAGTTAAATTGTACTGTATATAATTTCTTTTAGAAATATTTTATAACCATAATCGTAATCATTAACATATGCAACAGTTATCGTATATTAGAACAAAACCGCTAACATAATAATTAAAAAGAAACCTGCAATAAAATTATTGTCTATTAAATTTAAATGGTACATTGATATTTTATTACATATTTGATATTTATTTACTGCACTGATTTCAACAATGTAGCACACTTGGGGCCGAAAATTAATATTTTCGGACAGCGCAGAACATTTTAAACGCACGTTGTGTGAAAATAATTGGTCAGGAAAAAATCCTTTACATGTCCTTATCTTCAAATAATTTTTTTTGCCGTTAAAAAAATTTCAACATAGAGTATGATCCAAATTTTTGACTTGTTATTTGAAATTGAAAGACAGGGTTTTCCGATTTTTAAAGGTTTTGACAATATGAGGCATTGAAAATCCAATATATATATTATTTTCAAAAATTCATTTAAATTTTAGGGCATAAAAAAATCATCATAAATTCCTACAAGAAAACTGAATTTGACCGTTGAAATATTGATTTTTATAATTAATTTATAAACCTATTTAATTTTTAACCTTTTTTTTACTCTTACAATTACACAGCACATATGTATTATTAAAATAAAATAATAGAGGTCGTGAATAAATTTCCTTAGTGTGGTGCTGTATCGGGGCATCAGCATATAGTGTTGTTGTAGCACCTCATGCTGGTTGGCGGACGTAAAAGTTGCGATAACGACGATAACGATAAGGCGTTTCATGAAATGACATTTTGTGTACTTTATGACTGCTACTGGACTCATAATTCAAATCTAATAGCTTTGTGTTTTAAGCATTAACGTTTTTATTTCCCCTTTTTGATGGATTGGTTTACATTTTAATTTCACTTTACGACTAATAATTGTGTCATAATAAAAACCAGTTAACAATTTGTTTCATTTATTATTCGATTTCTATCTTTTAAAGGCGAAAATGAAAAGTTAGAACCATAAAAGTTTCCTTCACTTGTACTGTGCTATATTTTTAGAACTATTGTAAATTCTACTATACCAGTTTAGAAATGATATATCTCTAGGTTTACGAATCCGTGCGAGCATAAGAGGACGCATTTAGAAGAAGCGAGAATGGATTACAATTTCTCCTTTAATATTTTGAGCTGGGGATATAGAAGTAGGAATATGTCTCAAGTAAATTTAATATTGAGGAACCAACAGAGGTGATCGTAACTCTAGTACTCTAGGGTTCAATTGTTGGTTTGCAACAAGAGGGAAAGTGGAGTTAACGGGAGGAGACACATTACGCTCTCTCTTGGTTATCTGGTCACATATTAGTATTCGTATTCTTCTACTCCTTTAGATTTCTGCTTACACCCTAGTTATTTTATTTCTCAACCGGTATAAATAATCAGTTATCTATAAAACAGTATATTACATAAAACGTACTGCAAACAACATACTCGTATAAGTTGCGTAGGGACTAACTAGTAAAAATTTTAACAATAACCGTGCGTTATTTTCTATAAAACTCGTTTACAGGAAATCATAAATGCCTGTAACTATTCATTAACAACAGTGGGAGTGGAAAAAGAATTTCTTTTTTATTTTAATATTTAAAGGGCTTTGATGTAAATGATGAAATTTGGAAAAAAGCTATTATGACTAAAAATAAATGGATTTAATCCATATCGAAAAATGCAAATCTGTTGTGAAATTTGTGTATTGTCTAAGTACGTATTTTAAAGGATAGCGTTTTAGATACAGTTTTAAGAAAATCAGCGCATTCAAAATGTAAGTAATGATTTTAATTAACTGGTTTATATATTTAAAAAGATTTTATGCGCAAGTATTTTTATATTTTTTAATTATTCTTACCTGTTTACATAGATATATGTCAATAATTGTTAAAACATCTTAAGTCTTTATTTTTGTCGCATAAAATTTTAAACAACAAATTTAAAAATATTTTTGTTCTCTGAGGATGCTTGCAATCACCAGATGAAACGCCGGCATTTTTAAAATCTTAATGAGGTTTTTATTTACGACCCCTTTCCCTATCTAAAAAAGTTCATTAATTGTAAAAAGTTAAATTGTTTCTTTCCATTGTTTTTGCGCTCTTTCTTACATAATTAGCAGCTACAATTCGGTTACGTAAAACTTGCACATTTTTAATTGGAGTTGAATTTACTTTTGATCTGAAGATTGTGCAGTGAGCATCATTTTCTCTTCTACTATTGTTTAAATATTTTTTAATATATAGGGTACAATGATGAGTTCTTCCATCGTGCATAAATAACATATTTTCACGAATTGATAACGACATTTCTCAGGTAATGCTTTTTGGAAATATTAAAATAATTTTCTTGATTCAAAAAATTTAGTAAAACAACAATAATAAAATTATCAGTAATTCCAATCTACATATTAATTTGAAAATGAACCACTTTTGCTTTCATTAAATATAAATATGTTCAGTAAAGAACCTCAATACTACAAGTTTTTTTTTATAGATAATTTTATAACGGATTTATAGGTTAAAATTCTTGCACCTGTTGAATATGGCAAGAGTATAATAATTGTTGGTTTAAAACATCGTGAAAAATACTTTTATTTATTCTATGATACTAACAGATTACTTTCAACTCGATTTAATATGCGTTCCTAGAGTTCTGTTATCCTTGTGGTAGATATTATCGGTTAAAAACAGATGAAGAAAACTAATTTTGTTTTTCACTTGAACACTTGAAAGTGATTATTTTTTTCATTTGACAACAAATTTGATTACTCCAATATATTTAATTTAAAAAATGTACTCTTCTTCGTGTTTCAAAAAAATAGTTAGTTTTTGAGAAAAAATATTTTTTAGACAATATATTGTCTATACTCTAAAGGCAATTTCGCTAATAAAAGATTTAATTTGAAGGGTATATAGAGTCTAATTTTTTAACTGTTAGAAATTAAGTTGAATTTTTTGCACCTGAAAGATAGTTAATTTCAAGACTTTGATGAAGGTTTATTTTTTCATTAGACAGAAATTATTTAATTCAACAAAAACATGTACTCATGTTTGCGATGAACCAAAATTTGTAGTAAAATTAAAAAATCTATACACTCGAAAATTTTGTAGTTAATACTCAAGGACGAGACTATCTCTTCCTTCTAAAATCAGTATCTTCGCAAATTGTGACTTTTCAAGTGGGCATTCTACCCTTTATCAGGAAAATAACTTCTCAATAAGATACTCGTTAAATTTTTACCTTTGAAGAATTTGCAACTAATGACTTCTATAAATTATGAATTAATATAATTAAGGTTATATTATATTGGGTTAAATCAATTCAATCAATCAATTTATTGACTATTTTAAAGTACATTGTGTTTGTTTATAAGTATTTTGAAAGTTTAAATAACCTACGGATGGAACTCATACTAGGCTAGAAAACCTGTCCTGTAACTTCATACCTAGGGTACTAATACTAGGTATGTATGCACATGTGATTTTAAGGGAATTTTGTATACAAATAAATAATAAATAAAGTCTAAAAACAAACAAACTTAATTTTTTTTTCTAATTTTAAATTTCAAATTTCTTTCAAGTGAGAATGGTGAAACCAGTTATGGATAATTGTCACTTTTAGAAGTTTATTGTTTGACACAATTATATCCGTACGACAAGTTTTAAATTATATTGAATAAAATTTGTTGGGATTGGTGAGTATAAACTTTTTTACCTCTCTCTTAAAAGAATTATATTTTTTTATTTCTTTTAGATACTTTGGCAGTATATTAAATATTTTTGAACCATGAAAAAGAAAAGAATGTTGTGTAGTAGTTTTATGAAAAAAATTAATCCGAACATCCAAATTCATAGCTGAACGAGTCTGATTTGATAGGGATCTCAACTCCAGTTTTTGTTAATGAAACATCCTCTTTTGCTAAAATAAAAAGTAAAGGTTTATGAAAAAATTCGAATAAATTAAAGGTAGTCACTTTCTAATTTCCCGCGAAAAATTTGAAAATGGTTTAAAAAAGCATATAAACTAGACCTGTCTGCTCTTATATTTATTTTAGGAAAGGTACCATGTTATCAAGTTATCACATACTTGTATATCTTATTAAAAAATTATATTTACCATTCAGTTAAATATAAAAATATGGTAGAAGTAAAAATTACAAATAAACTTCATTTATTTATTTTCTGAAAACAGATATAAAATGATTCACCATTTTTTGAGTTCGTACATTCACCAAATTTTTAAATTAATATTCAATAAATATGTTAGTAACGTTGACAATCGTTTATATAATGGAGCCAAGATATGTTAAGCACCGTCGTAAATATTTTGAGTTTGAATTAAAGCTCTGGACTTTGTTTGTAGAAACCATCGTTAAACATTTTTGCAACGCTTCGAGCAGGCCGCATAATGAGATTTGCAGTTTTTTGGAAAAATTAATTTGTTCTTATTTTTTCTACGTATTTTAAATTTACACACAGTTTAAGTTAGTTATAAAGTTACAAAATTCATGTTTCACTTTATGGTTAAGGAAAAATTTAAAAAAATACGTATGTATGTAATAAATGTGTATTTCTTAAATTGTGATAAAATAGAAAACTTTTAATTGAAAAATTTTCTAAAAAAAACTAATAGAATTGAGAGTTCAATTTAATTTTAAAGTACTTATTAAATTAAACAATTTCAACTTGCTTTGTGAGACTATAGATTTTTTTTAATAAGTACTATAAAAATTTAATTAATTTTGTAAGCAGGTTTATTGACTTTTATTTCAATAAGCACTTTAAAAAGGGAGTATCTGTTTAAATATATTTAAATCTTCAAGCTCTATTTACACTATAAGGTTGCAAATAATATATTTAAATCTAATTTTTTCAATTATTGCACCACAAGGAGAAAGTTTTAATTTTAAATATTATTTTTCTATTGATTTATTTTTAACTGAATTTGCAACTTCTTAATATTTTTAAGGTCATCCGATTTTTCAATTTAACCCATCGAAATCAATGTATTTCTGAATCGAGTTTTTTCATGCGTTCTTTCTATAAGAACCCATGCAATTTCAAGTTCTGGTAAAAACGAATACTTGGCTCTGCACTTGGATATAGAGAGAATTTAATATCTACAAGAATCGAATACTTTTTAACCGAATTGCTAAACATTATAACTATTGCTAATTAAAACGATTTAGGGAAAATACATAAGACTCTAACGCAGCAGTTCGAGATACAAAATCCCGTATTCGAATAATTTATATTCAGTAACACGCAGTATTTTTTAAAATCACATACTTTTCGTTTCTTAGTATTCAAGTCCTCCTTTATTAGGCGACAGTCATTAAACATTAAACATTAAACCGCACCTATATCTGATGTAACACTTCAAAATGTCAACTGTATTTTCCATTACAATAAATAATTATTTCATTTCAAGAGGTAGAAAAGTATAGTGTGAAACAGATGCGTGAAGCCCATAAATTCATTCGTTGTCATTTAATGCATAAACCTTAGCTTCACCCACCTGTTATACAATATATACTATTATGTATGTGTTTACACTAAATTTTTTACTTACTATTGTATATCTAGTGTATATATTTATTATTTTTTGATATGTTGAAGCATTAGCCTATTAAAAATTATAACTTGCAGCACTGGTAAATGTTTCAGAAAATCTGTATACTGGATATGAACCTTTATTATATAGATTTCATTTATAAAGTGAAGGTTGGTTATGCAACTATGTTTATGTATACAATTCTTACTAAATAAATAACATAAAAGTTATATCTCGTTAAACCTCAACACTTATTTCAATCAATAAAGCTTCTAATTAATTTTATTTATAGTGAATTTACCAATGGTGGACATTTATGTTGAGTGTATTACTTTGTTGGTTATCTCTGATTTGGTTTATTTAATTTTGTATGCCATGTATTTGCCATTGATTTTGTTTAAAAAATAACAATACAATAAAATGTTTATATTATAAACGTTTTTCTCTTTGTGTAATAGTGACAATCTGGTTAATTACAAAATTTTTTAATTGATAAAAATCGACAGAACATAGATAACCCTCTAAATTCCTATAATAATCAAATATTATTGAATGTAAAAGAAACCGCCCTGCATACGAAAAATTTAAATTATATTAAATTTTAAACATATTTTGTAAAATCAAGATTGTGTACTGAATGTTGAAAACAAAAGAAAAGCAAACTGGGCAGTTTAGAAGCAGTTTGATCGATTCGTAAAAATGTTAGAAAGTGTGAGTATAAAGTACCAAGTCATAAAAGTTTGCACGAATTTGCAGACAAAAGCAGGCAGGCCCATGTTGGAAAATAACTATTAGCAAAACAAGCTAAGGAACAACAGACTGGACGAGTCTAACTTGGCGACTCTTAAGAGTAAGTCGGATTTAGTAACTCCAAGGGAGTCGGGCTTAAAAGCCCACAGTCATTAGAAGGACTCCCAAAAAGCAAAATTCAAAACAGTTTCCAGATAGTTTTCTTTATGAAAATTCTGCTCCAGTAGCGGGCATATATGGTAATAAGCCGATGACAAGAATCTCACTAAGCTTAGGTAAATATGCAACAGTGTTTCAAGCTAAAATCATAGCAATACAACACTGCGCAGGAAAGCTATTGTGAAGGCAAGAGTTTAACAAAAAGACCATTGTCATCTACTCCGACTGCTAAGCAGCATTAAAAGTTTATTACCTTTTATTTGAATGGGAAGGAGAGCACTCAGGAGTAGGAACAAATAAAACCTGAACGTTCCTTTCTGCTTGTTTGTTCATTATTTAATGCAGTCAGTATAACTATTTACAATTAATTAAATTATTAAAAAGCAAGGATAAGTAAATACATAATTTTAGGTAAATATCTAAAGGTAGTAGGTATGCTAACCATCCTGCACTTAGATATGCTATTATTGCTTCGTGACTGCTGTCCCTTCTTGGGGTAGTGTGGGAAACCTGAGGAGAGAAGAAGTGTCAAATTGAGACTGATCTGGTGAAAGATGTCCTGGTGATTCGCTCTTGATTTAACAGTTAGGTCAGTTTATCTTCAAAGGAGTCAGATGCTCCAATTTAATAGTTTTTAGGGTTGAAGCGAATATATCAATCTAATTGATAATAAAATAAACAAAAGAAAGAAAAAAGAAAAAGGCTTAAATGGCTTCAAATGCGTGTGGAAAGACTTTCAAAGGTTAAAATCAGAACAGAAAATTTATTTAAAAACAATTGATCCTCTTACGAGGGAATTTAATTAGTTTTTAAACAAAACTCAAATCTTATTGAGAAATCCGCAAAACTACGTGCAAAAGAAAAACGTGCTTTCTTCCGAATAAGACTTTCCTTGACCTTGACAAAGGTATTATCCAGGTAAGTGACAGTGATTGATTGTTTTAAAAATAATTAGTACTACTGGGCTCATGGTTATGTCATTTTATTCAAATTTATGAAAAGGATAAGAAGTTTTAATTGACATTTATGATGTTTACTATAAATTTGTTATTTTGCCTTGTTCATTTTATTTATATTACAGAAAATCAGTTTAACAAATAGAGATGTGAAAATATGATGGTATACTTAAGTGATGATACAGGTATTACAACCTATAAATGATTTGTACCATGTATTTAAATTGAGCATAGAGGTACTTTTAAATATATATAAACAAAATGAAAATCTTTATTCATAAATAGTTAACTACTTTCCCGAAGTCCTTACCCATTTCTTTATATATTTAATACATATAAATGTAATAACTGGATTTTAGACCCGTAACTAGCTCTATACAGGTCGAATTAAGGCTTGTATGGGACTGGCTTAATGCTTGCACTGCAAACTAAATAAACACATTCACCCAATAGGGCTGACAGAAGAAGCCACATTCAGATTCTGTCAGGATGAAGAAGAAACTGCAGTAGATTTGTGTTACTGCGAAGGTCTAGAAACGCTAAGATTTCTAACACTAGGTGAAGAAAAAACTAGAACACAGAGGAGTCTCTATTTAGACGGTGGAGCCTAATTCAAAAAACTCATCTGTACAAGACTCTCTGATCTAAGTGGATAGTCACCATATATCTATCTAGGTCGACATGTACAAGGTAATATAACTATAGATCCCAGATTAATCTGGAACTGAATCTAAGGAGCGGAACATTTCGGGAGATTTGGAAGATATTGAGATCAAATTTTTTGTTTACTAACCCTTTATTTACGTTATCTGGTAAATCTTTGTCTCATTGCAATGACTTGGGCGAGGCACACTTCGTGTTTGTTTTTTATATTTTAAACGAAGGTAATTGTCAAATTGAGAACATTTTGTTTTTTGGGGTCCTCACTGTAGCATTTTCGTTTAGTATGACAGATTTAGTTTGTTTTAGACAAAATTATCGGCCTGCTGTTTGTTTTAACTAATTTATAAATATTTTTTTTAATTAGTGCTAACACCAATAAAGGTGTGTTCGCTTTACTTTAACAAAACCGCCGAGTAGAAGACAGTACTGACCATATATTAAGATTTCCACGTCACTAGTATTTTATTTGATTCCAGTTTAAGTGGACAATATTTGGAAAGTAGATTTCTTTTTTGCATAGAAGTAAAGTACAGTTCTTCCTTAACGTTTATCCAAAGGTGTTAACTAGATTTCTCTAATCAACTTGATTGTAAATTATCAATTTCATTTGAGCATTTAAACGTATTCCATTTTTTATCAGCTATTTAATTTTCGTAAATTTTGTTTATTATACCTAATTCTATCTTTTAATTGAAGCTAATAAATGTATTTGTATTCAAAAATCTATAATTTAGCGATCTGCTCTTAAACAATGGACTAGTGGGCCCTGTATTTTCAAGCCAGGCGAATTTTCACATCCTTTAAGGGACAAAGGTGTATAAAATGATTGCTAATTCCTACCGCTCTATAAGTATCTGATACCTGGTCAGAGGAATACGATTTTATATACTTGGTCGACGTTTATTACACCGTAACTAGAGCCTCAGTTTTGAATTTATTATTTAGGCAAAATAAAATATTACAGATAACACATTAGATTGTTATTAAAACCAGTTATTACCACACTGGAATTCAAAAAAGAAATTGATACCTCTCAGTTGCAGAGTATTGTGTTGTATTTGGCGACAGTGTAATTTTTTTATTGGAGTGCAAAAACCTTTGCACATTCCCCTTCAATTTCTTATTAAATGAATTTCTTAGTAAATGTTTTAAAATTACGTGAAAGGTTTCACATATTATATTTAATATAAAATAATTTCATAATTTCTTAACCAAATGTAGAAATATAACATGGTAGGATTTTCCAGTAGCTAAGAGAAAAAGAGAATCCATATTTCATTTCGCCCGGAAAAAGTATTTCAGCGGCACACGTGTGCTACACTGCATTATTAAAGCTGTAATTCAACATCACACCCGACTTCTATGTGCCAGCTAATCAAATTTACGGTCTCAAAGTAGTATTTTGTTAGCGACCGCATCTCTCCATCTTTCTTCGTGTGTGTTTCTCGGTGAATATGCGTTAATTTGTCTGTCGTCTCGAGCCGTATTTCTTTATTTAAAGAACCATTTGACTCTCACCTAGCAACCATTACTCGGGCCTTTTTCTACTTTGCTCGGCGCCGCGTTCTCCGCTTCTGCGGCCATTCGGTGTCTAGAAGTAATACTCTAATAGCAAGCAAGTGCTTCCTGTTTCGACCCCTGACAGTTTTACTGCTCTTCAGAGTACATACATAACGTTTTCTTTCGTCAACAACCTCTATACTCGGCGAAGTGCATATATACGTTTATTCAGTCGAGGATAATATATTGCATTTGAAACGCAATCAACAAAATAACCGCAAAGTGTTGACTGCAGTTACTTTCGTCTACGTTTTGTCTTTAACCCTTTTTAGAGTTGAGATAATGGGCCAGTTAACATTTTCGAAAAACCTTAGCAATCTTAAAAAAAGCATCGCAATAGGATCGTCTTCACTGCAGTCACACTACGAATAATTGAGTAGTGCACCTAAATAGATAATGAATTACAGTAACAAAACACAGACGGTTAATTCGATTTGATTTCAGCTCAACAAAATATTAAGACCCATAACAATTACATTCAAGAATGTCTAAATTAAGGCCCAAACATCGTAGATTTATATACTTCCGGAAACATAAATATGATTACTTATTACAATTTCAAGTTATGTGGAAAAGCAAATGGTGTTGCAGAAAAAGAAGGCACTGGGATCAGTATAATCAAGATATTCTAAAAGAATATCTTACTGTGATATTGCTAGATTTTATAAAGAGATTAAACAGCAATAATAATTGTATTTACTTCAATAAACAACAAAAATATTTAAAATTCAAAAAGTGGCTTTATGGCTTTTCAAATTATTCTTCTTGACAATCAATGTATTTTTTATGTGAATAAACTAGTTATCATAATGTTTTTTCAATCTGAAGATGGCACAGCATTTTTAAACACTTCAACTTCATCTTCTAGGGTTGAAAAACGTTAAGCATGCAATTGATTTTTAATTTTTAGGAAATTGTTAAAATCTCATGCAATAGAAATAGTAGTAGCGTGCTTAGTTTTCGACACAAAACAAGTAACCATTTTCTTTAACACGTTTCGACTTAGAGTAACTTTTGATGGCTTTACTTAACACCCAAACAGTAGATTTGTTAGTTTTTTCTAGTTTATCAGAATAACTTTAATCACCACTAACAATATGGTAGACCAAATTAGACGTTGAATCGTTAAATTGTCGAGAACACATGTTTCTTACGCCTAAGTAATTACGCATTATTATCATTTCTCTTACAGCAACGAAGTTTTCTACCGTTTTTGAGGTTGTTGGTCGATCTTCACGAAATTCGTCACCAAGACTGCTCCGACCAAATTTAAATTCTTGAAACTACCGCCAAACAGTTATTCTTGATGGTGCCTCGTCATTAGAAGCAGTTTTTAGATAAGCTAAATAGTCATACTTTCCTTAATCGAAAATAAAACAAAATCATTGCACGAATATGCTAGCTTTGGTGGAAGTTTAAGATAAAGATAAGATATATTTTACATTTATATTGGATATATTTCACAAAGTAAAGGTAGAAACAGTTGTTCAATTATCATGAAGCTTAATAGTTACAACTGGGATCCAAAACTAAAATATCAAATGGCCTACCTGAAGAAAATTTAATCTAAAGTATACGAATACTCTTGTCTGAGATTATTACAAATTTACTTAAATGAAGCGCCGTTTCGCGTTCCTAAAATCAGTACATTTTAGAGATTAAGGAAGAATCGGTAATCTTGCTCCCCAGTCACTCCGCGGTTCCCAACCCAAGCAATTTGTCATTCTCATTTTCGTCCATTTACACTTTAGGGAGAGTTTGTAATAATCTCGAACAGGAGTACTTCGTACGTATGTCCTTCAATTATTACAAATTTAGTTATAGCAGATGTTTAGATATAGTAGAATAATCTATGACTTCGAAGAAGATTGGATAATCCATTCACTTGAGGACAAGAAAGAGAAAAAATTGATGCCGATAAACACATTTATACATGCAGAGTAGGCACTGAAAACAGTCTAGCCTGATATTTGGCAGTATTCACTAGATTTTTAGAAAATGCCGAAATACATCGATTTTTATTCCAAAAGAGACATATTTTTACGATACAGATATCGGTCATATGTTAACCCCCTCCCTCCCCCTCCAACGTCACCAACCCCTTAATTTTAAATGACGAATATACCATGTGTGGTACATTAGAAGGGTATTACGATAGACTAATCAGCCATATGATCATCATGATATTAACTCTATGTTTGTAACAAAAGTTTTAATATAATTAAAGTCTAATACATCTTAAAAATTAAACTCAACGCTTATGTTTGGCTAACGTAGAAATAATTTCAACTCATTCTGCAATACAATAAAACATTTTGAACGTAATCAAAAAAAAAATTTTAGATTAGCTACCACAACTGGTAAACGTCTACCAAACTACTGAGTAAATTTTCGCAATATTTGTTATTTTTGACGATAAAAAAATGTGACACATTAGCCAAACATGTACAATTCGTGAATAACATAAAAAACTTAAACATTAATGATTCAGAATACCTTAATTTCACTATATGTTTCTAACGTATTTACAAATGTCTCTATCTGAGAAGTAATAGAGATTATTAAAAATTATTAGAATTGGATGAAGAATTTATTTATAAAATTACTAGTAGTTTGCTTGAATCAAAACTTTTTTTCTTTAATAATGACACTTATTGCCAAAAAAGTTGCCTCTCAACGGGTTCTCCATTACCCACGATCTTGGATGACATTTTAATGGATGATTTGAAAAACATAAAATGCTGAACAACATTGAATTTTGTAGATTCATCAAATTCTATTACAGGTATGTTGATTATGTCATTATCTTGTAGGTTGGCACCTTAGATAAATTAAATGATTTTTTATCAACAATCTATATAACACAATAAATTTCACTTTAGAAATAGAAGCAGATAAATCCATCAATTTCTTAGATTTGACTATCTCATATAATACTAATAATAAGTTTGGTTTTAATATCTAGAGGAAATCAACTCATACAGGTATTGTTATCAATAATACATCATTACATCCGATTTCACACAAACTAGCTAGTTTTAATAGTTATATTGAAAGATTAATTGAGATCCCTCTTTCATATAAGAATTTCAAAATTGAACTTAATACTAAAAAAATAATAGCCACTTGTCAAGGTTTTGAAACTAAAAAAGTTAAACAAAAAGAATCAAAATCAATCCTTCATTAATAATTGCATCTAAGCCGACTGAGATACTCGTACGTTCATTTCACTCACTTTCATAGGTAGTCTCTCTTATATAACAGCAAATATCCTTAAACCTTACTTTAAAGCCTCTTTCAAATTATCCAATTCATTAGTCAAAATTAATAATAAAGACAAAGTAGAATCAATAGAACGAGCTGGAATTTATAAACTACATTGTAATTGTGGTGCTATATATATTAGTAGGACTTTTAGAAATTTCAAAACCCGCTTAAAAGACCATCTAAGGGCTCTGAATGCCAACTCTTCATCATTCTCTCATTTCGCAAACCATTTAATAGATTTCTACCGTAAGACATGTTTAAGTATAGCACACCGTACAAATAATAAGTTTTCTTGAACAATTTAGAAAATTTAGAATATTTAAAAATTTGTGATTCGTTAAGCACAACAAAGATAATTGCTTAAAGGCAAATTACAATTTGAAGCAACACCTACGTTCTTTATTTTAAGTTAGTTTTCTATTTAAGAATATTATTTATTACCTATTTATTTAATCACTCTATAGTTTGTACAAGCTATACCAATACCTTTTTCAATATAATGCTCCCTATTTGAGAATGGTAATTTTTTTATAATTGTTTTTCTTTTCAAGCTTATGGGCTGGCTCTCTTGCTATTAAAATAAAAATAAGTTCCTAGTTTCGGTTATGGTAATTCTTCTTTATTACACCTTTAGTTTCTCATAAAAATGGACCTGTTTTCATTAAGATAATGATTGAGTGCTCACTAAAATATTTTTAAAATTACTTACCTCTTTTCATGATTAATATTTATTTTTTTAATTCCTATTTTATAATATATATAATTAAAATAAAACATTTGAACTCACTATAGTATATTTCAATTTTTCTACAATGATATATATTTTCTTTAAGTTGTGAATATTGAAGTTATATTTATTTTCGTTATATTTAAGTATTACTGAGAACATCCACTAGACGATGTTGTTTCTGTCTTCAAGTTTCGCGCCCTTGCTAAATTTAAGACAACAAAAAATGTACTACTTTTTGTTAATTCGTATATTTTTACAAAGATATTCACCTAGCAACTTTTACAGTTTTTCATGTTACCTTAAGCTTTTAATTATTTTTTAATATATTTGTGACTTCTCTAAATCGTGTAATGCTAGTCAATTTGACTTTTTCGCATGTATTTATTTAAGATTTATAGCCAAATAGTTTGGTATAAGATTTATAATAGTCCATTCGACTATTTTACAACATCGGTAAGTTGTTTATCTTATTCTTCTACTAAACTAAGGAATATTATACTTAAAAATAAGGTACTAAAACTAAACTCTATAACTAAAAATAACTCCTATATACTACAAAAATAAAATTTTAAAAATCATTCTATACATAAAAATAAAACCTACATATTCTACACAAAAACAACCCTTACCTACAAATCATATATAAAAGTTATTTACATTTATCTGACATCAAACTATTTATTTTTAATTACAGAATTTTTTGTGATTTGAACCTGATGATGTGGCCCATTTTGCCATGAAATTGGTAGTTCTTTCTATGATAAATTAAACTTATAGACTGTGAGATTAAAGGACCTATTTTTTCTCCAAGTTCCTTATGTTACATTGGTGTAGTCTGGTCCATGTAAGTTAGTCTAAGAAACAACTGCATACAGACTTTATCTATCAAATACTTATACACCATAGAATTTGTCTCTAGAAGTTACATTCTTCCTTAGAAATTTAAAACAGTAAAAGAGAACAGAATAAAAGTTAACAAAAAAGTTATTGTTTGTAAAATACAGAGAACAGTTGAACTTTCCCAAATTTATTTTTTCAAATATTACAAATTCCTAGCTTTTCTACAAAAATAAGAAAGATATTACATTACAGTAAAACCTCCCCTGATGTTTTGATGACTGAGCGAGCCTTTGAGTTGAATTAAATCCTTTAAACTAGATTTTGAGGTAATTTAACCACAATGGTCATTGAACAGAACAAATCAGTATCGCTACGAAGTAATAAATCGTAATCGAGCCGACTTAATAGGACAAGAGGCCTCCAAATTAGGGGATTATAAACATTGAAATACCAAAGCAATCAGCATGGAACATATTTGAAAACAGTAGTCAATTTCAAGACAGAATATAGCTACAACCAAACAAATGTTTATAGAAGTTCACCCAAGTAAGAGCCTGATAAGAATCTTAATGGAGCAAGGAATCATATTTATATACAGAAGTATTATGAAAAAATTGTTCAGCATGTTAGATACAAAAATGCTGAATGCATCGTTTTGTACTATAAAAGTGGATAATCCTGTGGATTTGTTAAATAACTCATTTATAGTAAATGATAATCAGTTGTTATATTTTCGGAAATCAAATTAAAATATACATACAATATGGATATAATCAGGTAGCTCATATATCTGAAATATTAGGCTTTGATAGGGTTTTCTGTAATTAAAAACATTTTGTGATTGAATCTGAAGATGTGGCCCATTTTGCCTCTAAACTGGTAGTTCTTGTATGATAAATAAAATTTATAGACTGTGTGATTAAAGAACCTATTATTTCTCCATGTTTCCTTGTGTTGATATATGCTTATAATGGCAACACCCACTCATTTAATTAGTTCAAAGTTACAGTTTGACGTACACTTAAAAAAAAATTTGAACCCCATAGACAGCCAGAAAAAGCGGATTCTCACGAGCTTAAAATCGGTCGTGGAGCTCAGAGTGAAATTACATAAATTTAATTAATGAAAATAAATCGGCAAACACGTCAATAAAATGATATAAGCCGTATAAAAGCAATTGGATATAAATTGCACTTTTAATTATACGATACATGTAGTATTTATGAGAAAACGTGATTGGTGAAAATAATGAAGCAACCAATCATTCGGCTCGATAGCGGCCAAAGTAGCTCATTTCTATAATTGCCCCATAAACATGCCAATTCTCAGCTTTCCGTCGCTCACATTATTCCCACAAAAACAATCTTGATTTACGGCAAACATTCATTGTTGCCAGATTGATAAATTCCCTCATATCTCACTAATTCTTTAAGTTCGTATCAGATTCTTTCCGAGAATTTGTTGTAGATCTAACTGTGAAACAAAATTAAAATCAACAAACAAAGTTTGATGCTCTTTTAGAATTATAAATAACAGTAGAAAAAATGATATGTAGAGTGGTGAATACCAAAATTTTTAGAAATACTTTGAAGTGAGTGGTTTTAGTTTTATAACGATTAAAAAACATTTCAATTGATTTGATTGCATAAGTTGTTTGGATTGTAGTTCATTGTATTATCTTTCGACACCGTAGTATCAAAATTAGTCATTTGTTTGCTTATTGATGAGATTATCGTTAATCAGAAAAGAATAGAATCCCCTATTATTCTACTCTCCTCACATTCAAAGTTATAGGACGTTTCCAGAATTCTTTTGGATTGTTTTTTTATTTGAATTCGGAATGTTTGAAATATAGGTTCTCAATCTGTAACAAAAATAATTATTGTCCTTATTTCTCCGTCACACCCCGTAGTAGTTTCAGGTTCGATATTTTCCGTGCTTTATAATCGTTCCTGAAATACTTTCTCTAATACATGTTATGCGTGTTTTATAACTATTTGATTGCAGTTTAGGCCCCAGAATGTCTTGCTTTCAAGGTAAAATGTAATAATTACAGGTTTAAGCACTTCCCCTTTAATGCATGATAATGAGATCGAATTATTAGGGACAATAAATAACTGATTATTATTCACGAGGAACTGAAAAAAAATTAATAGGATTATTTCTTCAAAGACTGATTGTTCGAAATCACGAACGCTTTTACAGAGTGGCATTTTTTATAAACTTACTTAAGTATAAGTGAGGGTAATGGGTATCTATTTTGTTTTCTTAATCTACTTGGATTTGGAAAAGTGGATATAGGTACACATATAAAATGTACATTTGTTTCCAATTCCAATTCATCTTATATAGATATCTATTCGATGGTCGCTACTACCAATAGCTATTTTCCTGACAGTCAACCATCCAATAACTTACTGCTACACATTCAAAAAGATTTATATTCATATCCAATTGAATCCAAGGTCCCGGTGCCATGCGGTTGGACGCTCAGCCCATACGTCTACCGAAGCCGGCTACAACTAAAAGATATTGAACTTCATGTTTTAGCTTTAAGTAACAAGAGCAACTAGAACCCAAAAGAATAGGTCCACTGAAAAACTGAGAAGAGAAAGGACAGTTTTAACAAATGATTATCCTAACCTTATGATGTTTTGTGAATTATAAAAGTGATTCGTCGTTTGTGTTTCCTTTCTCCTGTTTCTCTGTTAAAAGTTGTTATGACTTTTAGCGTACTTCCATATTTTCCTATTCTTCATTTTATCTCTCCAATCATTTATTTCTTGGTCCTCCCATCGTGTCTTCGGTCTACTTCTGGGTCTATTACTTTGAGGTCTCTATTTTGTAATCTCCTTTACAATTTCATCGTTTGTCGTTCTGCTTATATGACCATACCATCTAATTCTTTTTAATTTTACTGATTTGGAATATCTTTTTTTTTGAATATATATAATATTTCTTTGTTCATCAATCTTTTATATTGATCATCATCTATTTGCTGTGTTCCAAATATTCTTATTATTTTCGTTCTTAGTTTTTCTTCTTCTTTATTAATAATTCTCCTAGCTTCAGCTGAGTATGTCACTACTGGCCATATTGCTATTTTGTATACTCTTAGTTTTATTACTTATCTTTTCGGTACTCTTTATTTATTATATATCTGTACTAAGCATTACATCTCAGTGAAGATACTTAATGCTTGTTACTTCTTCAAATTGGTATTCTATCTTTTTATAACTCTGATTGTTTGTTTCTATTTATGTTACTTACTTTCATGTCTTTTGTTTTCTTGGTGTTCATTTCTAGTCTTTTCTTCTTCGCTTCTTTATTTATTTTATTACATATTTTTTCCAAACTCCTTTCATCTCTCGCTACTATTGACCTACTAATTTAATATAAAAATAGATCCCATTATCTGCTATAAAATTGTCACTAAGTATACGTATAAAATAAGGTTTGCACCACCTGAGAGCGTCATCATCATTTTTTATTAACGAAGAAATTCTTAACCTAATAACATATATTTAATACAAATTGTTCTGATATTTAATAAATCGTGTAATATATATTATTTATGCAAATATTAATATATGCTAATAAAAATGCAGTCATCAAATAGAAATAACCGCGGAGCAATTCCAATAACGAGAAATATTTTAATTTTAAACACAACTAAAATATGACATTCCAATTCCAGCAAACTGACGTAACTTATTAGCATATAAAGTTATAGTCACATAAATTATATTTATCTTTATGAATATTCGAAAATATATGGCAACTTCTGTCACAGGATGTTACGTTTAAATCATGCATAGTTATCAAAGAGTTTTTATACATTTACGAGCAAGGCAGTAGCGTAACAACGAGATAAAAACTTTATCATAATCTATAAGACTTATTCCTATTTATGTATTCATTCATTGTCATTCACCAGTAACCTGTGTAATCCTTTTGGATTATAGCTGTCGCCAAATAAGTTTTGGAATTTTTTTTTTTGAGAGAAATGTTCCTTATACTGGTAATATTTCTGTTTAGGATTTTCTAGATACATCTGTTAATCCTTTCCATTCACTCCTTCTCTTTAAAAATTTTACATTACACTGAACTGTTCCAATTATTCTATTTATTCTCCTACTGCATTTCAAATGGTCTTTCTTTATCTGCCTCTGATTCGTGGAAGTAGTGAGATCCACTGCGTTAATACCATTTTCTTAAATTCTCTTTGTTTCCTTCGGCGTGTGTGTTCTGCTCAATTTAATATTTTTTCTTTTATCACATCCCACATCCTAATTAATCTTTTAGTTCTTTTTTATAGTTTCCATATCGCCAAGGAATATGAACGACTTGATTTATGAAATATATTATTGGGTATGTTAATTTTGTTTCTTGTGCTTAATCTTGTCTTTTTTATTTTGTAAATTGACATGGGATATAATTATACTCGGAAATCAAAAAGTAAAAATTTTAGATTACCCACTTTACAAATTAATTTCGCTAACGAAAGTTGATGTGATTTTCTCTGTTTTCAACGACAGGTATTTCTATTGCTATATTTGATTTTTAATTGTCTGGGTGAAACTATTTGTTTTAGATCCTAAGCAAATTGTTCAATGAGAAGAACTATGAAATTTAACAAAATACAGTTTCTCCATGTCTAGACCTGGAAATATAGGATATATCCCGCGGTCCAATATGATTTGACGGCATTGCTTATAGGAAATGCTTTTTTAACTTCGTTTTAAAAATGATGAAAGAAAAATAGAAAAAATATAATCACAATCTCAACTTTTCGAATTAGAGCAAAAACTATTTCATTAAATATTTGCATGAGTTGCACTTTCAATCATTTGAAAGAGTTTGGTAGGTACTTGTCATCTTAGTATTTTATACAGCTTTTACATTGCTAACATTTTAATAATTAAGCAAGGAACTGTAAGTTTAAAGGACAAATTAAAATAAATTGTTAGTACAGGCACGCTCCTGAGGATTATTATAAAACGACTATCTATGAGGTTTTATATACATACAAACATGATTAATTTAGTGGCAATGGACACGAAATTTCTGTTTCATAATTGTTTCTGTCTAATAATATTTAGAGTAAGGTGTTAAATTGCTACATAGTTTTAGGAATATATGTAAATGGATGTAAGAAATATTAATACTATTCCTAATAATCAAAATTATGTAGTCTTTTTTAATATACGAGTTAATAAAAATTCTTTTTCAAACCGATTGTACTTTAGCAGTGATAGATAAATAATACATCAGATATCTCAATAAACAATTTTGGTTATATAACTGTCACCCTAAATTTACCATTACTTTATTATGTATTATTACTTTATATAACTCAGCCATGGAAACATTTCTACAACCCTTATATAACGATTACATCAATTAAATGCAGTAGTTTGTAAACGTTATGAACACTGCCATTTTGTACCGTTATGTAATAAATATTTAAAAAAAAAACCATTTTTTTATAATTTATATAGCGTTTTGTTGTCTGTCACGTTTCCACCATTCTTTACTTTTCAAGCTTAAGTAAGTTTATAAAAGTATTTCATAGTAACATGTTCAGCTAAAGTTAAAGTTAAAGTTAAAGGTGGTTGAGAGTTGTGTTGTTACCATTTATAATACGTACTTAATACATTATACTCGTATATATGTACATATATATAGTTTTGTATTGCAATGTTTTTAAATTCGTTAGCTAAAATTCAATTGCCAGACATTTTTGGTTGCAAATGTTAGCATGATACATCTGAAAATGCATGTAGATTTAATATAAAAGGAAATGACGACATTTAATTAAAATAATGCATTTAGTGCTTTTATTCATTTGTTCAAAAAATCAAAACAATTCTTTATAAAAATCCATTACAGTCAAAATACTAACGGTGGCACAATATAAAATAAAGTTACATTATAAAATCTGGTTTGTCCTATTTTTGTAAACCTTAAGTTTTATAACGTTTTGTAAAGAAAAAAAAACTGAAGATTAGTATCAAGATAAACAGTAGAAGTACCCTAACCTTAAATATGCAGATCGTGTATGCTTACCATCTATACATATGTATATATATATATATATATATATATAATAATAATATAAGAAAACAGTCAATCTTTTTAAAAAAAGAATAAATAAGAAGTTTGAAATGTTAATGAAAAGGAGTGGAAAAAATAAACCAACATATTTATTATATGGAAAAAAAATAAAATGAAATTATAGAAGAAACGGAAGCAGTAGACGAAAGAGAATCCAACATAGAAGAGATGGAAAGAAACATTTATTTTTATGTTTAAACAAATTTAAATATAAATATACATACGGTAATTTTATTTCAAGAATTCAGAAATGGTATGAAAATAAATGTGTATTTTTAACTAGTTTACATTTAACATTATTTAGGATATACAATTTTACATGAAATTTCATGATAATGACAGTTGATGATTTTATTGTTGCGTCGAAATAATTGCTAATATATTTTAAAGAATTATAAAGAATTTCATAATTGTTTGTTAGAAACAAATTATTGTAAAATCAGCGTTTAATTTTAATCCATAATTTATTTCTATATGATGAAATTTTTTGTAAAACCTTCAATATAATCTTAAAATCTTCTCATTCTTTTTATTAATGAAAGCTCTTAAATTATTTATTTTTTACATATTCATCATTATCATCACTTTTAAGTTCATTTTACCAAATACCCTCAGATTCTAAATATTCATCTAATTTTTTTTCATTATTTGCAGCGCTATTGAAAATGTTGAATCCTGGTACACCCTCTTCAACAGATTTTTCTTCTTTCTATAAAGAACCAACTTTTGTTTGATAATTGCAGGAACTTATACAGGCCTGATATTTTACAATTTTAGTAAATCTTTGTTAAACCTTTTGACGAAAATATCTAGAATATTTTAGTGTTTTACTTTCCTCAATATTAACAACAAACAACAGAATTATTCTTGAGAATAACAAACTTAAAATATGATGAAGTAATCTTCAATCGAATGTACAAATCTAAATTATCTTCGAATGTATCCGTTTTAAATAAACACTTGCTATTTAGCTATAGTTACATGATTCTGTAACAGTAATATAATCATCTAGTATATCACCAACAATTTTATTACAATTATGAGAAATACTATTATTATGTTTATAAAGGTAATCATTGACATCAACATATAACTTGAAGAGTAATAATTACATACATGAGGTGTTGGTAAATACTACATAAACTCCTTATAAATATTTTGTAAACCGACACTAAAAGTTAAAATTAGAAGTTGCAGTAACTTTATATAGTTTAATACAACTGAATTGCTAAACGGTTGATATTATTAATTTAAAAAAAACCTAATAAAAATTCATTGCTTTTATTTAGACTTTATATACAGGTTTAGAAAGTGTTTAAAAAGACATAGGCAAAATCTTAAGGAGTAAAAGAATAAGAAATATATGTATATAACCAAACGACCTAGAGAGAACACATTATTGTATCCCCTCTCAACCGAACTAACGGTATGACCATGACTGCCGGTACATTACTATCGAATTGACTGAACGATGTTCCCATCTCGACATATCCCTACTTCAAGATATTAGTAATGCGTTCTCTCTGTTTCATAACGCGCTCTTTATTACTGACATACATTCGGACATAATATTATATATTTAGGTCAAATCTGTAGATATTTGTATGTTTGCGAAAAATGTTTATTGGGATGAGAATCCCAAATTAATTTGTGATTTGTGACCTGATCAAATGATCAAAATTTCGAGGTTCGAAATATAACTCAACTACGATACAAATTAAAACAAAAATACCTATGCTTAAAATTATGAAATTTGTTGTTATTATTTTAAATAATAAAACTTTTAAATATATGATATACACATATTAAATGTTAGTATAATGATTTCAACTGTACCTATAATATTTTGAATAAAAAATCATATTATTGAAAGATATAGAGCTTGGATTACTTTATGAAAATTTATAAAAAAGTAATAACCCAATTTATTATTGTTAAATAACTATATCTGCTATTTAAAATCTTATAGGATGTAAATTATGTTTTTATTTTTTTGTTGACAAGTATATGGTTAATTCTTACAAATGAGTAATAATATTCAATACCTGCAAAAGCAATAAAATTTAATGTGTCCATGAAAAATACCGATACGAAATAAAAATCTTCTCTTCTAGTTACATCATAAAAAGTAATGGGTAATGCAAGTTCTAATTGAACAGAGCTAATGGAGCAATTACAACAAATAAATACATTTTCGTAGCGTTTGATCATTAAAGTCAGGTCTACAGATAAAATCTGAAAAAGGAAAGTGCGACAGTCGAATCGTATCAAAATGGTTTCCAAGGCGCGGCGTATATATAGTTGGTAACAAGTAACGGTGGTCGATTTACAAGTAGATTCTGACTGGTGCTGACCACATATAATAAGATATAAATAGTTCAGGAAATATTGGTAACGGTTGCGAAAACCATCTTTTAACCAATTAGAATCTAGATTTTTAAGAATTTTGCTCGCTTATTAGGTAAGGCAGATAATTATATACAGTACAATTCACAGCAAAGAAGAATATAAGGAGAAAATTATTCCATAATTTATATATCTATGTTTAGGGTCTTAATTCACAGAGTTCATAGCACCAATTTAGAATTAAACACATTAGATTGTAAGTCCATAAAAATTAACACCGGACCAACACAATACAAAATTGGTATAGAATGAAAAACATATGGTCGGAAAATTACTATTTTACAGTTAAATTATTTTTTAAGAAATCAACGATCCAATGTTTTCTTAAGCAGATATTACAGTATAACAGTATAATTAAGAAAAGGGAAGGAATAAAGGATAAGCAAACTCTTACGAATTTCAGAGTAAAGAAAAAAAAAGCGGATAATATAGATACTTGCTATTGTGTACATAATATATAAGATAATAGCTGTGTCTTCCCTTAAATTTACTAGTAGTTTCTTTCATGAATTTATAAATTTATATTTAGGTTGACTGTACTAAAAAGCGGCTTGCTTTATACTTTGATTGATGGATTGCCATGTCACATAGTAGCTGTGTTAGGAACCGGTCTTGATGTGCCATGAATTAACGCTGGGCCCGTAATAAGGGCATCTGTATCCAATTCTCGTCGAGTCATGCTCGACAGAAACGGTCTTTGCTCAAAAACTGGCCTCGTGTCGATACCAAATCGGGTGTAATAAATGGAATATCGAAGATAAGAGGATGAGTACCGGGAATCTACAAACTGACCGACAATATCTACTAAATTTCATTTTCATTTGATTTTGTGGGTGCAACCCATGCCCTTAATAAAACAAAAGTACCTAAATCTAAGAACCTATAAATGTTTCCAATGTTGCATTGAATTAATATAAATAATGTATTTTCATAATAATTTAAAATCAAACAATAAAAATAGAAGTGTTAAAATGTTTATACGACTGCTCACAAATCGACAAGTATCAATAAATTGAAGAAAAATGACCCTATATAACGTTCTCGTATCACACTCGATGTGCACACTATTGGCAATATATTGGATCGGTCGAATGAGATCATAAATCAGGCGGCAGAACATAAACTCTCAATATTTGCCGGCTCGAACGATGTTTCACTAGAAATACCCCAAAGTGCAGAGGTGGTTTTCCACATTTGTTCGGCCATTAATCGGCCGACGCACGAGATAGGTGATTTATCTAAGCTGTCACGACCGGAAGTAACCCCGTGCTCTACAAGCGATCCCCACTAATCTCCCGCCACGTCTTCACGACTTCCCGCCATACATCACTCTTATCGTGTGCTAATCCTCCAGGACCAACGTTATATATTCCCTGTTAACGTCCTTGCTGTCTATGGAATAATTAAATCTATTAGTCACTTGCTCGGGAGGGAGGTTCGCTACATCTTGACACTAATTGATCATGATTTTTGGTACAGCTTAACAAATGAATCATGTTAATTAATTTTCGACATTCAATAATTGAAATCGAAGTATAGAAATCTTGATATCACAATTTTATTTAAAAAAAGGACTAACTAAAAATTGCGCTAATCTCTATATTCTCATATGTGCATAACTTTATTCCAGTCGATATTGTCTTTATCTTAAAATTAAGATAAATAAATTAAATAAAATTAATGCTTATTTGTGAAAAATGCGGTATTCAGTCATTCTCATATAATACCTCATAGTTGTAACAGAATCTTTTAATTTTATATAAATTATAAACGTTTATTTTCACAAATATTACATCTGAATAGATCTAATTAAGCTCTCTGGACCTCTAAAGATTCCTTCCCAGCCTTTCCTAGGGAGTACCTCGGCGGCACTTTTTTATCTATAATATTACTCTGTCCTAAAGCCTATACCAGTCTTTCTAGATCTAGTAATACAGAAAATCAAGATGCTCCAGAACCATTCTGGAGGTGATCTTAGTAGATGTTGAAGGTACAAAGCCGCCCGAGTTTTACCCTGAATACAAGACTGGCATATATATCACATAATGAAAATTTAGTAAATTTTATACTTCGTTCTTAGTGGTGTTTGGTCATTCTGCATAAATTGGAACATGTTTTGGAATTAAGTGAATACTTTGTTGTAAGCTCTGGCTTTTATACCTACCATATGACCAAACAGGTATAAGTATGGTATTGCTAAAATATTTTCTACTAATAATTGTAACTAAAAGCTTCTTATTTTAACATTTGAACCTGACATGCTCTTTCCAATATGCTCTGGGGTGGGCATAAAAATAAAAGGACTACTAGCACTTTGTGAGAATAGTCATAAGAAGATAAAAATTTGGATCAAGTGAAGGGGATCAAGTTAAGGACTTAGTTCCATTTTTTCATTGCTGCTCTATTTTCTCTTTAGTAATAAACAACGACGACGCTATAAAATAATTTTACTTATTTTCGTGAATTATTTTTATCGTAATAATAGAAGGTTATATCTTTATTAACAGTGAAAATAAAAGATATTTAGAAGTAGGTAGACTTCATAAGAATAAAACCTATGGTAGTAAACTTAAGTTAAATACAGGAAAATTAATATGTATAATAAATGTACACGCGCCTGTTGAAAATAAAGATGTGGCGGATAAATATGATTTCTATGATAAAGTGGATAGTTTCTATTAGAAAACACCAAAATATAATGTTAAATTAATAATAGAAGATATGAATGCGAGAGTTGGAAGAGTGTTAGTATATAGAAAAATAACAGAAGGTAAAAACAAATACATGGAAAGCAACGAAAATAGAAGAATTTTGATAGAATTTCCATCGGAATATAATTTAAAAATTGACAGTGGTACTTTCAATCATAAGGAAAAACATAAAATAATATGGATATCACCAGATGGACGAACTAAGAATCAAAATAATCATCTTCTTACAGAGCAGAAGAAGTTAGTGCATGATGTAAGAAGTTATAGAGATGCCAGTGAGAATACAAACAATTTTCTAGTAATAGCTAAAATAAAACATATGTCACAGAGGAAGAAAAAGAACAGCAAGAGTTGCTTCAAATATGATGTGCAAAAAATCCAGAATCAGGAAATACAAAAGCAATTGATAGAAAAAGTTGAACTTTATCTGGAGCGGATGGAAAACTTGATTAAAATCGAAGAAGAATGGAACAAAATAGAAAGTTTGATAAAGAATGTAATTGCAATTGAAAAATGCAACCAATTCAAAATGAAAATGCTAGAAAAAGATACGGGAGAACCAAGAAAATCTATAGGAGAGCCAAGAAAAATTCAAGAAAAACTGGGTGTAGGCTATCAGCAAGCAGTGATATATTGCAAAAATAAAGAAATAAGCTTGACAGGTGAAATCAAGGGGAAATTAAATAGATGGGTAGAGCACATTGAGGGACTACTGAGAGGAAACCTATTGGAAAATGAAAAGGATCCACCATATCAGCAAGATGTAGAAAAACCCACACAAAAGGAGGTAGAAAAAGAGAAGAGGAAAATTACATACTAATTTGAAAAGAGGAGAAAAGGCCCGAAAGTTGTAATTATTTGTCCGACCCAAAAAAAAAGAGATAAAACAGACCGCAACAATTACCAAGGAATTTCACTTTTAAATGTGGAATAAACGATATTGGCAAGAATCATTAGGACTAGACTGAACAATTATCAGAACTACATAGGAGAATATTAGGGATGGTAGAGAAAGGAGAGGAACAATCGGTCTAATATTTGACCTCAAAAACATCATTAATAAGTCTTACAAACATAATGTGGTATTGCATGTCTTATTTGCACATTTTAGGCAGGCATACAAAAGCTATTAAACTTGTGAAGATGACGAAAAATATACAGAGCAGAGTAACATTATAAGGCTAATTCTCTAAAAAAAATCGAAGTAATCAAAGGAATTAAATAACGAGGTATGGACCGATGACAAACGAGTGCAAAAACAATATATATGATTTTGAGACAATCAGTGCCTACAGAACGATTGAATATAAAATCGAAAACAGTACATACAATGTCGAAAAAATAAACGAGTTTGAATATTTGGGAGCTACGTTGACCGATATGAATAAAGAAGAGAGAGAAATAGAAAAGAGGAAAATGAAAGGGTGCAGAGCAGCAGACAGTCTGAATACACTTAGAAGATCGAAACAGTTATCCAGGGTGACGAAAGTCAGAATATATAGAACTGTAGTAAAACCGATAGTGGTACATGGTCGCGAGACTTCTAGCAAAAGGAGATTAAATGAAATTAGAAGTTTTTGAAAGAAAAAAATTAAGGAAAATATTCGGAGGGATAGAGACAGAGAGAAGTCCATGAAGAAGAAGGTAAAATAAAGAGTTGCAAGAGATCCGATTTAATATTAACTCTTATGAAAAAGAAATAAAAAAACTGGAAATAAAATAAATATATAAAACTAAGAAACGCTTATGGAAAAATAGAAGAAGCAATTTTTTTTAACAATCCTATCAGCTAATTCTTTACACGGAATACCCAAATTTAACAGCATCTATGAGTGACTGAAACTCACTGTGCATAAAAGTATTTATACTAATCGTGGTTGTCTTGCACATAAGTTGTGTGGTCGGAAATCTTTATAAATTGCACTCTATTTGTTATTTTAGGTAAAAGATTTAAATTCCTCAAGAAAACTGTGTAATTTTTCAATGTATAATTTATTATACTGGCATAAGTAGTTACTGAATAACCAACACCGGAATGAATTTTTTAGGCATCTGTGTAAATTATTTTATTAAAAGAATTTTTATAAATTAGTTATTGAAAGCCTCAACCGTCACAATTCCAAACAAGCACCCTGAATGTATTGCAAAAACGAAAATCAAAGGAAAATTTTACTGAAAAATGTAATGCAAAAACAATATCTTTATAACCTACACGTTTAATTTTATTATTTAGTTGCGTGAAACAATTTCAAAGCAAGATAATGAGGGACGTCTAAGTCACTCAGAAAAAGTTTGAATGTCGCTAGTAAATTGGGCCTCCAATAGTGCGTTGTTATAACCAATTGTGTTCTCAAGTAAACCATTGAAATTATCCAAAGAAAAAGGCTGCAAGTTACAAGAAATTAAACCTAATCTTCAACTACGACACAAGTCATCTTAACTAGATACTTAACAATTTTTATGCTTAGGACATTCTAACCTAACTTTGAAATACCTTATTATACGAACAATTATGGGATGTATGACATAAATCAATATTAAATGTATTTTAATAGTCCTAAATATAAATTAGAGAGCTAACTAATTAACTGATCTCAATAATTTGCAAAAAATTTAATGTTAACAATGTTTTTAAGTTTTTAAACGACACAAATAAAAAAAGAATAACGTCTTCTGAAAAATCTATGTACAATTTTTGAATAAGCGATTTGGTTTAGATTCATCTGGGAAGTCTTTCTCGAATTTTTCCTCTCAGGTTTGGAAACCACTGGATTAGTTTCGACAGATTGGCGATATTGCTCGGTAATTCTCATTATACAAAGTTGAGGTTTTTCCGATGATAGTTCTAAAACCATGGGAGGATTGTTGGGACTGTAAACTGTCAATATCTTCTTGAAAAAGTAAAGTTTTTGGTTACTAGGCTTGCGTCACGAGGAAATCAAATACTTCATATTAAAACGCCGCGTACTAAATTTTTTATAAATTCGCCAGTTAGTACGTGTGAAAACTGTAATAATAGCTGTAATCTTTTTGACATTTTCCTTGCTCCTCCTGGACAAATTAGGTGTATTTATTTAAGAACCTATACTTAGATTTATCTGAGCTATTCTTAATTATCGTATTTCTTACTTTTACTTGATATTTTTTTATAGACCTAATTCTGTATGTCTCTAAGTTGTTAATGGGAAACTGTAAATTAGAGTAAATAAATAAACAAATAAAATAAAATATCAGAATTAGAAGAAAGAGTTGGCATTCTGGAAAATCACTATTTGGCACATTAACATTCTTTATAATATTTGAACAATTATTTGATACATGGCCAGGTAATTTGCATAGGAAATATTACATTATGTCAGAAGATGAAAGTATTTTTCAAGTTATTTACATTATAAATTAATAAAGAGGTTTGTAGTTGCAAATATTTGAGGTTGTGTTTCGTAATATTACTCGGAAGGGACACCCAGAACACATTATAAGATGTCAAGAGTGCGATTTTTGACCATTCGCAGTAATAATTGAAATTACGAAGGAAATATTGAAATGTGTATTATTGACTATTCGCAGAAAACTCGAATATCGTACTACGAGTGGATTTTATTAAACGTAAGTAACTTACAACACTTCACCCTACTTTATTTCAATATTTATTATTTTTTGAATTTGACAATGGATTATTTACAATATACATCTGATGAAGAAAATTTTGAAGACGCCGAAGAACTGGCGCAGAGACGTAACCGTTTCGAAAACTTAAACCCTTTTCAGGTTTTAAATGATATAGTCAATTTGTGCACATTTTTAGATTGTTAAAAGATTCGTGTAGACTTCTTATAGATAAATTAACACCGTTTATAAGACCCTAAAGGGAAGGCACTGATTTCAGCATATATGTTCCAGAGCCTTTCGTTTTATAAATTATAATAGTAAATGCTTGTGTTGCATAAATATGTTAGCCGTTCTACTTTGAATATTATTATTTATTTTATTAACTTCCATTTTCAGAGGATGAAAACTTGAAAGAATGGATTTTGACATTTATTATTTAATAGAAATCAAGCCTTAATCTAAAAATATTAATAAAATGAAGTGACCTACGTTCAAATCGCGCTGTTATCAAGTTTATTTGTACGTCAAAATAATAATATTCGCATGTGTTTGCGAAGGGCTATCGAGAATATTGTTTTGCAAAGTGTACGCAAATCAGTTTCCCGCGTTATTACGCATACGTAAAATTGCGATGGATTTCAAGAATAGCACTGCAATCTTTCATCAAAAAGTTGGAACATCGAACACAACTGTGACGTGCAATCGCCAAATGTCAGGATACGTCATGATAATCTCGGGTTATAGAATAGCCAAAAAGACTTATGAAGGGAAAAACACCAAGAAGAAAAAAAATTGAACAGCACTTACTAGATGGGAAATGTAAATGAAAGTATTTACATAGAAAAAATATTACAATTAGATCAAAAAAGAAAAACAGCCCCTTTTACTTTATCGGTGGATACACATAAACGATTTCTGCATATTAAGTATTTTATAAAATATGATGAACAATTATTCATCCTGTTTTCTGTTAACAAAAAATAGTTTTATTTTAATAATAAGTATAGAAGATAAATTATACTTTCCTTGAATTTACACAGTATCGCAAAACTTTTTTTTCAAGTTTCGCTAATCGAATTATAAAACAGTGACAGAAGATGGACAGATTTCTTATAAGCATACATAACTTCCTATCATAAACATTGAAACCAAGTATTATCAACAATATATAGATACCTAAAACGAAGAATTTCTTCACACAAAAGTGATAGTAAATTACACCCTGAGAATGTGCTCTCGCAGAGCACGTCCATAGTAATGGACACATAATAGATTCTGAATCAGTAAAGATTTTTGAAAAATAACCTAATTTAATCAAAAGACTGTTTTTAGAAATGACCTACGTATCACAAGGATGTAATTCTATTAACAAAAAAAATTACATAAAAAATGTAAGTATTATTTATTCATATTTACTTCAACTAGACAAGAATCAACATTTTAATTTGTCTAACCTTAACCACGATAATAACAAATAAAGATATCTAGTAACTCTAACTCACACAAATAACTGACATGAAATGTTGCCATCAATCAAACATAAATTACGTTCATGGCACATTTTCTATAATTTGAGTATATATTTTAAAATTTGTGTAGTTTTAATTTTTTATTATTATGTACTGGGTGTCCCAATAAGAATGGATCTCGGCTATATCTTGGAAACCATGTATTGTACAGCTTCGGGAAAAAAAATTATAACAAAAGTTGCCTTGAGAAAAACCTGGAAATTATTTTTAAGTTTACATGCCCACCTCTAGAGGGCGTAGTTTAATACCAAAAATTAAAAAATAGATATTTTACACATTACACAATTTCTATGTTTAATAATTTGACACATGCCATTTTGATTTTTTTACATGGCCCACTACTTGTTTCTATATATTTCCATTTTAACTTCCCGATAACAGTAACTGTATTATTTAAATAATAATTGAAATATTTATTAATAGGATAGGGAAAGTCAATTTTAAGTAGTTTAAAATTGTTAAAAGTCTTTCAGTAACACCGTAGTAATCTATATTCAAAGGAAAATTTACACATATTTTAAGATATCTCGAGATAGAAAAGGGATATCGACATGGAGTTTTCACCATTTTATTGCCAATTTGGTCTACTTTTATAGTCTATTGTTAATACTGCATGCTTCCATTTAATATTTTCCAAAGATAACTAGATTTAAAATGAAATTTAATAGCGCTTTCTAGCGTGCACATTACTTATTAGATTGTGTCAAAATTATAACTCTTACATTAGTGGAAAAGAGCTATCTTCAACAAGACTAAGTTTGCAAAGATCGGTTAAGCGGAACCGGAGTTACAGGCGTTTTTCAATAGTAAGATTCCCACTGTCCGCAGCCTCTTATTTGAAAAGATATACTAAAACTTGTGAAATTAAATGAACGCAGAATTTTCGGAAGAATACAATGATCGTATTTTCAATACCTCTTAATTATTGAACTACGCCCTCTAGGGGTGGACATGTGTACTTGAAAATAATTTCCAGGTTTTTCTCAAAGCCACTTTTGTTATAATTTTTTTTCCCAATGTTGTACTATACACGATTTCCAAGATGTAGTCGAGAGCCATTCTTATTGGGACACTCAGTACAATGTTTTGATGTTTTAATAAACATCAAACTACCAATCTCAACTTAGATGGTAGTAATTTTAGAAATGTATAACTAACATCGAAAATTTTTACATTAAAACATAATTTCAGCTCCCTGAAGACTGAATTAAATAAATTCAGAAAGCTTGGTTATTTAAAAAGAGTTTTTCTTCTGTAATTAATTGATGAATCCCCAATATTTTATGGGTTGTATAGATATCTTGTTATAGATTTAAAAAAAAATAATATTCTTCTTTTTCTAGAAAATTTTAATTTCAATAAGTAATCAAAAATAATTCTACTTCACAGATTTAATTGCTTAATCAGTACTTTAGTAGAATTATGTATCGTAATCTGGTTAGTAATCCCTGTTTGAATACATTTCATATAAGTTCAGATATAGATTATTCTACATAAACACATGAATTTTGAGAATTGAAAATTCGAATGAAAAATGAATAGATCTTTAGATTCCTTTTGTATCAATGCATGTAGCGTGTAAACGTAAATTCATTTCATGGAAGTAACGTCCACATGCAATTAAAATAATCCTTCAGCCGTTTAGCGTGTTCATTAGTGGAGACCCAACAGAGTTTGGGAGCAAACCCGGCGGGTGACTTAACTCAACCAACCTAATTAATTCCCACTGAGCGGCGTATAGAGCACCGGCAAACCCTTTTGTCATAAAAGGCTTTGAACAGTTACTCCCAACCGCTGTAATTTGCCGTTAGAGGTCAATTCTGAACAAGAAACACACAATTCAGTTTGCAGGAGTGATGTGTCCGAATCAGAGAGGGCTATGGGCTCATTATTGCCACCGAACTGGAACAAATTTGATGATTACATGCGTACCTGCCGCAACGTTGTCGGTAAAATATGATATGTGGGTCCCGTAAACAGATGTGACGTATCCACATGAAACGTTTGTTCTCATTTTGAGTAACTTGACTTTATGTTTTTGGGTATAAATGTGAACGGAAATTATTACCTGCTTTAAACCCTAAATTCTTTATAGATAGCATAAATATTACTATGCCGAACAAATCAACTGACTTAGTCAATAGACCCAAGAGTTTTATTATAATTATAATTCTAATTTATGTAACCAGAACATGCCATTTTTGGTCTTAAAAGAAATGTAAAATCTTTGACGTTGAAGCCTGGCAATTACGGTGCTAAAAATATAAAGACAAAATCAGAAAGCTACCGTGGTAGAAAACTAATTAAACGAATATAACTAAAAACTAAAAAAGGCTGCGGAGAAAAAGTAACAAATAGGAATAAAAAACAAAAACCTTGACCATGTACAAATGAAGGAAACAAAGCAATGCTTATGTTGCTAAATGGTAATTACCTTAATTAATATTTATTAAAAACATAAACAAAATAAATAACGAGATAAGAAGGACGGAAATTTTGTTTAAACAGAAATCAATGTTGCCGGATTGTGAATTATTTCAGGCAGCTTGGAATTTATAAAGAGTATTCTTTCAAACTCTTCAAGTGGGAATACATACGAGGATGGGTTGATTAATTCGAGGCTTAACAAAGAAAACAATAATTTAGAAGAATAAATTTGTTTTTATTTTTCAACATAATCTCCTTCTAGTTGAATGCACTTGGTCCATCGATGTTCCAAACTATTTATCCCATCCCTGTAGGTACATTATGGCAAATCTTCAAAATAAGTTTATCGCATCAATCTTTTTCAAGTTTGAAGCATATTTCTTTTCAGTATGAAATTGGGGGACAGGCTAAAGTCCGACGGGGCCAAATCAGGGGAGTAGGCGCGTGAGGTACCAGTTCAAAGCCCAGCTCATTAATTTTAGTGATCGCGATAACCGACTTGTGGCACGGTGCATTGTCCTGATGAAACAAGATTTTCTTTTAGGCCAACTCGGATCTTTTTTCTTGAATTTTTTGGTAGAGCTGCTCTTGTAGATTAGCGTAGTATACGCTGTTTATTGTTTTTCTTTTTCAAGGTAGTCAACCTAAAGAATTCCGTTTACATCCCAGAAAACCGTCGCCATCGCCTTTCCAGCTGAAACTGTTTTCGCCATTCCGGAGCCGGTTCACCCTTTGTTGTATATTGTTTGGATTGCTGTTTGGTCTCTGGTGTATAATGGTGTATCCAAGTTACATCCACTGTTATGCTTTGATGTACAAAATTTGTTAGATTGCGCTGAAACAGCTTCAAACATAACTCAGATGTGATTTTTTGGATGAGCTTTTGTTCAGGGGTAAGGAGTCGTGGCACCCATCTAGCCGATAATTTTCTCATACCCAAAACTAAATGAAGTATATGATATACCTGCTCTTTTGAAATCCCCACAATCTCTGCTATCTCATCCAACTTTAATCTACGATATTGAAGTACTGTTCTGTGGACTTTCTCGACCATTTTAGCAGAAGTCCCGGTTTTCGGTTTTTCTGGACGTGGCGTATCTTTAATGCTCGTACGCCCACGTTTAAACTCGGCTATCCACTATTTAACCACGCTGAACAGTGGAGAAGATTCACCTAACGTGGAATCTATTTAATTTTTAACCTCTGTAGGTGTTAAACCTTTAATATAAAAATATTTTATCACGGCTCGAATCTCAGTTGTCTCCATTTTTCTAAACATCGACAACATACAAACTTTGAACAGCCACTAAATGAAAACTACTTGATAGACTCGGACAAAATTTTAATGTCAAACTGTGACAGGATCTTACTAAATGCAAACATAAAAATTAAAAAGAAAAACCATAGCCTACTATGGTAGGCCGCGAATTAATCAACCCATCCTCGTATTTGTATCCTCAATCAACTAATGTTAAAACGTCGCAACAGATAGGGATGATTATTTGTCGGATTATCTAAATAGAACGAGAAGAGAGAGATGCCATATATATATATAATTTATACACAGAAAAAATTGGAATCTCGACTAAGTAGCAGGTACAAGAGGAGACGAATGAGGAGGAGTAAATAATATAAAGAGGAACCACAAAAATTAAAAGAAGGAAATTAAGAAAGAACTGGAAGAAATTAACGAAAAATTGAAGTATACAACTATGCTATTGAAAAGGGCTTGCCCAAAGGGGAACGCTTTTAAATTAGGTCATGGAAAAACAATGAGAAAGATATCCCTAGGAGTCTCTACAGCCCTAAGTTCAGCATGATTGCGGATTGATATCAGTACTAGTTTGTCGTTGTCTGTTCCATTAGGTAATAATTTAAAATTATTATACTCACAATGTTATTCTCGGTTTCTAATAGGCTAACGATCTAGACGTATGTTGTTAGAAGATATTGATAACTATATGAGAATTATTATTGATAAATAAAAAGAACTTATCAGACAAAAATTATTGTTTAATTATAGGAACAAAACAATTTAAAATATATGCCATATGCCATTTCCATAAAATTTTTTGTAGCATGAAAATTAAAATAGAATAAAATGGAGTAAACTTAAATATTAAATAAATTCTTAAAAATATATTTTGTTTGTGTTTCGTATTAAACAGAGATTGTAAATGCACTGTTTGATTGGTAATATTTAATAAAACAGAAGGCAATTTAAATAATGCCGTTTATCTTTTTATCGTCTTTTTTTAAAGGTAATGGTTACATTACAAACGATTGGTTTCATTTAAAGTTAAAACGACACTATCCTTTTGGTAAGATTATTAATGGCCTCCATATTCGGTATACACGGCAATTCCCTTAACATATGATCGGTGCCATCTAATGTGACGTGCCCACTGAATCAGCAAGCTATATGATCGGTTTTCTAGCACAGCATAGAAATCGTATGCAGGCATAAAGTACTTCAGCGCTGTCTAGATTTATGGGTGCTTTTATCAGCATAGTATTCTCCCTTAACGATGTCCGTCAGGAAGAGCGGTTCAGTTTCATGATGGATGATCCCATGTTGCCGGCAACACTCGCCGAACTAGTAGGGGCACTTTATACTACATTTCAACAATTTACGAGCCACTTTCCGTTTAGATATAGAAAATGTAAATCGCCAGCCATTGAACAATGAAAAACTTGAAAATCTATAATTCTCAGATAACAATGAATTTTTTGACATGTATTCTGCAGCATCACTACGGATGTACAAATTATCACATGTTTCAATGACAGCAGGAAGTAGACATTAAAATATTTCAGATTTATAACAAACAAAATGTCAAAATATTATTTGGTAATAAAAATAATTTAAGGTCACAACTTTTTTTATCTCTTTTGTGTAATTATTTTCAGGGTGTGACTTCAACATTTTCGGGCTGGACGGATACTTCTTCTACCAATTGAAAACTTTATCCCATGTGCCGATGTGCGATTTCTGTGTATGTATAGGATATCTCGAATTGGTTAGTTTCTGGGAATAGAAACACACCAAAATGCGCCTGATACTCTCTTCCTGAATTCTGTACTATTTGAACAATATCGCATATGCTATACTCACATTGCGATTATCATCAGTATAGTCTTGACACGATATGCCCTGGTTAGTCAGCCCTCTCTCAATTATGTAGAAACTCTAATATTTGCATTCAAATAGGAACGGTCTCTTGCTCGAACTTTTTTTTAGTACTTGCCCGCTTGTACGCATGCTGAGCCCTCTAATATAGTAGCCAGAGTAAAATTCATTTCTTTCCTTTTTTCTCTCTAAGGCTGTTACTCTGACTTCTTTGTATAGTTCGACCAGTCTCTATTGTGCGTTGGCCTATTGAATATTGAAGGCGCATTTCAGATCTTAGCTACTCAATCAAGAAGCTCCAAAAACTTTGTAAAGGGTTTTATCTTTAGTCTCAATCAGTTTAGTAAAATTACTTTATAATTCACATCGTTCGGCTTGATTGGACTTGTTTCAATATTTGGACTGGATTATCTGGCACCTAGTTACTCAAATTAATAGAGGTTAACTTTCAGAGGTCACATAGAAATTGTGTTAATCAAAATTAATCAAGCAATAGCACGGATGAATTGACATATACACACACGGCGAAGACCAATAGGATGAAACTAGCAGCTAACGTACCCTGATGTGTACGGAACTACTAGATATACAGAGAACTCAAAGCTTTTCCATCACTAGAAATAATAAATAACAGAGACAACAAGCTAATTGAAAAGAACTACGGAACCTGACCCACTACAATAAAACGATCTCGTCAGGACCGAACATATCACTAAAATGATACATCCATTAGATTTTGATACTGATAAAAAATACTGAAACAAGGATAATAACAGAAATCATAGAAATAGAAAAACGGTCAAGTTACTGACATTCTTAAGACGATGATCATAGGTTTCGATGCTGATTTCGATATTAAAGTTTACAAGGTATATTTTAACTTAACTAATAAATGTCTATATTAGAACGTAGTGTTTTTTTTGATGAAATATGCAACACATTGTTTTTTCCTGGAATCACTTGATCATCCCAAGTCAATCATTTCTTATTGCCCGCATTTAAGGGACGCGTTCCAGGCCTGAAGTAGACCACAGTACGATCGCTCAGCGGAATAGTACATAAACAGATAGAATACCAATAATTTGGAAACCAGCACTAGCAACGAAATAAGTAAAGAAAAAGTCAACATCTCAAAAACAATAGGTGGAGGACTAATGAACTTATAACCCAGAACCTCAAGCATAACTAACCAATTGCAACCATGCATTCTGAAGAGGTATATAAGCCAAGAATGAAAATTAAGAAACACTAGTATCAGTATAACAAGAAGTATAAGCAGAAAGTTAGTGGACAATATCCTAAGATGGCAAATGTGACTTTGCCAAGACGTCGTCAGAAATCAAACAATCCTTCGCAGGACTAAACATAGCGGATGAACTTCCCGAATTCTTCAATTTCACCTGAAAACCAACATCTGCATATTATAGCATTTAATATTAGGTATTTAATTTTTTGATATGTTTTATTTTTATAGGTATAGTAATAAATCTAACCGTAATATTAAATTATATACATATAAATATACCTGTTTCATAACAAAACCGCAGCTTCGGAATAAATTGACTTACATATTCATAATTATTACTATTTAATGTTTACCTTCCAGTAATTTATTAATTATATTTTATTATAGCACACATATACTAATATTCTTATTAGTATTATTGGTTTAATTTAAAATTGCTGGCAAATGCTTACCATAATTGACAGTCATCTAGAAAGAAGTTGTTTGATTATAATAACATGTCTGCTTTTATGGTAGTGTAAAACCAAGAAAAAAATATAAATAAATGATAATGATTACTGATAATTACTTAATTATAATGGACTGAGTTTTATAAATAAGTTAAAGAAATATATTTGTCATTTTTATATAAAAATCAAAGGTGTAAATATCAAAATAGGATAACGGAAAAAAAATATAAATAAATAAACAAAATTCTAAACTATTAGAATACAAAACTAACATCCGTGTGCAAGTTGATTCAATCTTCAACGAATCAATTACAGTAATAATCAATCTTGCAAATAGCTTTTAACGTATTCTACAGTCTATATTTCGGTAGTTGAATCAGATCTAGATGACTATAGAGGATTTTCTAGTTACCGTTAAGCCATTGTACCTGCCGTTACCATTTGTCTGGTAAGAAACATTTATAGTATTTGAGGACAGGTTTTTTGCAATATGTTTAGTATTCTTTCTTTCTACTGTGTTGTTATTATAATATACCTAAATTTCAAGCTGGAATCATTTCTTCAGTCGCTGTTTTGGTGAGTTTAAAATTAAATTTATTGTAAATTCGTTGTTGCTCTTCGGCCGGGGCTTCATCAAAAATCGGCACTCCTGTAAATAAACTGCCCTCATTCGGCTCTATGTGTTTGTATAATTACGTTGTTTGGCAAACCGACTCCCAAAGGACAAAATGTGAGCCACCTAGCGGTGAAATATTTTGATGGTTCGCGCGTTCCATGTACATCTCTGGAACTTTTGGATAGTATCTCACATACTTAAGTTATCAAAAACTAAAATTCCTGTTCCTGCAAACTAGATTTTGGTAATAGTTTTTAAAAACCGGATTAAATTAGAAAGTTGCAAAAAAGTAATCGTTAGCTATGTAACAGAGCCGCATCTGTAAAGCAAAATCAAATTTAGAAAGCTATTAATTTTTATTTTTCTGGGAATATTTCATTAAAAATAATTTACAAATTCAATAGTTAAATAACATGCTGGCCTGAATATTAAATCTTTTAAACAAGGGTTTTCAAGGGTTCTTTCGGGAAAAATATACAAAGAATTTCAAAATCAAATAACAGGTCTTAAATTTTATTTATAACGGCATAATACTAAAAATATAAGTTGACGCTTCAAATGACATCCACAAATGAGTTTTACGATTGTAATTTCGAAATAATGGACATAGTTCGGGAATCCTGAAATTACAGGTTTTTGGGGATTTTTTTTTCCTTTCGTATAGAAAGTTGCATTTCAGAATTGTTATCTATTTAATAATTCTCAGAACTGACATGGTTAGTTTTGTAAAGCCGAATTCCTTAATAAACCGAAAGTCATAAAAAATATGTGAGATCCAAAAGTAAAGTTCCGTTTAGAAGCCTAGACAAATTCAGGAAGTTCAATTTGTTGGTACTTTTCTGAAATTAGTTAATAGAGTCAAACGGTTTATTAAAGAACTCGGCGAGGATTAATATTAACTCAAAGTATTAATTATATTTGTTGTATTGTAAAAAGTCACTCGTTGCTTTCGTCTAATTTTTTTTTGTAATGTTCACCATTTTCTTGCCCAATAAATAAGTTAAAAAAAGTTCAGTTACTTTCATTATGATTTGAGTGACCTATAAGTATACCTGAATACTGGGGAGCCCCCAGAATCGGAGCCCCGGGACTGAAGGCCTAAAAAGCTGGTAAGTGGCAATTTTATCTATTACTATAGCATGGCTATCGACTAATTAATCCAACCTGTTACATAAACGAATCTATTGTAAGGACCACGTTTTTGTTTCGCTCGGCAAACCGTTACAAAATGACGTATTGTAGTACATACATTATAATTAGCACAAACCAACGTCGAAACGTCGATTATAGCTATATACGATCGGATTTTTTGAAGAAACATGGATTTTTCTAGGAAAATATTACTAGTGTTTCGGTGTACACTATTTGGTTCATTTGAGAATTTTTTCTTTCCTGAAATATAAACCCACGTATACATTTCGAAACATTTTTATTTATAATATACAGGCGTATAAAAATATTAAAAAAAATTCTGAGCAACACAATGTCAGTTCTCCACAACACTGATAATTGACTCGACTGTTCCGTCGAGATTGCGTAAAGTGTTTCCTGGATCAATTCAGAAAAATCAGCAGATTTACACCATATACGAACGCATTTATTTTTGAACGCTTTTGCATTTGATAAAGAAAATTTTACGGACTCAGTTTGTACATTAGTAGGTGACAGTAAATTAAGCCGAATAAAACTATATGATAAAATCGACCGTAATATTTATGTGTAGCTTTTTCGATGAGTGTTTATTTTCCATGTTTTAGTACATAAACATTATAATAATAAGATTCATTTCACATTTGCTTTATCCATCTATTTATCTAATTTAATAATTTCAAAAAAATATTCTTTTGTGTTTCTTAAAAAAGATACGGCATATAAACAATAGAATTTCTGTATTTGTATTTCTAAGAAATCTATAACACCAATGTTTCTATTTCAATATTTGTTTGTGTAGTATACATAAATGTATAATTTATGGGAGTGTAGATTTTGCGGCTAAAATAGAGATAGGTATAGTATCTAGTTCTCTGCCAAGTGTTTTTAACCTCCCGAACATCTCTTGTTTCCCGACGTAATTCTTTTCTGAACGTCTCCGCTTTTCTACCAGGATAATTTACAGCCCCGAAAGCAATAAAAGGATCAGGCCACATATCGCTTATTTTTACACTCCATAATTTAACGTCTTCTTTCTTTTCGTTCCTGCCATAAATGTGGACGCGTATCTAAATCTTAATGCGGTTTATGTGGCAGAAAATTTGAAAATGTTATGGCGATAAGTTTCTGGTAAATGAATTATGATTCCATTTGTTGTAAAGTAAGAGCAATAAATTTTTTCCAGGAAATATATGATGCTGATACAGTGTCATTTTTAGGTACAAAGTGATCTGAAGCATGTAACAGTTTCCCATTTAAAGTGATAAATGTATCAGCAGTGCCTTCGGTAGTGTATTGTTGTGGTTATCCAGAAGTATTTTAAAGATTTTCTCTGAAAGCTTAACATACAGCGATAACCAATAATAATTTTTAATATTCTTTATACAGTGTGAAACAGGTAAATGGAATACATTCATTATCTGAATTATTGTGCATATTTGCAAAAATCTCGAACACGTCAATTTTAATTATTTAAATAACATCCTGCAAAGAAAAAATTTCAGCCCTACAAAGACAGTTATAACCCTCAAATTTTTAAATGAGAGGTAGGGACTTGTGTACTCATTTGAAAGATTTCTTTAATTTTTATTCAATAGTGTTATTATTCGTTATAATTCACTAAAATGTTAAAGTAGTAGATGTTTGCTCAGAATAGTAAAAATGTCTTCTAATAATTATTTTACACAACGTCTAAGTTTAGTGGTTTAGTTTTGTATACTATACTTTTCACATAGTTTCATACTACCGGATATTGATTCAGTAATGTGTCGGTGCTTCATCTTGATGGAACCATATCATTTTTGCTGGAATTTGTAGGTTTGCTGGATCAAGGTTTTAGATTGCTTATTTTGGAGCATTGCTAAATAATTATCGTATTCCTATCAATGAAAAACAGACTAAAGATGTGGTATCCAACTATCTCTGCTCAAACATTAACCTTTTCAGGGTATTGCGTGTGTTCCTCTCTTATCTAGTGAGAATTTTCTGCGGACTAGTCGTGACAATTTTGATTATTAGCATGACCATGAAGTATAAAAGTGCATTCATCAGAAACCAAAACATGTTCTAATTGGATCATATTGTTATCTAGCATTTCCATCATTTGTACATAAAAATGCGTTCTTCTACCAAAATCGTCTTCCATGAGCTCCTGAGTTAGTATCATTTGATAAAGGTTAATTTTATTTTCATTTAATAATAGAATCGATGAATGGTTAACATCCAATGCTGTGACTACTTGTATGGGGACTTTCCTCAAATTGAAGCATTAGTTCCAATTTGATAAAACTAGTTATTGCATACGAAGGTGCTTTTTTATCTGCCTTACATGTCCAGCTCGAGAATCTGCTGTATTATTTCATTAATTTTCCCTTGGATGATGAAGGCCAATCCGGATTTTTTTTTTTTTTTGAAATAGTCAAGCAACTTCTATCAGTGTTCGTGTGGTATCTTTGTAACCAATCATCTGGAGAATTGTTGTTTTGTGCATGTCTATTAAATAAACCATGTTTTTAAATTGCTGTTAACAAAATGCAAACGAGAAGTATAGTTACTGACAACTACTGTTTTGAAATTATAATACAGAACAATTTGCGTATGCGAGAGAGAATGGTCATGAACAAAACTAGAGAAAGAGAGATAGGGCAATAGAAGGGGAAATAATTATTAGTAGCTTTAATAAAGGCTTTTCACGATAAAGTGGAAAGAGCATCACAAGGAAAAGAATTGCGGCGTCGTCATGACTCAGTTTTTTTCCTTCACTTAAAGATAATACTGTGACAGTGCTTTCTTTTAATGAATATTGTATTGTGCTTTGTGTTAGTTTATTTTATGTTTGAAATTTGCAATTTCAAGATATGTCATTAATTTTGAATCGAAACTCTAAAAATTTATATTTACGTCTCTTACAGCAGTAAGTGGAAGTAATGAATCTCCATTTTGGCGTTCGCGTTCTAAATAGTTTGTTAAGTCTATTACCATTTGCTGGGATGTACTACTTAAATGCTTATGCATTTTAACCAAAGAAGAAATGTAAAAAAATATCGATAAATGACAAGTATTTTGGCAATATCCATTTGGCAACGTTGTAAAGTATTGCCAACTTTAAAAATTTCATTTTGCCTGTCCGTTAAGTGTAAATCGCTTTTATTCTTAGTTTTTTTTTGCTATTCTGTTAACTATAAAAATAACTAAAAATGACGTCATTTCAAACTTATCGTGAAATACCTATATTGGGGTTACCGCGGTTTTATAAACATCTCAGTGTTTGTTTCCCCTTCTGTTTCCATCTCTCTCTTAGACCATCTATTTTCTAAGAACCTTCTAGTATCGTCTCACTGTATGGATGTTCATTACAACGATGTATGGCAATGTAAGAGTGATGTTACACTCGGTCCAAATTATATATATTCTAAGAGCGTTTTAAATAAAACTAACATTGCCGTGGTAACTTTATATGTCTTACCTCCAAAAATATCACTGAAAGTTTTTGTATACTTTATATTCTGAAACTGAATTTATTAAAAAAATTAAGCTTCGCTATAGGGACTAAAACATCTTAGTAAATTTGGAAAATAAAAATATATGTTAAATAGTTCTGTTGGGTACTTTAAACAGGTCCGTATGCATAAGATCTATGGATCTAAGGACAATTCAGAACAAAGGAAGTTGTAAAAATGCATACATTAGTCAACTACAAGAAGACTGAGATGGGATTCTTCACAAAAAAGTCATTCTATATCTTCTTATTTCATGGTCATCGGATATATATATTCCGGTTTTCATTATTGAACTTCTTAATCCAACACATAACGTATTATTATAGAATTGTTATTCTTATACATTTTTCATTTCTCGTCTACTGGTTAAATATGATTGTACTTATCGGTACATGACAGTTTCTTGTGATTGATCCATTAACTTTAAAATTATTAGTTAAATATTTACCATTATTATATCTTAAACAACAATAAATCCTTTCTATGCAATAACCTATAATTATTTTTTACGACATTTTTGTCACGACTGTTTTGACCTCGATCATAACAGAGGCATAATTTAAATGAACAATTATTTTTATTGCTTATACATAAGTCTAATAATATTTATTACATGATTGATTAGGCTTCACTCATGAATTAATAAATATTCTTGAATGATATAAATTATCCATTGAAATATTTATTAAAGACAGCTTCATTAATGAGCGGTTCTTAGATGATTAATTTCATTTATTAAACAAAACTATGTTATTGTGATAAACAGAATTTTTGTGAAAAGAATAATTATACTCATATTGACTTCACCACTATGTTTTATTTATTAAGCATATCAATTATATGTTAAATAAAGCTTTATAACTCTGAAAAATGTTAACTGCTTGACCTGATTATCTGTTTTTCCTTAGAAACAAGTTTGATTTCATCATAAGAAGATAACATTATACTGCTTTAATTCAACTTGATTTGTATATAATCTCGGTTTCTGTATGAGACGTTTAGTAGATAAGTAAAAATGTACAATGATTGAAATTTGAAAACAAAAATATAAAAACGTTTTCTTAAAGCTCTTATTTTTATATTCGGGCTATAAAAGTTATTAGGCATTTATTTTAAAATAACGAAAGTAAATTTTAGTTTGCTTTCAGAACACACTTCTTGTTCTAGAAACCAATGTTTCACAATCTTTGTTACTTATTTATTTAAGAAAAATTACTATCCATTTCTGAAATCCTATCTAACCAAAAGAATTTTTTAAACTAAAGTTAACGAAGAAAATTCTGAATATTTTTCAATTGCAGCAGAGGTGCCACAGTGTAATGTGTTTGGCCCACTACTTTAAATAGTCTGTCATTAGCTTATATGAACTATGAGGTTGTGGCTCAAAATCTAACATTACATTTATCCAAAGATCTGAATCGAAAATACAGTTAGTAGATGTCCAATGATACGTATCGAACCACATTATCCATGTAGATCTAGGCTCACATAAAGTACAAGAAGTCATCCAGCAAAGAATCACTAAACACTATGAAATCATAAAAACCTATCCAAATCCATTACTAGAAGGACAGTTGAGACCAAGAAACAATAAAATATTGGACTAATAGACCTCTTATAAGGTGTCAGAGGTGTCCTCGTTGGTGGTAAACCTCATCAAAACATTATAGTTTTGCTAGTACATCTAGCATTTGAGAACAAATTAACTTCTAGAATGTAATGAATATTCTGATTGTTAATTAAAGTTTAATAAAAAAAAAATAGGCAAAACATTTTTCAATTCAAAAGAAAATGTAAATCAAAAAGGTTAAACCTGTTGGAATAGAAGGGATGGTCAATCAAGCAATAGCCCATAGAAAACATTGATTTGTACACATTTCAATATACGACATGCCCCGTTGTCCAATAATATTTTCTCACAATCAAAAAGCACAAATATCAATTTTTTCTATATTTATAAATTATTTTATGGCTTATCAAAATAATAAAGTGTAAAATGACGAACATTTTTAAAGGTGGAATGCATTCCGACCTAATTCAATAAGATATTTTTACTACAACGTTGTTTGCTAGCTAAGGAAAGGTCACACGTTTACTATTTTTAAACTGAAATGCCACCAAACCATTCTCGACTTACGTACTTACCAAAGATTGTTAGTGAAGTTTAAACCAACTATAATACTGTAATATAGTCTAACCAATCATAAACATGCATCGTTTGCAGTTAAGAAGACACTTTTCTCAGCGTACTAAAAAAAATCCTCTACAATAATAAAATCTCCTCCTAAAGTAATTCTTTAATAGAATAGTTGAGTTAATTATCGGCGGCTGATCTTGGAGGTATTGATCACCTGTAAAAAGCATTAATTAGTACAAGTCCGTGAAATATTCAACGAGGAATATAACGCAATTAGCACTTTAATGCCACGTTAAATACCGATGATTTCTTGGCATCGCATTGCTTACTCATTTTACTAATTTGTTTGTAAATAAAAATGCCTGTTAGTAATGTAATGATCCATACTAATTTTTTAAACACGGTTACTAACATGACAAATAATCATACGGATTAAGTACTTCGTATTTCTCTTAGTATGCTTCATTAATATTATACAAATAATTTTTTTTAGATAAACGAGAAATCTAAATTGCATACAAAGTTATTATTTGTGCATAACTTCTTTCTTTTAACGATATATATATATCTTCATGTTTGTCAAGTATTCGGAACAATAAATCTGAATTTATTATCACTTTGTAATGTTATAAATAATAATTATATTTTGTTTTTCGATCATTTTTTTTCTAAAACGCTAGTAAGCTTTTTCCTCATTTAGTTTTAACATATATTGTTGTATTTTTAGATAGAATCTGACCGTTTTTCATTCAGCTTTTATATTGTTTTTTGATTAATTGTTTCATTTTGCTGTCATATATTTTCATAAATATTTGTAATTTATAATTTTTTACTTAATTTGAATTTACTAAATGGCTAAGTGTCATCGTTATTAATATCTCCATTGATCACTTAAAGAGATATATATTTTGTTACAGAGGGGACTCAATTGCATGTTTTACTAAATGATGAGGGTTTATATCAGTTGTTTTCCTATTTTCAATGCCTGATATCCTGAAATATTCAATTATATTAGACTGAAAGCGTTTATTCTACTGACAAATTTAAATTGCTGTTATTACTGTTGTGTAATAAAGCTCTATAAGATATAATTGATAAAAATCTTCTCTATGTCTAATTTTTGAATTCAGCACTAATTACAAGTTTCATGGGCGCTGCATAATCTATAGGGCACAAACAGTCCATCTAAAAAAAAAGAAATTTGAGAGCAGATCAAACGCATCCCTACAAGTTTTTCTATAGAACACTTCCAATTTCAAAAAATAACTAAAAAGCTTTAATTAATATTTGCTTGAAGCGGCTGATTCCTCTACATGTCCATAAGGAATACATGGATTTGCAATATAAGGCATTCGCTCCAGATATAGATACTTACTAAACCAGAATTGAAGAGGTGTTGAAAATTGAAGATGATTAATTTTTTAATTTTCAATATATTAAAAGCTGTACTTTCTAATTCTAAACCGAGCAATAATATATTGACTACGTATAAGAATTGTTTTGTTATAAAGTACATTTAGGTATCTAGACAGGTTTTAACAATTAGTTTGTATGTATGTATGTATGTATGTATGTAAAATATTTACGAATTTAAAATCTACAGGGGAAAACGAGCCACTCTACCATATTTTATATATACGGTGTGAAAGAGCTAAATAATATAAATTGAATATTGACACTTGTCACTGATATGCCGAGACCGATATGACAAGTATCAGAATACTGAGATATTCAATTCATTCCTTTGGTTTTCCACACCCTAATTTAAATTGGTTAAAACAAAAAACAATCTATTCTTTTATTTTTTATTTAAAATTTATGAATTATTAAACAAACTATTAAAATAGTTAAAAGTAAGGACTGTAGGTTCCATTGTTACATGAATCTTAGAAACATAAGTGTATTTCGCAGATTGACCCTTTTTGCACAATACAGCGCTATAAATTTTTTTTTACAAAATTTATTATTATATATACAGGTTGAATCAGCGTCAACGCGACGGTACATAACTTCATAATGCAGAATGGTGCATTTGATGAAAATTTTGTAGGAGTACTTTTTTGTGTATATCAAAAAAGCCATACTTTAAAATTTGTTCCACTTATATAGTTTATCCCATAAAGATGATATGTATTAAAGTAATGTTTTTTTAAATGAAATACCCCGTATGTTTTTACGTTTTCTTTAAACTTTTGGCCCAGCTGATTTTAACGATGTATTACACTTGATGTCTATTATATTTTTTGAATTTAGAGGTGCGTAGCAGCCAAACCGTTGAAAATCAATAAAAACGGCTTACATATCCCTATCCTAACTTTTCAAGTTCTATGTTATGGCATTAAAAAATATTTGATATAGAGTGATTAAAAATTTAAAATTCCATCTGATTTTTAATCACACTGAATCACCCTGTATAATACCCATTAAGTTAAAGTTAATAATATAACCTATATTAAACTATGGCATATTTGATGGATATCTACACCTACACTTATTGCTTCTTAAATATGTTTTTAATGTACTATTTGAATTGTATAATCAATTAATAATTTTCTCTTTGGATTTTTTATTTATAATTATAGAAGAGGATTATGTAGACTATTTTTTATTATGTACGTTCGTTTCTATAAGAATTATTGATAGGAATTTTTCATTTATATTAAAATTATTATTGTTTTGATTATTAGCTGCATAATTTGCGGTTTTATCATTTTGATAATCGGTTATGGATTTGGTTATTAATATTAATTAATTTGATTCGGTCGAAATTCATTTTTGTTCAAAGTAAAGAATTTTCTATTTGGTTATGGTTGCTGATTAATTAGTTGATTAGGAAAGACAGGTCTGGTCGTCATTTGTGTACGGTTTTAAAAATACGATACAATTTTTTTTTATTATTTAATTGACCATTATAATTTGAGAATACATTGATATGTTTGTTTTGTTTTGAACTATGCCTTGTCTGATAAATGATTAATTATCATTATTACATTATCATATTTCTAAATTTCCTATTCTGTTTCACATGCCATATCTTTTAATGTAAATTATATTTTCAAAATGTAAGTTAGTTTTTGTAAGGTTTTAGTATAGATGGACAGTCGGCGATAAATGCAATTAAAGCTCTTTTTTTATGGTGATTGGTTTGACAAAGTTTATCATTGTTGTGTAAAGTTGTATCATTACTTAGTCTTTGTAATAGTCATTAATAACTGTATTCTACTACCAAAATGTAATAAACATTTTTTATAAGGTCTACTTCTAGTTATTTCTTGCACGAGGAAATCCAGATCTCTTCTGCCTGAAAATCATTGTATAAGAGCATTTTTAAATTGGTCCAAATTTTTATTCTACTTCTTACCATTAATTCTCCCGTATCTACTATTTTTTTTCTTGAGTTCATATGTTCATTTTCACATGTTCATATGTTGTTTTAATTATTCATTTGAAATAGCTTTTGTAGGATTGTATAACATTTTTATATAGAGAAATACATTTATTAAGGGTGTTAGTATCCCCATCATATTGTTTTATATTATTTAGTTCATTGTTGGATAGTTGATTTGTCATGTTTTTATTTGAATTATTATTTTTTAATAAAATATTATTGAATGCTTCTATAACATTTTTTACTCATTCAATTTCGATCATGAATTATTACTTATTCTTATTATTTTATTATAGTATAATTCTGATTTATATTTTTTGTAACCATAAAAGCGACAAACGCAAAAAAAAATTGGGACAAAAAAACATCAAGTTTCGCATAAGATTAATTAAAAAAGGTAAATTGCATCCAAAAGCATTTAATATGATGTGTGCAAAAAGTGTGTACATAACTGTTTTTTTTATACCTCAATTATTAAAAAATAAATAAGACCCAAACAATATAATGTACTCTTTATTCTAGTTTGCATCCCGCAGCGAGATGCGCAAAAAGTGGCTGAAATTTTGGTTTTTTAGAGATTTCTGATAGATAATTACAAACAATTACAAAAAATAAAAAAACATACTGGTTACTATTTGTTCGTGCAAAAAAATTAACCGACATGCCCTGAGAAATTAATGAAATTAATGGTATCAATTAATAAACTGCAATAGGTCTAAAAGATAGCTCATAACAGAATTTAAAAAAAATTTAATACGCAATATCTTGAAAATGAATCTTTTTCGGATATTTAGAAATAATATTTGACCCACTGACTAAATTTTCATGCAATATAGACGGATAATAATATCTCACTATAAAGAGAACAAGAATAACTAGCATTTGTGTAGATATTCTCAAGTACAAAATTCTCAAGCTCATGAAATGCAATTATTTTATTGTATAAATCACCAAGATTTTATTATAAAATATTTAAATCAAAAAATATCTTAAATAAAGAAATATCAGTATATATTGTAATTTTGTCAATTTTGTTATTGTTGCATCTAATACATTTGTTTGAATTTAATTTTGATAGCTTTTGCGTTATTGTGATTTTTACTTTTATCAAGTTCTCAGAAAATCTCAGAAATAGCATGTATTCTTTTTTCAACTAACGCCTAACGCTTAGTTATTATTCGAAATCGAATTAATAGTATGGATTAAAAGCAAATACTTACTTGTTTAGCAAATCGCCGACGGGCAAATTACACAACAAATCATAATTTGTGAATTATCTAAGTACTTGCAGACTTTTGTTTAGAAGCAAATATCTACAATACCGTTCATTTTAGCTCCATAAAAGGTTATTACTTTTTTACCTAAAAATGAACAGAAAATTTAAAAAAATTTAAAAAAAAATATTTGTTCCAGTGGCGTAAAAGATAGGGGGGATAAAAGTTGCCACAAACCACTGATTAAATTTTTCAAAAGTCAGTTTATGTCAAAATATTACTTTCTTAAAGAGCATATACCAAATTTGAAAAAAATATTTGGAGTCGTTTCTGATTTATGACAAATTTTTAATTTTGATTTCAAACTTTTAACACCCTGTATCTCGGAAACTAAGCCCTTTAAGGGTTTATGTTCCTATATCAAAATTCATCAATTAACGAGAGCTCTCTGGGGTAAAGCGTTGTGGGTCGAATATAGTAACACCCTGTATTTCTTGATCTAACAATGCATTCATTTTATTATTATTATTATTATTATTATACATTAATAGGTTATTCAAGTGATGTAATTGAGAATTTTATTCAAAAATTTAACATAGGTAATTTTAATTTTTTAATTTAATTCTTTATTTATAAGCTCTAACTATGTAATCATAATGCATTAAATCAAGTTTTGCGAGACTAAGTAATTTACATTTTTAAATGGACCTTGCTTTATACATGTAAATTTGAGGTTTAAGTTATTAAATTGTGCTTTTGCGTATAAAGAAACTCTTTAAAATTTCGAGCATGCACTAAAAAATATTTAAAAAAAACCCTGTTAATAGGAGATCAGTACATATTGATACAGGGTGCTCCAGGACTGCATGTTTTCACTTTCCAGATAGATAAATACACGCTTAATGCAATATTGTTTCTGCATATCTGTATTTGTGAGCTACAGATGTCTATAGATATCGTGTTTAAATATGTATTATTAAAAATCTTCTTTATTTTTAAAAAAATGGGAAACATTGTGTGTTTTTATATAAATACTAACATAGTGTAGTGTTCCTCTAAATTAGAAACAAAGTAAAGTACGGCCATGAGAGTATAATCTAATTGAAAAAGGGACACAACGTAATATTTCAGCAATTACTTCTCCTTCCCCACATAACACATTTGTTTTCCTGAGCCGTAAAAAGTGAACGAAGCGGGTGGCAGTAAATGTCAGGAACACATTCAAGTTAAAAATTAAAACCCTGCCTGGTGCTCTGATTTCTCGGCCATTTACTGGCTGAATAACGGCTACGATGTGTCCTTCCTAGCTTAATGAAGATAAACCGACGCAGTTGCTTCCACCACATGTGGAAATATTAAATTTGTGTTTGGGATACTGTCACAAAATTATTCCAAGTTATGTTTGCAAAATATCGTCAAATTTTTACAGGATCGGCTTAAACTAACAAGTTTTAATGTCTTTGAGGTAAGAAATATCAAATTCAAGTTATATATCATTATTCTCCTCCATTCACACTATTTATAGCAAAAATAACGTTGACGAGGAAGATAAAAATAGTTGCTCATAGGTAATCATGCTTTATTGCCAAAACTGGTAACATTTTTGTGTATGAGTCAAAATATATGGGCAAGGATAATTATTTTCGCGGGTCATTTGAGTGATCTTAATCACTGAATTAGGGTATCGGCAAGTACACTATAATTACTCATTTCTGAATTTCAGCAATTTTATATTGCAAATACAAGGGGTCGGCAGTAGAAGCAACCTAATCCCTTCGGGTAGCGTTAATTCCAAAAGGACTCCTGCCAGTGCTGAAAAACTTCATATAATTACAAAACGAATTTTTATTTTCTCGTTGCTAATTTTTTAGGATGAGAAAATAAAAACTAGCCAGTAAATATAACCTCCCATAAAAACATTACTAGTTCACAAATACAACATTGTTTAAGATAAAAATACCCGTGATGTACAATAAATAAAACATTTAAAAACAGATTTTTTCTGAAGGATTTATGGATAAAGAAAATAATAATTCTCCTTAAGTTACGTAAACAGAAGAGAGTGACCCCATAGCCAACAGACATTAGAAAATATGAACACTATTATAGGAGTGTGGTAAGGTCCTAAAACATAATAGGACCAAAATAACATATCCTTTCTACGTAAGAAACGTCAAGATAGAGACACGAAACTATGGTCCAAGAAATCAGAACAATAAGCCTTATAGAATTACACCCTTTGTACGTTCTACTAGAATTCTGGGAGGAAAAACTGAGACCAACTTTGTGTTTATTATAAACAAAAATCTGAGGGTGTACCGTCCCTGTTAATGTTTCAAACGTACGAGCTGCCGGGTTATAAATTATTTAATAAAAGGCTGTTATCATTTTCGTGTGAATTGGGATATATTTTACATTTATGATTCCATTCGGTCAGCTTTAATGGAATTTCATTCATTTTTCATTGCAGAATGCATTGCAATTAAAGATTCATTAATGTCTGATGGGACAGATCCGAAGCGCATTCACATTTTTATTTTAGTGAAAATTCAATATTTCTAGTCTGCAGTCTCCGTTAGATCAAATCTAATGGCATTAGTATCTTATTTGTTTGTTGGAAATATTAATTCAAACTTTAGCCTTGAAAAAGATGATAAAAATATTTAGTATTATCTGTTGTATGTTTTTTTTTTGTCTGATTATGTTGTTTTTATATTATTTAACGTCGGTCTAATTCTGCTGCCACTTCGCCCTAACCAGAAATTTCATCTAAACCTCTAGCCAAGTCTAAGAATATATTGTAATGTATCTAATTTGTAATGCACCAATTATCTTAATGTGCCCTACGTTGGGGTCATCAATTTTGTAATCTGCTTCTTATATTGATTATCAAATTTGTGATGTGCTAATTTTGTATTGGGAAAGTTAAATTTTTTATTTTATTGTTTATAATTGTGCCCGGTATAATTTAAATGTATTATATGAGATGCAATCGACTAATAATCTTTGAGTGAGTTAAAAAAAAATGTATTTTAAACATAAATCATACATACCACTATGTCGTATCTTGTTAACAAAGTAAAAGTCTAATTCTTCTTGCTTGTCAGCTTATCATATCACTGCCCTTGACTTCAGTTGTCCCAAATTTCTAAAATTTCCAGATTCTACCCTCTTGTTGGAGTTCATCCATCCATCCAAGGTTAATTCACTTCTATTGATAGCACTATTGACCTTTCTTGTATCTTTTCTTTATTAGGATATACATGTTATGGTTATATTCATACAATTGTCTTTTTGATAATAAACAATACTAACTTAATGCTTTGAGTTATTTACTATCAGGTAATATCAATTATTTGTAGTTTGATTACTTTTTATAGAAAAATTTAAATTGAGGTTAAGTAATTTTAAATTTCATATTAACAATGATGTTTCTTCGATCAAGTCTCAAACAAAAGAAAGCTCTGTCAAATTCAGAGGAAGCTTAAATATTTTCCGAAATCATAGCATCATTGTTGAATTTTTTTAGTTTTGACACTTAATAACTTTGAACTTCAAATAAATTATGATCACAATGATATCTATTTTGCTTATTTTTGCTGTATCCAAAGAATTAACTATTTATAATTAAAATGTGTTATTTTTACTTATATCTTGACTTTATGATTTTCATTTCTACATTAAAATTTAGCTTATTATTCAGATACAACAAAGCCCATTTTCTTAAAATAAATTTGTTTAAGTTGAAAAATTTTAAATTCTTACATATTTTCAAATAGTGAACAATGTTTAATTAACAATTTTCTTATAATATTACGCGTACTTATAAATATTACGTAAAAAAATTAATTTAGGCTTCACATACACATATTTACACATACAGGATAAGCATGATAAATTATAGTAATAGTTCTTATTTATTTTCAGAATTCTCTTATAATAATTGAAATTGTTCTTATATATTGCTTTAATTACCTTTTTTTGTTTTATTTATGTTTTAACATTATACGACCCCTATGATATCTTAAAGTACATATACATTTTTATTTAATTCAAAGTTAAATTATTTAATTCTTTTTTTAGACCGTTACAATATATAATAAATAACCATCCATGAAGTCAGTACAGCGAGCTTAACGTCTCCTCCAAAAGAAATAAATATCTCGTGTTTATTAGTATTAATACCTACGAACTCTGACATGTTACTACGCTATAGTTGTAGGGTATTTGAAAGTTACCCATCGTCTTGTTAACCATTTTCAGAACTGCCTAACTGTAAGTACCACCTCACTGAAACGTCATTGTAGTTCATTATTTTTACACTATTCATAGTTGGCATTAAATTCCAAGGAACGTTAAATATATATATATATATAGATATAATGCTCGTATATTGCTCTTAAATAATAGAGAAATAACAGAATATTTATTATAAAAAATAAATGGCAAAATAGATTAAAATTAATAATGGAATTGTTTTGGCCAAATACACATATATGAAAATGAAAATAAATTAAAACATTAAAATACAAATTAGTTTTATGAATATTTAAAAATAATAATAAATCTTATTGGTAAACTCGTTGGCTTTAATTTAACAACGAATTAAATGTCATAAATTCGAGTTTTAGTTTTATTTTATTTCAATTCCCATAGATCAAATAGATGATGGTTTATCGTATTTGTTAATTTCATCCGTGTCAGGCAATTACTGTTATTAATAATTATTATACATTTATTATTCAAAATTGTAAAAGTAATATCTCAATAAAACCAAAAGCAATAATCGTAACATTTTACAATATTTATTTTGGCGAATTGATTATTATTTATATTGAGCTTTTGTAATATCAATATAATTATTGCAAATGCATAAATTATATAACGGCATGTGAATAACTAAAAATTAGGTATAATTATTTGTTGTACATTTCCAATTAACACGAAATATTTTTCTTTGCTAATTATTATTATTTCAGCATGTCTGATATGATTATTAATTCAATTAAAATTGATGTTTGTATTCAAATATGGAAGCCAAATGGGTTTGCCTGAATAAATATTGATTTTAACGATGACATGTAAATGAAAAAAGCAAAATTGTTAAATATTTGCTTTACTATACCAAAGTAACTTGATATTCCATAACAATCAAGAACTATATTTGTTTGCCAAGTCAGGATGTAAATGGAATATTTTCACTTAGAAATAAACAATTAGTTCCTCTTTATATAAGATAATCCTCATTTTTATGAAGATCAAAACAAATGACATCCTATGAGATTATGAAATAATAAAATTTATAGCCTCATATTAAAAAATATACATTTTATTTTGATCTCTCTTCCAACTCTGTTATAAATTGTTTAAAATATTAATTTATTAGGCAAAATATACTTATTTTTAACGTCATTTTAAAAATACTGCTCGATAATCGAATATTTTTTTATATAAAAAAGTCTTAAAAACCTAAAATTTGTAGAACAGAAATCACAATAAGATGAGGACATATGTACCGATTGTGAAAGAGAATATAGTTATAAGAGAGATATTTGCAACAAAAGAGGCAAGTTTTTCTGTAATTAGTAAAAATTAATAATACTTCTACGTAAATTTTAGAGTCTTAATATTTTAATTAACTTAAAAAAGCTTGCTAAAGGGTTCAGGGTAATGTCTGCCCAGTACCAGGCTTTTGTTTCATTAGTAGTTACTTGTCCAAACAGCAACCATTGTTCATAATTCGTTTTCCGCTACGAATAAACAATAAAAATATGATTGATTTTTTAATGCAAATATAAAAATTCTTAGAAATGTATATTTGCTAAAAATTTTGTTTCAAATTGAAGCTCATTCTATCAGGTATATGTTTGTTATAATCGATAATTACTATTTATGTTTATTGTGCTTTGGTTGAACTGGCCTTCCTGCTATTTTGAAATTTAATAATAAGCCAGGATTTCATCTTGCACGAGACATTTGTATACATTTAAAAGTGACAGCTTGCAATAAAAGCACGAACATGCGATATATTTCAATATTTCATTAAAGAGAAGAAAGCAAAAGTCACATATTTCATTACTCCGTGACAGTAAAGGTTTTGTATCGCAATACAGCTTGTAAAGAAGTTACCGAGGCAAGAAAATTAATGATGCCATTTGAGCTATTGATTGTATAGAGCTTTTAATAACATCGGGTCGTGCTTTACAACTCAGTAAATTGGTACTTTGGGTTGATATATTGTCCTCTATAAATCTCGGAGCTAAAATGTAAGCGTGCAAATACCGGTAAATTAGTGCTTTGGCGTACCGAGAATTCACTCATTTATATCGATCACTTTATTTGGTAATTGAGTTTAATGTAACGCGGTCCTCTGATTTACAGTTCTCATTTAATTTACACATTTGTTAACATTCGTCATTCAGTGCTTTGTGCCACTGTTATTGTCCATATTTCGACCGAATATTATTTATAGTTTCAGTGGCGCGTAAATAGAAAGGCGCATAAATAATGACATTTTGAAATATACTTACATTGCATCTCAAAAAACGTTTATATTTAAAAAATGTCTAACTGAGGTAGGCAAAGCTTTTTTTTAAAGCTAATATTTTTAACTTTTTTAAATTTAATAAGAATACTCAATATGTTGGCAACCTGATAATAGTTTTAAATTATCCTATTCTATTTCAGATATCATTTGAAAACAAATTGTGTTGAAAATACGTGGTGTCCAGAAAATCATTTCAAAGAAAAAAAACCTGTAAAATCTAGAGCTCATTTTATGTCAATTTGACATAATTGGAGAAATATTCACGCCATTTAATTAGTCACATTCTAAGAAATAAATGTACAGAATGATATCATTTAACAGGATCCCGTTTTGCAGTTGCAAATTAAACTGCTGTTAGAATGCCAACTGTAAAGAACTACAGCTTCCTTAGGAAAACTTTCTGGGTAAGGTCTTTTGCTTCAAAGAGGCATAAAATTGAATTTAAATTTTGTAGTTTTTTTCCTTAAATGACTTTCAGGATACTCTTTATATTGGTTTTACTTTTTTCCGCAGGTATATGTAAGGTTGAAGGATTCCAGGAGTTTATCTGCGTTCTCAATGTTTGATCCTACGAAGGATAGTTTCGTTTCTGACGAATTTTTGGTAGTCACCAATACCATCTTCAGATCTTTCTGCTTACGCTTCTTGTTATACGAATAATTACGTTCCTGGTACTAGTTTCCAAGCTTATCCTTAGAGTATGTCTCGAAAATTTAAATTATTTGGACGTTTTTCTATTTCTATGTCTTCTCTAAGAATCATTAGCATTATTAGGTGTTTTCTAAATCTATTGTAAGTTTTGTTAAGCTGATTATGCATACGTTCGTATAGCTTATCCTTTGAATGAATTATTTTCGTCAGGTTTTTGAATACTGACCAAGCCCGATAACAACCATTCTGGCATTATTTTCTACTCGCAATTATATGATTATATGTACTGAATTTTTCTTCAATTTTTTGGACAGGAAATGTTCACAAAAAAATAAAAAATATTCTTCATAGAAACCTCTCAATCAGTTGGATATACATAATTAAACATCATACTTAAAAACTACCAAAAAATTATGCATATTATAAATTAAAAGAAATTGAAATCACTACAAATTTCTTGAATTTTGAAATTCAAGATTTCAAAGAAACTTTACTTGAAAGCACCAAATTAGAGCCACTTACAGTGCCACAATTCTTTAATATTATGAAAATAATAAATAAAAAACTATTAACAAATGTAGTTTAATAATATTTTATTTATAAATATCAAAAATAAAAAGGTGATCTGACGAAGCGCCCAATTAAAAATAAAAATCGACGGGTTTCAGGTTTTTCCCCTAAAATCGCCGATTTACGAAATAATGAATTTATTTCTTTCATTTGGACCATACTGTATATTAGTGTCGAAGAAATTTATGTAGAGTTGTGTAATGTATCTCAAAATCCCTTCATTTTGGTCACCAATGTAGTGCAACTTGGATTTGAGTTACATATATTTTCTAGGTAGGCTCTTGATATAAAATTAATGCTTCCCTGAGTGAGTTTATTATAAACTTCTTTGATTTAACTCGTACTCATACATATTGGATAATGAACTAATTAGATACAGTAACTTACGATTTACTAAGTCTGATATAAAAAATAAAAAGATGGTTGGAAAACGATACATATTAGCAGGTTATTCCAGTATTACTTGTATCAAGGCAAGAACGGAACTGGGTTATTGCATTAATCAAAAACAAATAGCAAAAATACTCTAAATTATGAATACAATATATTTTGAGCCTTTCTCATTTTAGTAAGTTTAAATTTAAATTATCTCAGTCTAATTTTATTTTATTTTTCTCTATACCTAGATTACTTTTATACTTTTAATGTGAACTAAAATTCTTAACGTACTTGATACACCGTTACTTCAAATGTAAGATACTGACTTAGGGTAAGCCTATACATAACTTTTCGTAGATAACGCAAAAACCTCTATTCTTTTATTTTACAGCAAATTTGACGTCACGAATTATATTTTTATTTTCGCATTTTATATGAAATTTCATCATTTTAGGAACCAAAAAGCATGAAATGTTAATGAAAAGTATTTTTTTTTGGCAAATTGTAACATTTTTCTTGGGAATAATAGTTATACAATTAATATACTGAAGTTAAAACACTCCTCATTTACACACCGATTGCAAAAAAATAAGAAGCATTATTTCAGCATGTAAATGCTTCAATTGGGAGTAACTAGCAGGTGATACTTTTGTAGTGCGTAAACAGTAGTTTTATGAAATATTAGAACATTGGTTCATCAGAATTTTTTGTATTAAATTTATTCAATATTTTACGTAGCAAGTTTATTAGTAATTAAAAATAAAGTCTTTACTGAAAAATATTTTGTTTATTTACTATAAAAATAAAAATATGTTCGTTCTATAATATTCTAACCTCACTTTACTAACCTTGTTAATAATATCTTCCCGGCAAATTTCGCATTGTGATTATAATCATCGGTTGTCTGCGGTTAACCGCGACCCAAACTGCTTTGCTCTTCTTGTTTCTCCAAGGCCAAGCTGCTGTACCCACCCCATTAAGAAGATAATAACAGCTCCAGAATATCTCTCTATAATTGCCACACTCGCAAAACTTAATCTCCTTCTAAACACGATATTGCATGCTCAGATATTACCGCACATTGCAACAATCTGCTCACCAGAAATAATGATGTGGGCCTTGTTTCGGCTCTATTTGTGTGATTGTGTGTGTTGCTATACATTATCATGTGGTGTTTTAGCGTATAGTAGTGTTTTCAGAACATATTTTCGTTTTATTGTACTAACAAAAGAAATACGTTTTTATACTTTTTTGTATCGAGAACAAAAATAAATGATTATACCAAAATATTTAGTTTGAACATCTTTATTTGCTCCTTATGCTCAAAATCTCCTCAATTTTTCGCTTATACAGATTAATTTATGTAGATTTTTAAGAATTCTTCTTTGTGTCTTTGTTCCAATGTAAAGTTTGGATTATTATTCAAGAACCGGTTATTTTAAATTTTTTATACCACTTCATGATAGAATTTATTTTTCTTGCCTAGACTTTATAAGACATCCTGTCATAAGTATCATCTGCCCAGATAGCAAAAGCGACTTTTTACATTTCTAAAAAAATGGACATTAGGTTAGGTTAGGTTAGGTTAGGTTAGGTTAGGTTAGGTTAGGTTAGGTTAGGTTTTATTTTTTTTTATTTTTCTTAGGCTCCTTTAAGATTCTTTAATTTATTTGTTTTTTGTTCAAACTAATAGTGTGCCCTAGCAAAACGTTATTTCAAACTATAGTAACTACGTGTTATGTTAGGCCAAAATGCTATCAACAGCCCGAAAAAAATGACAATTCAATTTAGTTTCTTTTTTTCTGCCGTTATATGTACAGAATATTGAAATTTTGGAGTATTTCAAAATGATATTTTTCGTTTAAACTAATGACAGGTTTGTATTTAATTTAATATAATTCACTGAAATATACAGCAACATATATAGCAGAATTAAATCAAGCACCGTTTCACTGGTGTTCAATGTATTTAAATTTGACTTGACATAATTGATCTTACAACTAGCCTTTGATAATAGCTATAATCAAAATCTAGCACATGTGATGACGTCACGTAGTGCACTGAAATATAAAGTCTGTTAAAATCGTTGACTGTTTTTCTGGGACATTATAATAAATAAATAGTAAAGAAAACTATTATTTTTATTTATTTTAAAAGGTATATTCTTTGAATATTCAACAAATATTTATTATTATTATAATTTTTTGTAATAACCTCATTATAACATTTTCAATAAAGAGTCATCCTTAATCAATCCTTTTTTTGGAAAGTGATTTTTATATTTTTATACGCTAAATATAATAAAATAACCAATTATAGCTATTACATATCCCACGCTCTGACTTAAAAAGGCTTAAAAAAATAAATAACTTTGACAAGGTATTATTAATAAAACGACACGATCAAAGCAAATAACCGATCGTGTTTTTGACATTCACTCATTGCATTGGAATCATCGCATCACGGCAATGAAATGCATTTAAATTATGGAATTTATTAATACAAAATAGACGTTGCTCCGAGGTGAATGCAAATCACTAAATCAGAATGGATTAATTTGTCAACTGTGTACGCCAGGAAATTATGATCTGTCAATGATCGTGCTTCCGGCAAAATGCATATTTGCCAATTAATATTTCCAAGCTGTACATCATATACAGGTTACGGGCAACATGATAGGTCACTGCAGACCTGCCTATCATAAAACTCTCCACTTATTCACAAAAACCGGAAAAAAAATGTTATTTCCAATAAAGTTGGAACGTTCTAATCTATAAAGATATTTATATACCTAAATAGTATGGATCAAGAGGAAGTAGTGTTTTTAATAAGTTTAAATCAACATACAATTTCAGCCCTAAATTATTTTCATGAATACTGGATAAAGCAACAAAAGAAATGAAACAAAGAATATGTGAAGGTGGTTACTGCAAGGTGTAGAAAGTATGTATGTATACCATGTACTGGTTGTCCCAATAAGAATGGCTGTCGGTTACATCTTGGAAAGTAGTACAGATTCGGGAAAAAAAATTATAACAAAAGTGGCCTTGAGAAAAACCTGGAAATTATTTTCAAGTTTACATGTCCACCCCTAGAGGGCGTAGTTTAATACCAAAAATTAAAAAAATAGATATTTCACAAATTTTGCCTAATTAAGAGGTATTGAAAATACTATCACCGTAATCTTCCGAAAATTCTGCGTTTATTTGATTTCACAAATTTTAGTCCATTTTTTCAAATAAGAGGCGAGGGAGAGTGGGAACCTTATTATGGAAAAACACCTGTAACTCCGGTTCTGCTTAACCAATTTCGCAAACTTAGTTTTGTTGTTGTTTTCCGTCGTTTTTAAATGGTGTACGAGTCGACGAAAAACTCTGCTACCGGGATTACGTCTTTAGGGATATTGAAATGCCACAACAATTGCTTTGCAATTGGTTTGTAAGAATCATCGTATAGATTTAACTTTTAAGTAAATTTTATATGAAATTTATTAAGAAAAATCGAAATGAACGTAAATGAACAAATTATTATGTTTAAGAATTTGACACATGTCTTTTTACATGGCTCACTACTTGTTTTTATGTATTTCCATTTTATCTTCCTTAACGCCGTTTCCTGGAAACAGTAACTGTATTATTGAAATATTAATTGAAATAATTATTAATAGGATAGAGAAAGTCAATTTTAAGGAGTTATTAAAAGTCTTTCGGTAAAACAGTAGTAATCTATATTCAAAGGAAAATGTTTAAAATGTACACGTAGATATCTCGAGATAGGAAAGAGATATCGACATACAGTTTTCGCCATTTTGTTGCTAATTTTGTCTCCTTTTATAGTCTATTGTTAAAGCTACATGCTTCCATTTAATATTTTCCAAAGATAATTAGATTTAAAAAAATAAAAAAACATTAAATAGCGTCTTCTAGCGTGAAGGTTACTTATTAGGTTGTGTCAAAATTATTACTATTACATTGGTGGAAAAGAGCTGTCTTCAACAAGACTAAGTTTGCAAAGATCGATTAACCAGAACTGGAGTTACAGGCGTTTTTCTATGATAAGGTTCCCATTCTCCCCCGCCTCTTATTTGAAAAGATAGAATAAAACTTGTGAAATCAAATGAAACGTAGAATTTTTGGAAGAATACGATGATCATATTTTCAAGGCCTCTTAATTAGTCAAAATTTGTGAAATATCTAGCCATAGAAGAAATAAATACATAAACTAGTAGAAGAAAATCAACTAAAATTATTAATAGAATATGTGAGAACAAAATAATAAAACATTATCAATCTAACTGAGACGTTATAGTTAAATTGAAAGAACATTTCCAAGAGTTACTAATTGCAGAAGAAGGAGCCGAGAACGAGAAGTTTGAAGTTTCTAGGAAAGAAGTAATAGACGAAGTTATTGACGACAAGACAAGCTGATGATTACCATTAAAGAAAGAAAAGATGGCAAGGCACCAGGAGTAGAGAGGATCACGACTGGAACGATAAAAAGTATAAGAGAGCTGGGTACGATGGTACTCTTCAAAATATTTACGAGTGAAGAAATACTTAAAAAATGGGAGGTTGGTCTAATACTGTCCGTATTTAAAATAGTAGTTAAAAAATATGGTCGAAACAACTACAATAATTGGGTATATCACTGCTAAGTACCATGATTAAGCTGCTGAAGAAAATAATTGAAAAACGATTGAGGCGAAAAATAACTAGTACTGTGGGAAACGCAGAGTGGGCTTAGAAAAGAGAGATGCACGCAAGATCCTGTATTTACAATAAAATATCGGATATCGGAAGAATTCAACACAAAAGACGGTATAAGACAAGGTGGAAGTTTAAGCCCTCTATTTGTTTTATTCATGGATGAAATAATAAAAAAAGGCCCAAATATAAGTGTTGTCGAATGCCTGTTCGCTGACGACGTTGCAATCATAAAGGGCGAGTGAAAGGAACCTAAAAATATGGAACACTATTGACAAAGCAAGCGAATAATAAAATCGGTGCAGCAGAGGTGAAATATTTAAGAAAGTTCAGAGTGAGGAGGAAGGTTGGATAGAGTTGGTAATAATGATATACAAAAAAATCCAGAGAAATCAAAGGTGTTAATTAGGAAAAAGAGAGGCAGACCAAAACAAACGTGGGGCAATGAGGTGGGAAAGATTATAAGGAAGAAAGGTCTATAATGGACTGATGCTAAGATGTTGCCACAAAACTGGAAGAACTGGAAAGAGTTTATAAGGAAATAACTACTTATACCCTACGGTAGAGAGGGACTGAATCATAACAATAAAAAAAGGAAAACGGAAACAAGAAAAAGTAAGATAAACTGCAGAGAAAATATGATAGATACCAAACCTATGAGAAATAATACAGAAAAACATAAAACTAAATATGAAAATAAATTACCTCTTTTGTGTCTTGTTCTGTTATCTTTTAAAATCTGAGACTAACAATATTTAAAATTTTCTGCATTTACTTTATTTTTCTCACAAAATTCAGTATCCTTGAAAAACTTTCGAAACAAAACTTTCTAATCCGTAGCAATTCTGTTTGCTATAGAATTTTCATGTTTTTTATTTTTGTTGCGAATTTGATTAAATTTTCAGGGGCTCAGTTCAGTCGAATAAAAAAATGCCGTTATTTCTTTGAGTGTATTGTAAAGAGGTGATTTATCAGTTGTCATGCCTATTTGTAGAGCCGTAACCGGACGCCATTATTGAACTAGTTTTATGGCATCGGCTCCAAGCATGCGACTAAATGCTGACTCTAAAATTAACGCGTTTTCTTTGTTGTCGGACGGCGTTCGATCTTTTTAACGACAAGAAATATTGCACCATCAATCTTCCCGCTGCTAATTGTGCAGCTCGGGTCATTTGTTCAGAATCTTTTCCACAGGTTCGACTTGCCCGAAATCAAACCTACAAATCACTTCAACAACTTTTCGTTTTTCACTTCGGTTCCGTGACGTTCAATAAATGTTCCAAACTTTACAGTTTCAGATTGAGTGTCTAAGATTTATTTTTCTACTATTAGTATAGTATTTTAACTTTCAAACAAAAACATCAAAAATTTCAATTAATGTTCAATTAGAGACAGGCACATTAAATAAATATATTTTATAATATTTTTATACACGCATACGTAAAAAATGAAGAAACAAAGCACGAAAGCAGATTATATAATAAAATGAGGAGAACCATGAGCTAAATTTTTAGTTCTGAAAGATAAAAAATCAAAATAACAACGAAAAAAACACATTGTAGAAGAGGAAAAGCAAGCAGAAAGGTTAATCCAAATACCAATACAGCTTTAAAAAGATGTTGTATGCCGGGTGACGTTGAACCTAGGGCTATGGATATATTTCATTTATTTACACAATGATTTAGATAATTCAGTATATAAGAAAATGTAGTTGTATTCATTATTTATTAGGTAAATAGGATAATTAGAAAATGCATATCTCAGAATAACACATTAAACTATTGTCATATCTTTTACATTCTAATATAAGTGTGTAGTATTTAATAATAATAATAATTTATATTTCAGAAAATGTTTACAGCTATAGCATTTATAACTGATCAGTGATCCCATATGATGAAATAACGTCCACGTACAAAATTTATAATAGCTTAGCATTTAAATAATCATTTACATTATAAGCTTCTAACTGAATCAGTAATTCTTTAATTCGATTTTAAAACATTTTAATTGAGTGTGAATTTCTGATAGGCGGAGGTAATTTGTTAAAATAATTTATTGCCATGTAATAATAAGGAGATCTTTCGGTGACCGTTAGTCTGTAATGTGGATAATATAATTTATGCTTTCGTGTGTTGTAATATTGTGGCATTACACTATTAATAAAACTGACATCCCTGTTTTTATAAAAATACATTAAACACTCAAAAATATATATACCATACATGGTTAAAATTTTATTGAATGGAATCTTTGAGATTAATTGAGGAAGACTGACATGAAATCACCTTTTGATAAACAAATATTGGTTTCTCTTTTCCCGCAAGTTTGTGACATGTACTCCACATACATTTATTTTTATTATATGAACTATTTATTCTATTTTTATAATTTTTTTGTGTTTACTAATAAACTGTCATATTTCTTTTTTAGTTCTATCTATTCACCTTTAAGAACTGGATTAAGCCTCCTTGATGTTAATAATAAGTCTAATTTATTTTTAGTTTTGAGAATTGGATTTTTCCTTTTAAACAACTTGACAAATCTTAGAGGAAAACATTTATTAAACAAAACAACAATTCCATCAAAATTTGAAACGAAGTAACTGTGAAGAGTAATTCCTAATTTTCCTCGTAATCCATAGTGCTGAAAGTAACTAACTAGCAACTACATAGTGCATCTAACCAAACGTTGATTGGAAAAGTCCGCCATTTGCGTTCACATGTATAATGACAGTGCAACAATATCTTACTCAGAGGTGTTTGACAATCTTAAGACAGCAGAAGTATTAAAAGTAAGGACGAATCGGTCGCAAAGCATAAAAATTTGTTCGGACAGTCAAGCGTCTGTTAAGGCCGTCTGCTGCTCTAGAACCACCATTCTGATAAGGGATTACGCAGAGAGTTTAAGCGTCAATAAGGAAGTATTACTACTGTTCTGAGTATCGAGTCACCAGGGAAATCGCAGATAATGGACGGGCTGGGCTGATAAATTGGCAAGGCGAACCTTATTGACCCGAACCCATAAGTTAAGTTAAGATAAGACGCAAATCTTCTCATTTTTTAAAGAGTGTGTGCAAAGAATATTGATTAAGTATGAGAAGGAATTGCTAGATGCGGCCAATTATTGGTCCGGATTCAACTAAGTCCAGGTGGCTACTTAATAAATCCAGAAAGCTGCTTGAGCTAATTGTTAGAAGTCTTACAGATTACTACAGACTCCAACGGCGCCTGTCCCTATTCGAATATAGGAGGAACCAGACGACTAAATGTGCAGAGGGATAGAAGAAACATCCTACTACTATAGCCTGAACATGCCTAACTGCCAGGCGTGAACCTCCCCTCTCATTAAAATTACCTCATTAGCTATTAAAATAATTGAGATAGCATTTTTTTCGTAAAAGGGATTTAAGTATATTGCAGTTCTAATAAATCTGTTGGACAATCTCAGGTTCAAAGATGAGTTCAGGACACTAGAAGTAAGTATTAAAATCTAATTAAGAAAAGAAAAGGTTGTAGATAAAATATGTTATTCTATTATTCGAATACGAATTGTAAGCATAGGTGGTATCAAAGTATGCCGCCTATGTTAGATTGGGTAGTAATCACATTTTAAATGCGAGTCTCTACCGCTCTTTAGTATATGGGCACTAAAGTTAAAGTATAAATCTCACTATAGCGCAACCATGAATATTATGTTCACATTTTGTATTCTTGATGTTTCGTGAGTCCATACCTGAAAATGTAAGTACGGGATTCCGGTTGTTACGGGTCGAATTGCGCGAGAGCAGATGGCTGTGCATTGGGCCTTAGTCCGTACTCGTCAGCACTGACAGGAGATGCGGTTACATGAGGTGCTCAGTTCATCACCCTGGAAAACCGCTCCTTTGTCCGGCTGTCAGCATGTTGCTCATTGACACTCGGCATTCAACAAGCTGTTCGGTCGCTTAAATGCGACCCCCCGCCATTGTCAAATATAAAACATGTAATCCACCATGAATTATAAACACGCCGCGTCCCACAGGAGGGGTTGTAATGATAGCCTTCGGGATTAGGGTGATTTATCTTGAGTATTTGTAAACGGAGATTATATCGGTTTTCTTTCTCCCGGTTCTTGTTTGCGAGTTCTTTGTTATGTGCCGTCACAGCGTTGCGAGCTGACAGCCCAATTCAATGTACCATTACATGCTGACTTGGCAATTCCAAAGTGACGATTAATTGAATTTTATATTGGATGTTATTTTTCATATTTATGCTTTGATAACCGTTCATATGAATTTTGAATAACTAAAATGTAAGATAATGTAAAATATAATACTTTTCACCCAATTGCATAACCAAATAGTAATTATCTATCTGACTCAATAGTAATAATCGGTGAGATAATTAATATAAAAAACAAAATATTTAAAATGCTAATTATTTAAATATAAATTAATGGTAATTTGTTATAAATTACAATAATTAACTTTCTCTTTAAAGAACTTGTGTTGTAAGATACGACCTATAAATAAAAACATATGTATAAAAAAATACACATTAATCAAATATTCGAAAATGACGACAACTGCGTAATGATGTAAAATAAAATGTCTTTTATTATTTTAATTTTATTTTATTACCATAATTAACACCAACAATTAAAATAATTATCTTCATAAAGTTACGACGAGAGAAAAATTTTCGATTCAAATTGTTTAGACAGTATCTAAATATTAGGCAATAGGTAATTTGTTTGGGTCCTAAACAAATGTATTGGTCAAAATGTTACATACTATATACCCGTAATATTTCTCAACTTAACACAACAACAAATAATTGCAGTCAACATTGCAACACGCGCAGTTAAAATCTCTTAACAAGCAACTAGAAAGCTCCAAGTTTAGTTTTCAAAGGAACCATGAGTTGTATTACCTGTTCCACTTCGAATCATATCGATCTATTCTGGATATCTTCTGTTTTTTGTTAGAGTATCTTGTCTAGCTGGGCCTTTTAACTAAACTCAATAATCTGGCCAGATATCCCTTCTCTTTTTATTGAGTGAACCTGCATTTGCATTTACCTTCGTCTGCCAGATCTATGTTGTTCAGTATTATTTAAGTTTATAGTGCCTTATCTGGACACCAATTATAGTCAAATCACTTTCTCTAACGATTTAGAAGATCGTTTTAGGTAAAGTTGTCTTAACAACTTGCAGCGCTTATCTTTATCGTGCTGAGTTTGCCCATCATTCTTAATATTTCGGTTGCATTTATTAATTCAAGTCTCTATTTAGGCGTGCATTTGGAAAAACAACTTTTAATTCCAATCTAATATTTTAGCAAAGTGATAGGCAAAGAGCAAATGCTTTTGTAAAAGATATCAAATAGGGTTGGTCATGCTGATACTTTTAAATACGGTCCTGTCGTTAAAAATCCGGATCTGTCAGTCAACACGCAATCTTTGCTCGGGTTGGGTTGCTTGTCTTGTTACCGAACGTAACTATGGGCTGTCGACCGTGGTAATCTAATATGACAGCTCTCGACTGTTGTGTCGGCAACGTCACACGAAAATCAACCCGAGAAGTGCATGAGTACGGAAAAGGATTACACTGGGGCGTATCAAAAAATAATACGTCCACACTGTTGTTGATGTTGCTATTGTTGTTTGTGTTGTGAAGATGAAAGGTAGAGATAGAGACTAGGATCGGTTGTAGAGAAGATATAGATAAAAGATTTATGGTCGTGAAAAATAGTATTAAAAATTGATGCTTAGGTAAAGAAATAGATTGAAAGTTTAGACGTTTTCTTATTACTGGTTGATATTTGAAACGTAGAGCTGTGATTTCAGATAGAAGAAAGAGGTAAATTGTTATAACCGCGTGAATGATTCACGTTTTTTATTTATACATATTTAATACAAATCAAGATCTAACTATACAAAAGAACTAATTGATAGTACAAAAGCTCTCATTTTCTTAAAATAGGATATATATCGAAAATATAATACAAATGTCAAACCATTCTAGTAAAATTGAAGCAATAAAATAATAGGAATATTAGTCTATTTTTATTAAGAAAAATAGAAGAAGAAAATTATAATCCGTTGCTTTTGGAAATTAAACGCACCAGGGAGAGAAGTTTCAAAATAAAAAGGTCGCTCCACCCCCCAAACCACCTTCAATTTGTACTGGGGAGATGTGGAGCATGTTTATCGGAAACACAAAAAAAAAGGATATTTTACCAATGCCGTTTATTTTTAAAATACTTCTTATATTCTGTATTATATTACTGAAAAGTGATTATAACGGCGTAAGTGCACGCGATAGAAATAATACTAAAATTTATACGACAAAAATATATTTTTTGGTAATAATTTAATAATATTTATACAATATTTCAACTGTTTTATTACTGTTACTAATTTTTACATCTCCCATGACAGGGAGCTATCGGCAGTGGTTTTCCCAAGAGGTCTACTCCACCACTAATTACTGTGACCTACATATCATCATTGCCCACGACAAGTTCCACAAATAGCTGTGCATCGCAATCTAGCTTTACCACAACCGCATCTTTTCCCACACCCTTGTTTACATTTACTAGTAATTAATAATAAAATAGAGGTTCGGTAAAGGGCTTTTATTGTATGAATTGATAACAAATTATTATTCTTTTTCCAAACCCATAAGCCAAGTTATAGAAATTTTTCTCGCAATAGTTATGTTTAGAGATAAGCATGCTAGGAATGTTGATATTGCTGGTGATGTGGGAGTACATTTTTTAACACTACAGTGATAGTGTTATTTCTTGTATTAAACAATGCATATTTTTACTCCCTTAGACTCCTTTCTGATGGTTGATGTTCCCCAATTTTTTCAAATTTTTCGGGCATTGACTCAGAGTTTTTGAAAATCTGTCAAAGTCTTGGTTTTTATGAAGCATTTGTTTATAATGTTTCTTTTTTACCAAGAAAGTTTGATGTGTCATAGCGGATTATTTACAACATAAATCAATAGAATTGCTTATTTGAAAATAGAAGACTAGTCCTTTATATTACCTAAGGCCTCTTTTAGAAATATAATGTCTATCTTCAGTAAGTGTTAGAAAAAGACTAGTTTATTTTTCTTGGTTGTTTTGGTTTTCTTAATGGCGATAAAAAAACCATCACCATCATCTACTACAATTGAATTGCCTTTTGATATTCGGAATTCACTTATTAGACAAAGAATGAATTACCATTAAAAATATTTTAAAAATATAGAAGTATTATATTTAATACTTCCTATTGTGACCAAATACTCTTTATTAATCTTCACTGAAAGCAACCCCTCATTTAGATTGCTCATTACTCGAAATCCGTTGTAAATCAATAAAAAACTTTTCTATAGCAAATTTCATAAGAAATATTTTTTTAAGTATAAAACAATACCATTGTTGAGTTTTCTTAAATCTCCAAACAGCAATACTTATTATTGTTTTTTCTATTTCGCTTTTATAGATCCAATATGAATACACAACATTTCTAAAAAAAATGTTGAAATCGGTTAATAAATTCAAATACTATGGTGGTGTTTCCAATTTAGATGGGTCACACTGTATATGTAACCTATTATAGAATAGATCAATAAGAACCATGAATTTTGTACAGCAACCAGAAATTGGTAAGCGATATATTCATTTTCGTGTTTCTTATGCCCAATATTTACCAAGTTTACTTTTAAGAAACGTCAAAATAATGTTAATGTGGAATTATTAAAAATTATTATTTCCTGTAATGTTTTGTATTTTTATTTGATAATGAATCTTCAGAGATATAGGAAGAAGCACTCTTGCTATGACTAGATTACTGGTCTGAGTACTGAGGTACATACCTATTTCTACATATTTTACCTCTCGTTCTTCTAATTTGAGTCGGAGAAGTAGATTTAAAGTATGGAACGTAAGAATTTTTCCTAGTTCTATTCGTATCATTTTATTAAACTTTATCGAGTTCTTGGGTTATACCTAAGGAGATCATTTTATTCTAAGTACTTGTTTTAAAAATCGATAATTCTTTTGCTTTACTGTTGAATCTTACTTTAGAGCGCGCCAAGAAGTAGAAGAAATCAATTTGCTACTTTTTTTTGAAGATCTCATGTTTTACTATTATTTTCGGAAAGAATTTAAATAGATAACAGTTGGATGGACCCATGTGAATAAAAGTCGTAGTTTAGGTGATTATATCTACTAGTTTCCAATTCCAAAAATATGAAAGAATTAATAAAATATGAGCCTTTTAGATTCATAATATATGTAGTTTCTTGAGAAGAACTATTGATCTGTCTATTCTTGAACTATTTTTTTGCAAACGAATAAAAGAATGTTAATTTAAAGGTTATGGTCTACGTGACTTATTTCACCCTGTATATAACTCTCGGTGGTCGCGTCAGTCTGTCGGAGCCAAAAGACCTACAATAATTAGTGGAGCTGCCACTCAAACCACACGCTAGCATTATATCGATTAGTCTATTAAACACTTAGCTTCATTTATCAAAGTCATGTCTGCCTTACCATTACTGTCGGACGTTCGCTCTCTATATTACTTACCCCATAAAATCTGATTTCTGAAATTTATGACTTTAGCTCGACGAGCCTGTTTATATGACAGACAGCCCACTAAATAATTGGCAAGCCAAGGAAACAAATATGAGCGCAAAAGTTATTATTGTTGAGGATCATTAATATGTTTCGCTTTCGACAATCATCATGTATCAGGCATGTTGTTTATATGTGTACTAAATTAATATTTTTCTCTAAAACTGCAGTAAACACTTCAGTTTATAAATGTAACTGTTATTTTGGGTATTAATACTTTTATTGGTATGGTGATGATAGTTCGATTTTTGCCTTAGGAACTGCTCTTAAATGCAAAAAATTCCTCTCATTGCAAAATTCATTAAGTATACGTATATAAAAGTAATATACTGTAATATAAATTAGTTTTAAAGAAAAGAGTTATCTCTATAACCAAGAATCAAACTATCTCTATGTGGTCAATATCAACACTGTGTATCCAACCGCACCAGTCCACCAAGAATAGCATTACACATTCTCTTTGTATTTGAAAAATTGAAAAGAGAAAATGATTAGCCTTACCGATAATATACACACCAGAAGCATCACGTGCGCTTCAGTAATCTTCACCCTTTTTAAAGACGACAATGGTTGTCAGGGTGATGCACGTTTCCCACCACTTATTTCTCATTGTGACCTGACGGTGTGAAGTGGCTTCAGACATGTCCTGTGCGATCCCCAAGCTAATAGATATGCTTTTTAGAGGGCCTTATTAAAATTTCCGAGCAGCTGGCAATGAATAGGATGCAAATTAGTCCTATTTCAAAGCCCTCTTCGGTTATGTGCGAGGCAATCACTGCAAGAGCGATCTAGTTTTTTATTTGTGAAGTCATAATTGATTTTCCTGTGATGCCGCCTAAATTAAATGTAATATGATTGCTTACGGTATTTGAATTCTATTTCTAATCACCAACATATTATTTCAGAACTCAGCATTCACTTCACAATTTTTATCACTATTGGCATAAATAAGTTTTATACTTAGTCCCTCAAATCTTATTCAATTAGTTCACTGTTTCAATATTTTAAGCGTAAAGGTTTTCACTTTTAGAGGTTGTTGTATTAACAAGCTCATATTTCTACGTAATCATAATAATAATAATAAATAGATGCTCTATGACTTGGAAAATAGATACAATATAAATCATATATCTTATCTATAAATAAGGAAAAATATCCAAAAAAATAATTATGTGTTGTTTCAAAAAGTATCATTTGAAAACATTTGACATTGAAGTAATATATTATTTAAATAAAGAAGAGAAATTATCCACCATTCATTATTTACGACACTTTGTGAAATATTTACTATTAAATAAGCGCAAAATAACTTCAACATCAATCATCCTGTATTGTTTTAAGTAATTTATACTCACTCACAAAGCACGGATTGTCGTGTTGTTGAGAGTGGCCAATATTTATATTATCTAACTCAGAGTAATGGTACTGTTAGTGGCTTCAGCTAGAGCTAGCTGATCATTTAGTACCTATCAAGCTTGATGTGATGCGTGCTTTATCCAGGCTAGTAGTAATATATGTATATTATTGTGAATTACACTTGCACCTTATCCGACAACTTAAGGTTTCTTTGCTTTTTAAGTGGTCAGTATAGATTGGTCTGGCACCTGTCACCGTAAGAACCTCAAGTGCTTTGTTGATTATTTTGTACGCATTATTGAAAATAGATTACGATTTACAGATAAATGTATATTTATTATACAAAGTACCCTGTTCACAAAGTAAAATATGACTAGAGGGGATATTGATGATAGGATAATATTGAAAGAATCATATTTATTTATATGTATATTATGAATTAAAATTATTATTATGTTGATATTTAATAGCTGAAGCAATTATCCCAAAAAAAACATGTTACTTTCTTTATTTAAATATATAAAATCAGATTGACCCAACAGGCATCAGCTAATAAATGTTCTACGACAATGAAATGTCTTGATACAACTCCATTTGTAGAGACTGATTTATGGTGCTTAATAATTGCATGTGCTGTTGCAATTCAAAACCTGACGCGGAATCGACCGGTCGGTCGTAACTTGACAGTGCGTGAGTAAAATAAAATATAAGGAACATAATTCATAAATGTATGTGGTCATAAATTGATGAAGGAGGTTAAAGGGAGATTTCTGTTTATAGTTGATGTCGAAATAAGTTACTTACTGCCAGTTGTTGACTATAAACAGTAAATAAATATGTTTTCCAGAATTGAGTTTTGTCAAGAATAAGAATTATTATTTCTAAAAATATGCAGTATGAGGAATTCTTGAGTTTTCATGTAATTTACACTGCTTAGAAATAAACCATTCTTAAGAACAGGCCTGTCCGACCGAGATTGATTATATATTTAAAACGGTACTTAGTCTAATCTCTATTAGCCAGTTTTGGAGTACGTTAGAGCTATTTGGTCCAACAAAAAACTGAGTCTTATATGGTCATCCCTTGTACCACAGTTTGTTAAATATTTATTACTTGACAAGTTTATAACATTAAAAGGATAATGCAACAAAAAAAATAATTCATTTAAAATTGAAATCATAATTAAAATATATATAAAAATTTGGGTAAGATATGCACGGTAACTCAACAACTCAACGTAGATAGAGGTACCATACACCTGTATTGGAAAGACAGTGGGAAGGAATTTGTAGGGTGATGTAAGCTCAGGAGTGGGGTTATGGTGTGAAATTGGAATGGCCGGTGGAATAAGTGTATACTAAATGGGGGAAACGTAATATCTTTTCTGTTTACATTATTTTGATGTTTTTGTTTTTCTATTGCTTCTCGAATTATCCGATGGTAGGAATATGGAGCTTTTGCCAATATTACTGTGTTATCGAAGAGACTCTGGTGGATCAGATTTCATGTATCTACAGTGTTCTTTGATACGTAGTTGTACCGATCGTCCTGTTTCTCCAATGTAAAGTTGTGGAGGCAGATTGTTCGATTTTTCTTGATGGTTTGTATGAGGCACGGATTCCTTTTTTACGGAGGTTCCTGGAACTTGGAAATAGATTTTTGTATGTGGGATTTTTTATAGTCGATGGGAAGAAGCGCTGACTGGATGTGATTCAGTTCATGTGAATATTTTCATGTTCATAGATTGAGATGGCACGTGCAACCAAAGAGAGGATTACTGATGTCTTTTAGCTTGGATAGTAGTGTGAAATGTAGTGAAGATATCTGTTGATACTGGTTGGTTTTCTATAGTAGTAACTATAATAACTATAGTAACTATGGTAGTAACCTTAAGTACCGTTGGGTTTACGTGTGACCAGCATTAAAACTACTAAATTGAAAATGACAACGTTTGCAATAAGTTGTTGTAATCTTCACAATTTTTTATTATGCAATTTCTTGTTCTGCCAGATTATGAATTGGCCTTGAATAAATCAAATTTTTGAATTATGGCCATATGAAAAAATCGCATATGTTTAAATCGTAAAACCTCGTTGAATATGGGATTTCACTGTTCCTACTTATTATTCTGTCATCAAAAAATTCTTCAACATCTTGAAGAAAGAAACATTCGATCATTTTTGTTTCAAATCAAGGTTAAAATTTCATTCTTTGAAAGTGACTACCAACCCAAACCATTTATATTTCACAGCCTATATATTCCATTGACATTTCTCGATGGCACGATATTGTCCACTTTACTAATAAAATTTTTGTTATTTTATATGATTAAAATTGATAAACTGTAGAGTTATTTATACAAACAATTTATATTTCTGGGTCTTACAAGATTCGTCACTTCCATTGCTTTGGAAATTTTTGCTCTTTCTCATTTAATCCTTATAAACCAAACGTAACAACAAAATATAATAATAATATATTGTTTGTGGCACTATTTCAAATTTGATTTTGGTTTGTTTTTTGTTAAGGAAGTGCCGACAAAATCAGCAGGCGGGCGCCACAATTTCTTCGGACCTTCATTATTAAGTGCCGCCCCAGCGTCGCCGTCAAATTGTAGTGATTTGTAGTGCTCGGAAATCGTTGTGGTGCTAATAGTATACTTAAGATAAATACATATTTGATACATCTTAACCAATCATTATTTCAATTTTAAATTACACATAATTAAAGTAACCGCAGTATTAGAATTAGGACCCATAGTAAAGACTGTTTGGTCTTTGTTGTTTTGATTTTTATGATCGACTCAGGATAACACTTGGGGCTATATAATTTGACCCAAATTTTGAAAATCATTAAAGAGTAATAGTAATGATATTTACGTCTTCAGTGGTATTTTTTATTGTATACTAGGTAAGTTGTTTCAAGCCATTTTTTTAGTTCAACAAAAACTAAGAATTATGGTTTCTGTAAAAGGAAAGATTAGGTGAACTGTTATGCAAACAGTTTAAAATTGGAAAAGATTGTAACTTTACATTTTAGAATTATTGATTATTCGTCAAGAATTATTCATAATATCGCGTGGTTGTCTCGTGAAGTATTGGTACAATAATTGATGAAGACAGGAGTACATTGAATTTTTCTCAATGTGAAAGTAAGATGTGGCGTCTTAATTGCAACTAATTTAATTCTCGGCTTCTTTTGCCATACCTATATTTGTTTGAGGTAGTATTATGCAATTGCATTCTGTATATTTCAATGAAACAAGCAAACGTCCAGTAATGTTTGGTTTTAGAAAATTTGTATGAACATCAAATATAAGAACAGATTAAGAACCTTGTGGCACCTCAGAAAGAATCACACAGAATTTAGAGGTTTCTCTAAAAATCAATGATAATGATTACTTAGAAATAGCAACTAATTGAAACAGCGAAGTACACACATATATCATAAAAAGAATAGGAAACCCAAACCAAATAAACAGAACATACGTAAATGAAAGGAATGTCAGCACAGAGAAAAGATAAAATAAAGAGTAATATATATAAAACTGTAGCTAAACAACTGTACTCGCCTATGGAAGTGGCCAGTTCCAAAAAAAAAATATACAGCAAGGCAGTGGATATGGAACAAACCTACAAAGGATAGCAGGTAAAACAAAAAGAGACACATATAGAAATGAAGAAATTATAAGTTGACTCAACCAAAAATTTATAGGTGAAATAGGTGACTAGTAAAGTAGTACATAGAACAAAAGAGAAAAAAATTACCCAAAAAATAGGAATGGAAGAAGTGAGTTCAGAATCCTATTTAACTTTCAATCAGGTTTATATTACTTATAGACATACTTTTCGTAACAGAAATTATTGATTGTTTTCTGCATTGGGGTAAAAATTGCACAATATGTCGAATATTTTACAGTAACACAAGATTAATTAGCCACCCTGTATAAAGAAAATACAAAGCACTCCATTTCGTCTTCACTTCAAGTAAATAGGTGCCATTTAGTTTCGTCCTCTTTTGCTCAAAGCGTAAAATTATTCGAATAGTTTTATTAGTATTACACTATCACAGGTAAAATGACTACCTAATCTATCCCAGCCCCGCACACAATCTTCATTATAATGAATGTGAGAATAGTTCGAATTGAACAACATTAGAGAATCGTTGTATAGGAGTATACATCAAAGTCTTCCTTGCTGACAATACAATCTATTAATCCTTGTCATGACCGACCGCTACTAATTTATTATCACCGTCCTGTTCCTTTCTTTCTTTTCCCCTCTTACTAGCTCAGAACTACTGAATGGGAAACAATGTTAACAAAAACATGATAAACATCAATCAATTTAATCACAACAGAAACAATAAATAACGTCTATTAATTTTATCTTGGAATATATTAATCAAAGTAATACAGGGTGAATCAGCATATATAATTTTAAGAATGCTTTTCATGAGAACTACATTATATTAATATTGTGAATGAGTTCATATGTATACACTTTTTATTGTCTTCTAAGCAAAATATCAACCAGGTTTGGAATAGTAAATAAGTTGATATAATCTGAACAACCCACATTCACTAAAATTTGAATTACTAGAATGTTTTTGATTTCACAGGAACTTGTTTGAATTCATCTTCTGCGTGGTCTCCGTCTAATGGCGCTAGTTGATCATGGTAGACTACGATTGATTTCCTACAGAAGTCTTCTTCTTGATGACGTATAACTCCTCCAAGTTCATCTACAGCATTGAACATAGATTTCGTTTTCTTCGACTACTGTAAAATAAGATGAGGTCTACTTCTGGTAGGTGGTTTCTTCGGCTCGATTATCATAGTGCCTCTCTATCCCGTTACCAGCTAGCTGTAGTATTACTATGAACCAATTCATGAGTACCTTGAGGTCGGATACATACAGCCACTTCCTCACCAGGTTTGCAGCAGCCAAACGGGACCCTCAAAAAAAAAATTTCGGATGACACTGATCTGAAGAATCTGCTGATCTGTAAGCCGTGAAGAAGAAAAGAATGTGTTCATTCCAGTCTCTTCGAGGATTAGCGATAACATCTAGACAAATATCTGATAAGGGTTAGAATCGAAACTCGAAAACAACTAATAAACTCAGCAAAACGTCAACTAAAGTTGCGGTTTCTTGATTTGGGCCTTTTAATTAGGTGCCCTCAATATTTTCAATGGCTCTTTTTAAGAAACTATCCTCCAAGATTAAAAAACTTAGCTGTACCCAGTATGAATTAAAATCGTTAGAGACAATGCTACTTCTTGCCAAATTAACCGTCGATTGGCGGATTCTTATCAAAATGAGGTCATTTTCCTTACTTCTACCGTTCATTCATCACTAACAATTTTAATAAGTCAAAGGGTAGGTAGCTTTTTTTTGTTCATGACGATTATAATGTGAGGAATTCACTTGACAAGATTTTCTGAAAAGGCCGATATTACAGTGGGTCACCATGGATCGATATTCAATTTGAGACTTGTATTCTTGGAGCATTTCCAATCGTTTTGGGACTTGCCTATCAGGGTTCTTAAATCTATTTTTTTTAAACTGGTGTGGTCAGTTCTACACAAGAACCTTCTTCCGTAGAAGTATTTGTAGAAGTACCCCATAGATTTCACGAGTGCTAAGAATTCTAGCCTAGTGATACAGTAGTTGGGCTCAGAATTGGATAATGTTTTGCTAAAGTACCCGAAACCCGTCCGTGGCTATTCTGCTGTGATAGATCGGCACTAATGCCCATATTGGTGTCGTAAGGATTGGATCTAGCATTAACTGCTTCTTTAAAGCGTCAAAGGCAACTTGAACTCTTTATGCCAGCTGAACTTCTACATTCTTTAGTAGACCCACAATACTTTGATTGACGGAAGGTAATAATTTCAACCTAATCCACTGATTGCTTTTCTTCAGTATGGAACTCATGGCAAAAGCATCATTCAACCGAGCCACTATAATCGACTTATGTCTAGCGTTATCCCTTGATGACGGATTCTCATTTCTCGCTGATGAAGAATCAGCCAATATAGATGATACGCTGTCTCAAAACCTTTTGGAGACTACAGCCAAACTGTACTTACTTACCAACAACACTACGTCATTGTAGTGGCTGTTAAAGTATTGTTAAGGCTTGGACAACTAAACATTTTAGTACATTTTCTCGGAGGTGGAGGGGTAATCATAACGTACTATTCTTCCGACGATAACATAGAGCCTCACTAGCTTTCTATCATTTGTTCTATAACAAGGGATTGTTCCAGGTGGGTATAAATATATCTTATTTACAGCCAGTTTACTAATTATTTATAGGTCTGGATGGTTTGAAGGAGGTCCATGCATCTCCGCACAGATGCTATGGCCAGGGCTACCATCTTCTCTTTTGGGGACCATCTATTGACACCAGATGCTGTGTTGACCTTCTTTAGATAATTAAATCACATAGTTTTTCCATGAAAAGTAAGTGGTGTAATTTTTGTTCTGACTTCTTCGATACAACTTTGTTCCTGTCGGTCTTCATTGCCTAAAGACTGGTAGGAGATTTTCTCTTTAATTGCCTAAATCTGGATTAGAAGAATCAAAAGGGTTCTCTCAAGCCTTTCCACTATCGGGTTTCACTCTCTCTTTCTGAAGAGCGACTATTGGGAGATTCTCTCTCGTTGACTCTGAGTTTCTTGCACGATTTCTTGAATTCTCTGAGGGAATTGGTCTTCCTGGTGAATTTTCGCTCATAGTTCTAAGACCTAGCCGGCTATCTACTGAAAGATCTCCTCGCGTTGGCAGGTCATCTGCTGGGAGACGTGGAAGAATTGGTCTTCTTGCAGAGCTATCTGTTAAAAGATTTCGTCGCCCTGGCTGGGTATCTGCTGAGATATCTCATTGCAGAATAATTGGTTTTCTTGCCGAGATGTCATCTGGGAGAACTGGACATTAAAGCCTTCTTCACTTATATCTATTCAGGATCAATGATTCTCACGTAGCCGTCCCATAAGTACTATCTTCATGCCAGTTGTATCCAAATCTATCTCTTCCAGGTCTCTTCTGACTTCTGCCTAAGAAAACATAAGAGTTGTCTTAAACACTTTAACTGAATTAGTATCTGACAAACTTATCACCAAGTCAATTTTAACTGATTCTTGCACATGCAATAGTGAATACATAAAATTTGACAAATAAATGTTAAGGAAAAAATATCTCCTCTTTCAGTTTGTTACTTAAGAAATAACCTCTGAAAGTTTTAATACTGTAGAACCAATACCTACTGTAATCCCCACCTGTAATGATATCCTGTTAATCAGCAAAATGACACATAAACTCCATCTTTCAAAGTTCTAAAAAAACATTCATGAATCTTTTCAATCGAAGCACTAGGCATTATAAAAGCTTTAAGGCTTAAGCTTTAAATTACATTGATAACATATACTAAAAACCACTGTTATCATTTCAGAACCATTGTCAGTTCTTACTAACATATCCTGACCAATAGATATCACAATAACACATCCATAAACACTTTAAAATGCCCAAAAAACAAAAATTCGATATTAACTCTGTAGGTAAATGCATATATGCAGGTCTTCAGTGAAACAGTGGGTAGCCTAGCTAAAGAAAGTATTAATTCTGGACAGTATCTATAAAATAACATGGGCGTTGACGAATGCATTATACTTTACAATTACAATTTACAGGCTTTATGGAAACAATAGTGTAACGATTCCTCAACTCGCTACACTACGTTGCCCCCTGTCGTCCATGACAAAGTGTGGCACAAAAAATCTTAAGCCGGCTCCAGACTGCCGCAGAGTATCCTCGCCGAAGTTATCCGAGGTGAGGAACTAGCATCCAAACTCTCGTCTACTTCGCGAATACCTCATTGTTTTGACACACAGAACAAGTAGCAGGTGCCGCTCGGCTGTTTGCGCGTATCATTATTATAAGCCAGAAAGAGAAAACTCAAGAGTGTGGTAGTGTTACTTCCTACTCTTGCCTTGTCACCCTTTGACGTAGGATCAAAAGACTGCCTCTGAAACGCAGTTAGCCGCGACAAGGTAATGTAGTACGAGGCGGAGCGAGGAACATCTCTAATCTCTCGTGCCTCGCTCAACTTCGTGCTACTTCGCGAGAGTCTGGAGCCGGCTTTACATACACATGGAGTCTCCATCAGCAGTCAAAATTTGAACATGCTTGCTACCACTCTTCATTTACAAAAAATCGGTATACAAGATTCTAATCTTAGCGACAGTTGTAATATATTAGGCGATTTGCACCATATATTTTTTGGCTGTTACAAATTCCGTAATCACAATGATCAAGTTCTTGGAAATTTAATCAAATGCAATATCTATCCTCCTATTAATTTACTAAACCTCCTGTCTCTCAATAAACCACTCATCTATAAAATCATAATGTTATTTAATAAATCAAGTTGTTACTAGACCTTTCAAGTGTAAGATACTTCTTCAAAATATGTATAGAGTTAGATAAGTCTAGGGCTGCAGTGACACGAATACTAAACCCAATCTATATAGGTATATTATTTCTTCTGTCGATTCTCACCGATAAATATCAACTTTTATACAAACTTTACGAAATAAACTCTTGTATCTTGGGCAATAATAGTGTCGCTAGTTAAAAAAATAATTAATTTTACAGAATTTATTTATTGTGCAATAAAATATGCATGTTTTATAAATATTCTCTTTACAAGCGATGTATTTTCATTTAAATCTCAACTGATGACTCATTGAAAACTATAACTGGGAGGTTGTGTTCGAGGTTTTCTGTGAACGATTTATAATAAATTTAGTATACAATATACCTGTGTTAATCCGCCAATGATTTCGATCAAGATTCCAGTAAAAAACTTGCAAGGTTTCTAGAAATTATAAAACCGTAGGTCTAAGATTTATTACCTCGTTAATGACTGCCGACCGCATCATCCTATAACTTAACTCAACGTTCAGTATATGTTGAAAACAGCGACACTATAATTTCGTAGGCAGCTAGCCTGTGATTTTAGAAATGGCTCCTTGGAGAAATTCTAGTAATTTCTTTTTGTACCTTGTGATTCGGAGTCTATCGGCAGACCGCCAACAAGACATAATAAAAGTGGGTGGAAAAGGTCTCGGCCACTTTTGCGGAAATCCAAGAAGGACTTAATGGCCACAAAGGTCGATTTATTGTCCCGTTACCAGCGTGATACTTTCTATTTTGTGCAACGAATTCTGATTGACGTTTCATTAATCACTAGCACAACATAAAATAATGTGTTTGCTAGAGGCGGATCTAATTCAGTTTCTGAAGGTTGAATGATATAATTTTAATGAGTTTATATTGGTATTATAATTAATATATCAACAAGATAGACATATAAATATTTAAATCATAAAACCGCTTCATAGTTATAAGAAAATTTTTCTGGCACAAAAGATGCTATTTATAATTATTTATAACCGACCAGCGTTCTGGTGGTTCCAATATATTTAAACTTCTATTACTTAAAGTAATTGGATATAATTTTAATAAGGGGTCTTAATAACATAGAATAGTGCTACAATAATTTGTTATTTAGAATCAAATAGGAAGAGCAGTTAAAAAGAAGTGAATGGAATAATAAAATGCATATGATTGAATACAGTAAAGCACATATGCTGTTTTAACATTGGACCGGAACCATTCTTTGGCATTGGCAAAAGCACGATCAAGAACACTATCTTCAAATGGGCTAAGAGGAGAACCCCTTAGCATTGGAAAGATGTACCTGGTCTGGCGTATTCTAGGGCTTTTATACCCGAATTATTAGGTACCACCCTATTGCAGATCCTAGAATAAAGTAGAAGAGATCTACGTATTTTAATTGGATTCATACCCGAACTCTTAAATATCACCATATTGCAGATCCTAGAATAGAGTAGAAGGGAGTTTTTTTATTTGAAAAACAAACACTTTTGCAACTATTACATTTGTTGCTCAAATTGATTTCCACCTTCATTAATGCAGTATTCAAATCGTCTAAGTAAGTTTCTTCTTCATATTGCTTGAATCATTTCTAGTATAACATTTTGGCAAGCTTCTCTTACTCTGTTTTTTAAATTACCTACATCAGTAAGAGCTGAAGCTTACACTAACCCCTAACTAACCCCAGTGAAAAAATCTAACGGGGTTATATCTGGTGCACGAGCCGGCCAATGTATTGTACCATTTCTCCCTATATATCTTTCTTGGAAATTCACATCCAGATATGACCCTACTCGCCGATCAAAATGAGGAGAACCACCATCCTGCTGCCACCACATACTCGTTATCTCATTTAATAGAATAAAAATGGTATTTATCATTTCTATAGTAAGAAAAACACTGACAAATAGGTATTGCTGAATTGGTATTAGACAGAGCTTTGCAGCAGTGCAAAAATATACAGTGAGTCCCATTAAATATTTTGAAGACGATATCACTTGACCCGAAATGTGACGTAGCAACAAAGTCGCTGCTTACTTAAAATGGCGAAACTACCGAGTGGTTACAATTACCAAATTTCAATATCATAGTTCAGACAGTTTTAGAGATATATAAAGGGCTAAAACCTCATATGACCCCTGTAGATTTAAATAAAATTGATTTAAATATTCAATTTAACGAGAATATAATCTGTTTAATTTAAACTCTACTACTTTTGTGACAGCAAGGCTTGTTTCAAATTTCCTTTTTGCAGTAAGTTTTTTGCCGTACGTCATATCCTTACAAGAAGAAATCTAGAGGGGTGAGATCTTGGGACTTAGTGGGTCAAAATATAAGATCTCCGCTCAATCCAGTGATTTAAATTCCAAATAGCACCATCTTCGGAGTATTAGACCTGTAAAATTATAAAATTCTCGCCCTTCACATTCCATAAAAAAAAGTATAAATGATAATCTAATAGTTATACCTGCTCAACACGACAATGGGACACTTGTTGTAAAATATGTAATAATGAAAATTGTTTCTATATATAGAAGTATTTTTAAGAAAAGTAACTTCGTCAAACTACAAAATTTTGTTGAAAAAATTACGTTCTGTACTTATTTTATTGATTACAATGTGCCACTATTTGTGAGAAGCGGATAAACATTATTTTTCTTAAAGCATTTATGTCTAATCAATTTGATAATGTATTATTCAGTTGTATAATAATATTTTTCTATTTTATGTAAGTGTTTAACTCATTCTTTACAATACTTTGAGTGGATGTTTATAAATTAGTTGCATTAAAGATATTTCGATTTCTAAATAAAATTCAATTCTAAATTACTAAAGTTAATTTGCGTTTTTTACAAAATATTTTTATAAGGTTAGCATTAACTTTTTTTATTTTGTTAATTACAAAAATATACAAAGTTAGGGTTTGATGAGTAATGTAAACAATTTATATATACATTAGTACTAAAATTGTATATCAAGAGACTTTTTTGACTTCTAAAATGCCAGTTAGTAAAAAATCTTTTAAACACTTGTTGCATGAATAATTTTTTCTCAACTTGACTTCTCTTTCAATAAGTTTAATTTTTTCCTGTAATATAATATATGGTTTCTACAGCAATCTTATAGAATAGGCTTTAAATACATTGAATAATATATCCATTTTAAGATTTTAAAAATTTTGATCATTTAATCTTATATTTTGAAGATCTTGTAAATTATTAAATAATTATAGAATATTTACTAAATAAGATAATGTCTTAAGTAACTGTAGTGAAAGTTTCTTTGTCAAATCCGTAAAATAAATGTATTTTTGATAAAACCAACTTTATCCAAAAATATCAAAATGTACGAGGTGTTTAATTTAATTTTCAGATCCGAAAATTATTATTAATTGAATAAATCAATTGTCAAAAATTGAAAAATAACGGAAAACAAATACATTTAGTCTTTCAATTTCGTATGTAACCACAGTTTTAGAAAATTTAATTATTTATAAATTTGAAAAATTGATAATAAATCTCTTGGAGTGGTTAAATCTAAATAATTTAATCGTTTTGTTGACGTTTTATCACATAAAAAGAAACATCAGTTTTATCAAAACATGTACTTTTTAGTAGGAATGTTCCCAACAATTTTGTTGTAATGAAAATGGAAATTGTTTTAAGTTTATAACGCCCAGTTATTGATTATCAAGAAGTCATCTTAGTAGCTAGTAATGATATAAAAAAATATTGTAATTATATATTTACTTATGTCCTTATATCCTTATTAGTATATTACAAAAGAGAAATATCGGCATGAGTACCAAAAAACAATTATTTGAAAAGTTTGCTGACGTTTCAAAGCATTTCGCTTATTTATCAAGGCTCGATATTTCCCTTTTGTATTGTAATTATAAAATATTATAATCATATTTTTTTTTTCAGGAAAGTAAATTTAATTTTTAATTGTATATTTTTTGAGCAAAAACATTTTTATAGTTATTTACTGAGGTATACTTTTGGCTTAAGCTACACAAATCGCTAGTGACGGCAAGATTAAAAAAAATTAAAATGTATTAAAAAAAAACACTAAAGTTGGACTATCTTCAAATTTCTTATATGTGCATAATTTACATTTAAATTTACATTCGGTAAATAAAAAACAGAATATAATTTTTACTTTATGGTAATCCTCTATATTTATCGCACATATAATTTTCATTTAATTGGTTAATTTATTTTTATTTTTTGACATAATTTATTACTCAAAATATAAATAGGGTCAAATTAAATATAGAAAGTGCTGCTTGCAAAATGACTGAATTTATCATGTGCTAAATTGGATATTTCTTCTGTGTAATATCAAATATTTAAGTTTAAATGAAACTTTTCTTTATTGAATTTTTTACATATCGGTTATAGGGCAAATTGTTTTAAAATAACTTAACAATTTGTTTATACATATATTGGATCAGTTTAGACATGTATTTGCTGAGGAAAGAACATTTTTTATATCAAGTAATATGTCACATCTGGTAAACTACATATTAATTTACCTGTAAATAAATAATCCATTTTCTGTACAAGCACAATTTTTATTTAAACCGATAACTTAGTCCTAATGTATTCGTATACATACCTATTTCCTTTGCTTAACGCAACTTACTAACTGTAGAATTAAAATTGGTGATAATTTAATTAATAATAGCCCATATTATTTATCACTTTTTTATATTCAGAACGTAAATATAATTAAAGTTTACATCATTATAATGATTAAAACGCGGAACTTTTGCTCATTAATTTTTAGAAATCATGGTGAATAAATATTAAATGACAGTAGTAATAGTAATTTATTGATAATATCGTAACTTAAGACATCGAGTCAAAATATCATAAATCTAATAAAATATAAACATTTTCTAAATTAAATATAGAGAGATCGGTGCTTTCATCTTTATTTAAAAACATGTTTAAATCAGACACAAAATTAGAATAGTTACGATATTAATAAAATTGCTCACATCAAAATTTTTATTATATCTAATGATTTTTAACAAATGAGATTTTAAAAATGCCCTTTAGGTTCTATATTTTTAACTAATACTTTATAATATTGTAAGTTAAGCACCCCTGTATTTCTTTTATTTAAAAAAGGAATGTAAATTATGTCAGCATGTAGTAAAGAAAATTGAAATTTTGGATAAAGAACGTTGTTTTAACTAGAAGTTCATAGATATCTGCAATATTCATATGAGTATAAATTTATGAGAGAAGTGACGCAAATACCAGAGTTTAGAAGGGAGGAGGTATAAATAGAGTTAGAACTAACAGATAAAGAAATCTGAGAATCTGTAGTATTTACTCAGGATTGCAAGGGAAGGAAACAAAATACCAAATGAATGGGAAAGCAATATAATAATCACGCTGTATAAGAAGGATAATTTAAAAAAATGTGAAAGTTCTAGAGCAATATGTATGGCATTAACAGATCTTTAAATATATCAGAGGATAATAGAAACGAAACTAAGAAGAAAAATAGAAAGCAGATTGGAGGAGAAACAGTCAGCTTTTAGAAGAGGAAAACATACAAGTCGTCACAAGATCTAGTCAGTTTAGTAAGAAAGACAAGAGAGAAAGGGAAAGAGAAGGAAAATGATACACGCAAACTCACAATTGGATACAAATATTTAAGACCAAAAAAAATTCAGAATTTAATATACCCAGACGACATAATATTTATGGTCCAGAGGAAACTAGAATACATAAAAAATGACAAACAAGTGGTTTTTAATAATAAAAGCCATAAGGTTGGAGATAAATACAAAAAACAAAAAGATGATCAGAGTTAATGGAGAAAAAGGAAAAGAAAACGTCACATGCAGAAAAGATATTCTAGAGGAAGTAAAAAAATACCTGGGAGAAAAATCAGCCATAATGGAAAAACATATGTTGCATAACTAACATATGGAAGTGGAAAATGGCCAATGATACATCTAAGAATAAATTGGAGGAAAAAAAAGAAGAGAACTAAAAATGAAGAAATAATTGCAATATTTAGTGAGGTACAAAGAATAAACTAAAAAAATAGGTAGCATAATCCAAGAGGTATGGAACGAGAAAAAAGAGAAGACCGAGAAAGAATATGGAAGTCAGAATAAACGAAATTGTTCAAAAGAGAGGAAAAACATGCAGCAATTGAAACAAAATCACAAAACACGAAGGAATGAAAGAAATTGGTCAAGAATCCGTCGACATTGTAAATGCACAAGGCAAAAAAAATATCTAAAATAATAAGACATAAAAAACCATGATATATTTCATGCAATTCATTTTGTTTTCTATTTAAACAAAAATTTTAAGGCGTCTTATTTTATGGTGCAAAAAGCTGGAAAATTAACTAAAACTATTTTTATAAAATATATGGGTATAATGGGTTCACTATAAGAAGGATTTTTTCTCTAATTTACTATATGGAGTAAATACATACATATGTGATATTATATATTAGTGAATATTTATTTTCATATTATGTAAAATCATATTCTATTCTCGTGGTAATTTGTACTCGTTTTTTTATAAGCACATATGTTTTTAGACGCAAGTCATTCTGTATTAAGATCAATCTATTTAAATGTACGTTCACTATTCTCTTGCAGTAGATTATTTAAATCATTTAATACTCCAATTGATATATTTCGATGGTTATCTTGATTGACATACGTTAATTTGTATCAAACCGGTGACCTCATGTAAGCAGTTGAAACTATCACTTTTAGTTAAGCTATGCTGAAAGTGTTTGACAAATTGTCTGGGAGTTTAACATATACCCGACAACTGCATAATAAATGATACCAAAGGAGACGTACGTGTAATTAGATATTGTGAAATAAATTATTTAAGTTGAATTGCAAATCAGCTGTAGTTAAAATATAAAATACACTGAAATTATAGGCTTGTCTTTATTATTTATGAGATTACCGAAGCTTATTATCATTTTATATATTACATATTTTTTATAATATTCCATTATCCATAAATCAAAAACCAGTTACAAGCAATCTTAAATCGTTTTTCCTGGCCCCACCCTTATTTCAGGAAATTTCAGAAACTTAAATAACTTTTGACACATATTAAATAGTTCTTAATAATGTAGCTCAAAATACTTGAATACGACTGGTACATGAACACTTTGATTAACATATAAATAACCGTTGTTTACTGGCATTTGTCTTTTAATTTAAATAAAAAACAATCCTGGTTTGCTTGACCTCATCACGGTACTTTTATGGCATTCCAACAACTGCTATTCCATATATTTGTGCTGAAAATACTCTTGTGTTGACAAAGAGGAAAATCTAATAAACTAACCAGTACAGTAGCGAGATGTCAACAAATAACACACACAAAGTACAACCTGTAAACACTTTAACGAAGTGGTGAATTGTATTTTTGGATCTGCATTTAAATTGTCTTTTCACGACCAAGCATCGTGACAAATAAATTCTGGATTGCATCTTTAAGTTAGGGTTAAAAGGTCTAGGGCGTGTTAAGCGTAGGTGGTGCACGCCTTCTCTATACCTGTTTACATAATAACTACATCTATATGCGTTTTACTATTATGCATGCTATTAGGATTCGGTTGTTTTCAAATTGAAGTAATATTTCCAAAGGGTCGACTGTGTTAACTGTATTATGTCTCTGATACATATCTAGCAGTTTTAGCTCATGAATTTACCCCTGCGTCATGATGAGATTTAAATGTATACCTATTGTATGTTACAGTATTTTTCAGTGATATCGTAGACAAATTTTGTACTTTCAGTGACAATGAAACATATATTGATTACTAGGGGTAAGTTTTAAAACTGAAAACTGTAAAGCTTTAGTTCATTTGTATGATAATTGTGTAAAACGAATGCTATCATCGTAAAATAAACAAAACACGCATGTTATATTTCATAAATAGATATAATGAATGTTATACTGGGTAAGAAATATATTCTCTGTTAGGGTTACAGAAAATACTGTCGTTCGTTCGACTATCATACGTACCAAATAGGTAAGATGGATCTAGAATTAAGCAAGATAAGGAATCCATTATTACTAATTGGTTATTAAAATATGAAATTTAACAGAAAAAGAAAATTCAACTAATGCTAAGAAAATATAATTTAATTATATTATGACTATAAATCGGGGAGTAGCCTGAGCTCTTAAAAAAATAAATGAATAAGTATCTGCCAGTAAAAGCAAGACCACTAAAATAAAATAAAAACAATAAGTAAGTTCTTTCATGAGTAAATGAAAAGTGTCTCAGAAAGGTCTCTTAACTGACCGAATAAACAGCAACAAAGGTTACAGTGTTACAATGGTGAATTCGGCTACTAAGAACCAACGTAATAAATATCAAGGTTCGAGGCATAACTAAATATGGTGAGTAGAGTGACAAGTAAAGTCAACTATAACTGGATCAAACAATTGTTAGCGTCTAACTTCATTATCCTAAAATGTTATTTAAAATTACAATTGCTAAATGCTATCGACAATTGAGTTATTCTTCTCTTAAATTATCGGTTTTGGTAGTTAGTTCGCGTATGTCTCAACATGAATCCCCCAAAACTAGCCATTCCTTCCACCACAAGGAGAAATCTTGACAAGCTTGGTAAACCTACCACAGAGGACGAGAAAATATCTTGTGCTCGGATGCAAAGGAAGTCGAATATCTATTCAGACTCCTAGATATATGAAATTCCCACTTTGCCATCACCATCCAAAATCCAAGATTCTCCTTTATAAGAGAGTTATAAGCGTGAAATATTGGGATACGCAGTAGCGATAAAACCAGTCATTTATTGTTCGATTGTCTGGTAAGCGATATATTATAAGGTCTACAAGTGAAGACACGAATAAGCATGGTCGAATTAAAGGATAGTCATCAAACTTGAAACAAGACAGTTGGAAATAAACACATAAAAATTATCATATACAATAATGGTCTATCTGGATTGACCCTAAACTAGTATGGAATTGTACTTAAACTTTTTATCTTCTCAAGACACAGCAGAGAATAAAAAGTAAAAAAACAAGGTTATGCTGAAAATAAGCTGTGCTTAAAATTTTATATTCTTAAAACTTGAAATATATATCTACTATAATTCAGCTCAACTATTACATGAGACGTCTATGTAGCTAATTAGATATTTATATCAATGCAATGTTGAACGTATGACACAATATTTATAGAAAATAACTAATAGTTTATATTAAATCATATTTAACCTTAGTGTGAATGTAATTTTAAAAATATCCTCGACGTTGATTGACTTTAACAGTCTGTGACTACAGCGCTGGCAACAGTGTATAAACTGTTATAAAGTTCCGATGACGCTGAAACGATCATTTTATACAGTGATGGATTATAGACAGGTAAGCCGTCAACACCATGATATATTACGCGAGGGTAATTGGCCTTTTATTCGACAACTGGTAATTTATATTCCTGGTGCAAGATAAACAAAATTGCTTATTCTCTTCTTGCATGGCATTTCAAAAATCATTAAAGTTAAGTTTTTTTTTCAAAACAATAGACCGACTGGGAATTGATGTATTACCTTCGGCATGAGTGGCCCAAAGAAGACCGGCGTTTGTTTCGAAACGTCTATTCAGTTGCCTCTTTTTTATTATTGTTATATTTAATTATATAGGAAGGTATAAGTTACAAACGATTCTTCATTACTTAAAATTTGGAACATTTTCTTTATAAACTACTTTAATTAAATATGAAAATTTTTTACACATTCTGTTGCAGAACATTATAAAAGAAACACGTATGTTTGTAATGTATGTATAATTCTTTTCTTGTGTATTTAAAAAATGAGAACGTGACTATTTTTTCTATTTTTAACAGTATAAATCGCTAAATTATTATATTGATTTTTTTATTTTCATGTCAAGCAATCATTTTTTTATACATATTATCAAAAATATAAATATTACGAGTGATATATTAATATATGTTATATATGTTATATCCACAATTGTCGAACTAACCAGTGTAGTCTCGTCAGCATGCTAAACTATTCTTTAAGAGTCCATTACCCAATCGGCAGAGCCGATGAGTGAAAGTTAGAAAATTATTTGTTAAGAAACTGTAGACTAAGAATGGCAGAAGACAGCTTTTGTAGAATCTGCTGCTAAGAAGACGAAAAAATCATAGGGAAAATAACACTGCGCAAAACACACCTGTAGTTTCTCTTCTGGCTACGTTTAGTAATTGAGTTACTGTGGACAACTCACTTCCTGAAGAAGCGGTTTATAATAGACGGCGAAACGTTGAGAAATATCTCGAAATGGGAAAATAACAGTTCACTTACCAATTAGAAAGTAAAGCAGTAAACAGAATTAGTCACTTTAATCAAAATGTTCATGACATATATACCTAACCCAATGAGTATTATTTGATTACACTTTGGGAACTCGAATTAATGTACTGACTATAGATATAGCTACGGAAATAATATCTACAGATAGGAAGAAGAGGAAGTACAGTTTGGCGAGGTGAAATGCACAATGCTTACTCGCTCCCTCTATGTAAACAAATGATGCAATGCTTATTTATGTGCCGATGCCACCTCGCGTCCGTCACACCTCTTTCTTTCTTGCTGCTCCAAGAGTTTCGTAGAATGCCTAAGAGCATCGAACCTATCCTGTCTTTCAGCAAAGATAAATAGTAAGTAGTTGTATTTTTGTTAGCCAATCTATTATCAAGGATAGGACTCCATAAAAACACCAACACGACAACCTATAATATTTTTAAAATAATTTCCTACTCCCTAATGACATCCAATTCTTACTTCCTCTGGTTGTTGAGATGAAAGAAAATAATATTGAGAACGTTCTCGTCACTTTCGTCGTTAGACATTTTGAATTCAGCGTTCCAGCACACCTACACCACTTCACTACCCTTCATATTGTTACGATAGTAAGTGCAGGAATTTGCTTAAATATCGCCCTGTACAAAGAACTTTTTATTTAATATTTTGGAAATGATAACATTTATTATTAATAAATAAATATTATGTGAGCGAAAGTTAGGGGACAAGGTCGTGATCAGATAGTAAATAAATGTTTTTATTAGAGTCATCAAAATTATTAAGCATTGTAAGCATTGGAGTTTTCTTGGTTTGAAAACAGAAAGAGATCAAGAAGTAAAGTTAGGGAGCTTTCGATTAAACGTGTTAGTTATTTAAAGATGTAAGTTGCCCTGATATTTTGTATTAGTTGTTCTTGTAGATAAATAAATTGTTTTTCTCCTAAGTTTCTTTAATTTCCTATAATCAAGTTATGTAGTGAGTTAAAAATCCTAAAAATAATATTTACATTTGTTCATATATTCATTCAGGAAATAACTTGATACGTAACAATATATACGTCACACTCGCCTGTGCACCTAGCTTACCGCTCCTCTGCTCTTCGCCTCTGATGATAGAATTGGATCTAAGAAATTAAATAAAAATTAATTTTTGGTATTCTTTGCAGGTAAAATCCAAGAAGCACCAAGTAACAGATAAAGATAAAAGTAAGAAGGCCTAACCCAACAGGACAGATCTTATAATATACGACATATAGAAGAAAGCATAGAAAGAGGAAAATAAGGAAGAAAACTTACCAAGGGTAGTACGTGGATTTAGTGAAGCTTAATTTTATCCTAACTAATCCATTAGGTGCTTTTATGATATTTTTCAGAATAAAAGTAATTTCAATAAATTTCCTTATAAAAAGAAGAAATAAGGAGAAAGTAAATTAAGAAGAAATGGTTACTTCATAGAAAGATCATTCCATCCAGTTGGATTCAGTGTCTATTATGTCATATTGGATAGAATGCCGAGGTCAGAAAAAAAGAAACAAGGAAAGAAACGTTAAGCCAGATTCTGAGTTTCGAAACATCAATAAGCTATGATTTTATGAGTTTCAAAACAACAATCAACACACTCGTAACAATTCATACAGAAACCGAAGTCGAAATAAATGAATTCTATATTACATTGGACGTGAGTATTGCAAAAATCTTGCAGGAGTACAAACAAAAGTATAGGTAGATAGTAGCATCATTAGTACGGTAACTTGTCCCTCTTCAGCTCAACAATTTTTTTGGCTTATTTGCATAAATTATTGTAATTTTAGGGGTTTTTTCTGTACAAATCTAATTGGAATAAAAAACGTGTGATTTAGAAATAATATAAACATGATCGTAATTTAATAATTATTTGGTTTTTATGTAATAATAATGACTTACTATAAGAATGATAAAAGCAAATTGTGGTAAAATATTTAAGTATATTTGGATAATTTTTAGATATGGTGTCCATTTAAGATTGCTTTGAATAGTCAACTCTAAAGTTATATTTTAATCATTATTTAACCAAAAGTAGTTCTTGGAACAGTTATGGGCGACGTAAAAATGTAACGCAAACTACATTCATTCATCATGTATCTTCTTCTTTTTATTAGTAATCATAATTGCTACTCAACTTAAAATAGGTATTGATTTTCTATCGTTAACCAAGTTATTTTTAAGTGTAAGCGTATATGTGTGTATTAGAACAATTATTCGATGAAGGGAAGATATAAGTATAACATTGCAGCAATTAATAAATTGGGAATAATTTTCGCGCTTTGCGTGCGAAGAAGACATAATGAGTGAAGTTTGGAATTGATGTGTCTCGCAACACAATGCACCGCAATATTTCAGCGGATCATCTTCGGTGATTATTCACCGAAGGTGGTGTTTACGTGGCATTGCAGTGGCACAGCTAATCTGCTCGTTGCTATTTGTTACGGCTGATAGCAACAGGACGCAGTTTATTCTGTTTGAATAATGAGCTAAAGTTAATCACGACACCAGTGCTTGAACTATAAATATGCGCTTAACGCGTTTTATTATACTGTTTTGCATTGCTTCATATAAAACTTTCCCGCATGGCTGCTGATTTATGGACATTATATCCGTGTAACATGTAATAAGAGCAAGCGGTATAAGGCACGAAGAAAGATGCTTGTCAGATTGCAGGCTGCCGTTCAAGCCTCTAATTATACGTGTTGAAAATTACCTCGAACCTGTTTTATACTTATTTATAACTTAATTGAAATTATTGATTATTTATATTATAAATGGCTGGCCACTTTAATTATTACCTAACTGTGGATTCATTACTCAAGAATGTTTTTATTACACATTATCATATAGAATATAAAATTACGATATCGATGTAAAAAAGGGACATTTTAAATCATGCACAACATATACTGCATGTCCATATTGTTAATGGATATTTCAAGATTATATAGTATTATTTGAAAGAGTAGTAATTGTTCGATTAACTCCATTTGAATCATATTTAGTTACCCTGGTTTATAGTTTTGTTACTCTTTTCGATACTACCATTTATGAAATTTTGATTATTTTTCTTTAAAGTTTTTCTTCCTCATTAGTTTTTTCCTACTTTATTCTTCCGTTTCCCCTCATTTTACTACTTGGGCTTTAGATATTCTTTCTAAACATCACGATCGTTTAAACATTCCCTCACATATCAGTTATTAGGCGTCACACTTACATGTGACAGGAGAGATGACCTGGATATTCAAAATAAAGGAAAGACAGTTATCAGACAATTACATCCAGTATTGTGGAATGATAAGATTTCAAAAAAACTAAGAAGAGAATATTTAATTCCTTTGTACAAAGTACAACTATATATGGATCAGAGATTTGGACAATGTCAAAGAATATGAAAGAAAAGATTGCTTCTGCGGAAATGATGTATTGGAGAAGGTGCTGTAAAACCACATTAATGGACAGAATTAGAAATGACGAAATGTTACATAACAGAAAAAAGACTATTAGAGACTTTACGAAAAAAGCAACTAATATGGTTTGGGCATATGCGCCGAATGGACAATGAGAGATTACCAGAAAAAGTGTGGGATGGAAACCACCGGAAAGAAAAAAAAAGGGGTAGACCACGAAAAGACTGGAATATGGAAATAATTGAAGCGCTGTTAAACAGAGGTCTCACGAAGGCTATATATAGAGATCGAAACGAAACGATGCAGTAGACGGCCAAGGGTGTAATCAGACCGCTTATATATATATTATTTGAAAAACAAAGATCGCAACCACAAATAAGTGTTAGCTATCGGAACAATAACCTAAGATGTCTAAACTTAAATTTTAAACAGAACATCAATGACTCTTAAGAAGTTCAATAAGTTTGTGAAGTCGCAATTGCTACCAGTCAGTCAGTTCTTTAAATTATTCGGAGGATCGTATTTACTCCTGTAAAAATCGTATTGTGGACACTGAATTAGTATGTGCTTTACTGAGATTGTTGTATCACAGATTTTACAATGAGGGGGATTCCTATTCGACACCAGAAGGAATGGGCCAAATACGTATGACTGATACAAAGCTTAGTTAACACAGTTTGTAACCGGCGGTTTTTTACATTAACTCGAATTGGTTTCACATGTGTTTTGATTTCACTTAATTTAGAATTTGATTGTAATCATTCACATTCCCAGAGATAGAACACCTTCGTTTTAAATAATTGTTTTAGGTCATGTTGTGTGCAATTATTCACTAACACAGCACTGTTACTTGTTGCTGCAAAACGAGCATATTCATCTGCAACTTCATTTCCCTGGATATCCATGTGGGATGGAATCCACATAAATTGAACAGTTCTATTATTTCGGTGGGATACAAATAGTTCATTTTGTATTAGTTGTTCAAGTGGATGTTTAGGGTAAAGGTGAAGGAGAGATTGTAAAGCGAACAGAGTCTGATAATATAAGACATCTACTTAAGTTAGAAACGTTAGAATGACAAATATATTTGTATATCGCAAATAGCTCAGCTGTGAAGACAGGACAACAGGTAGGGAGGTTGTAATGAAAATTATTATTTCCTTCGATAACAGCAGAATCGATGTCAGAATTGATTTTAGACGCATCTGTGTATATCTTATAATTATTTTGAAAATTTAAATTTAAAATATGGTTAAAATGAGAACGTATCAAGCTATTATTTGTAGTTGATTTTTTAAATTCTCGCAGTTGCATATTGCAAGAGGGTAGAACAACCGTCCAAGGAGGTTTGTGATTTAAATGTGATTGGTAAATATTAGAAAATACAGTTTTTTTAATATTAACTTTAGCCGTAAGAGTGAGGCTTCGCGGTCCAATGTTTCTGAGAGCGTTATGGTAAACATTACTTGAAAGTAATATATCGAAAAGCGGTTTGGAATTATCCACAAGAATAGAGGAAGCATGAGTTAGAATTAGCAATTGACGTCTATATTTGAAGGGAGGTTCCCCAGCTTCGCTATAAATGCTGGATATTGGTGTTGTTCTGAAGGCGCCTAGAGCTATTCTTAATCCTGAATTGTGTATAACGTCTAGTTGCTTAAGCTGTGAATTACTGACATTATCGTAAGCAATATCAAAGTCCAATTTGGAACGTATTAATGATTTGTATAATAAAAGAAGTGTTTCTTGATCAGATCTCCAATTTCTATTAGCCAAAGTTTTTAACAGATTTAGTCTTTTTATGCATAATAACTGAGCTGCTTTATGTGATCTTTCCATGTCAGTTTCTCGTCAAATAACATCTCTAAGAATTTTATCTATGATTTACAAGGAATTTTCTCACCGTACAGCTTCAGCGATGGAATATGGTTGGGAAACGTTTTTTTAGAAAAACATATTGCAGCTGTCTTAGATGTTTTGAAAATCCGAAACCATTTTATTAGTCCAATGTTCCAGTTTATCCAGAAATAAATTAAGAAAGTTTACAGAGGCATTTAGATTTTTACCTTTTATGAATATATATTTTAGATGTTATTGGTTTTTGCCTATTTGTAATAATAATAATAATATCGTTGATGGCTATTAAAAATAGTGTCGGGCTTCAAGTAGAATCTTGGGGATGCTGCTTTGTTTTAAGTGCGACTTTGAGAGTGATGAATTAATTCTAACTTGAGCGATCATGTAAAAAATTCCTAATAAATGCAAAACAGTTTTGCCCATTTTGCACAGCAATATTCTCGGCTCAACAAATAATAATAACAATCTAGTAACATAATATGTATAACTATTACGTATTTTAACATAACTATTGTTGACTTAGTAAACCTGATTTTTTTTAAATTTTTTGTTACTGATTTTGTTTATATTTTCAAATAGCTAAAAACCGAAAGAAAGAATAAGAAAACCGTAAAATACAAAATATTTTTTTCGCCATATAGCTCCGTGAAGTATTGTTACGTGGTAAAAGTTTTTTATTGCGTTTATCGTTCTCTGCGGTGCTGTTAGTGTTACAGGCGTGTTGATACACCTGAATTATGGTTCTAATATCGACCGAGCGTCTGGTAGTGTACATAACTTACTCCAGAGACTAATACGCCGCACCTCGCCATGACATAAAATGAAAATATAGCATTATTTTGGCCAAACAACTTTATTAACACTACACACGTAACCGCATTGGCTGCTTCACACTTATTAACAAAGAATGTGTAAAATCCATATTTCTCTACGAGTTCGTTTCTCAGATTCGCACTTCTGGTAAAAAATTTCCGCAATTACATTTATATTCATAACCGCTATTCTGAATTTGGATCACGTCATCTGAATCACGTCACGAACAATTTCATTAGGAAGTACAGATATGAGCACGGTAAGTTCATAATGATATTACGCAAAATTTTGTATTAGAGGGAAATGAATTATTTTATCCATAAAATTTCATTTTTATAGAATGAACCCTCCAGTGAATAAATACTTTGTATTAACATTTGCGCAGATAAAACTATTTTCATTATCTCCACTTAACACTTTTGTTGCTAATGACTTGTATCAATAGGTATTTTGTTAGAAGTATAAAATTTTGTTAGTTTCAATTTTTTTTAATTTTATTAATCCGTCACAGTGTCCTTCCACTTTAAACATAGAAATTCCTCTGAAAATATGTTTGATATATACATTCTTATTATTTTTTTGTATATAGAGTCCCTCAGATTAAGAGCCAACATCATCACATGACTTTTTCCGAAAAAAACATTTTCCTCCTTATAGACCATAGTCCATATAGACCTACAAATACACTAACTATAAACGCGTCTCCTCTCTTCCGAGTTGATTACATGAAACAAAGAAAGAAATAAATACAATTTCAAAAAAACTGCTTTGGCAACATAGCTTTTCCACTAGAATACTGCACAGGCCCAGTTTTACTAAAAAATAAATTGAATTCTTTTGGCGCACATACAAATGGATGGGGTACAAAATATGTTTGCATTGGGTTAAATTTATGGAGAAGTGGTACACTGAAAATGAAAAAAATATTGTTCTTTACAAAACTTTTCCTTTAAAGTTTCTTGTAAAACGTAACTACATATTGCAATTTCAATATTTTTGATTGATGCATTTTTATTAGAACTTATTTAAGGATGACAAATAAAAATTGAATTTATCAAAATAAAGATTTCGATAATATACAGCGACCTAAACATTTATATACTTAACAACTTTAAACTCTTACTAGACATAACCGAATTAGCAATAAAAATTTGAAATGACATTAATTAAAACTACATATTACTTTTTAGCAACTATTACATGGGGTAAAAATCTGCATCTTTCAGTTTTTGAATCATCTCATTATCTCAATCTGTTTTCGAAATATTTGGAATTTATTTCATGTGATGCGATATCGTTGCTTCTTAAAACGTAAATATTAGAAATTCAATAAAATTGTCTTATTTTGACGCCGCTACATACTGGATATCATTTTATCACTTGATCAACTTCTCGAAATATTTCCTGCACTATAGATGTACCTATCGTATTTAGATTTGGAGTGTACTAAACAGAACAATATGAAAATCATTAAAATCATAAACATCCTAAGAACATACTAGAAGTTCGTTGGTAAAACAAATCGAAATCGAAATAGTGAATATATTGGATTGGTTTTCTTAGTAGACTTTCATTTTATTGATAAATAGTAACAGTGAATTTAATTGTAACTTTAAACCATATCCGATAGATGGAACAAAGCATATTGTATTAAGAGGGACTATATACATAAGTAATCTCAACAATTTATTTTTTGGTAAATTATTTTTTATTTATGTACGATTTGCAATCAAATAGTGTACATACATCTGGGTTGGGTTAATTTACATAGATTAAAATGATTTATTACCTCTCACTTTGAAATAAACTAACAATCAACGGAGAAGAAATAATTAGCATTCCTCAAGATCAAAGTGTGGTGTAAGAAAAATTAGTAAAATAGCACTAGCAGTTCTGAATTTCAAAAAGTGATTTATTATGACTATAAAAAAAGTATGAAGCAATAACCGTGGAAATCTGTTACGTTTTTGCAAAATGTAAAATATACTATGTGACACCCCTTAAAAATGATTTTATTTCAGCAATATTTTACACAAATATTAGGAAGGTCGTAATAAGCAAATGTTTAAAATTTCAATCCAATCTCTTAATGATAGACTGCTTTAATACGGATTATATTTAATAATGTGATGATGCACCATGGTGCCTTACACATTCATTAATGCGTCTAAGCATTAGGTGATCAATATCCTCCTGGAGTATCTCATTCCAAGCCACCTCAACCTCGTGTCGGAGCACAATCAGAGTTTGAGGAGGCTGTTGTAAATTGTTTAGTCTTCTACCGATCACGTCCCATACATGTTCAATTGGGGACAAATCAGGAGACCGTGGTGACCATGGCAGCAAATTAATTTCGGCATGTTCAAAGTAGTCCAACGTTACTCTTGCCACATCTGGTCAGGCATTATCTTATCGAATAGTAGGATTTTGGAGAGTCCTAAGATTTGGAATTAATTGTAGTTCCTCTATTTCTTCAATGTAACGCTGCGAGGTCATGTTGCCTCTAATAAACGCTAAAGGTGATCTAGAGCCGAAGCAATGGCACCCCACATCATAATCCCGACAGTGCCATAAACATGCATCTCAACAAAAAATTGTGGATCACGGCGTTCTTACCCGTGTCCGACCATGGTGCATGGCTAAACAAAATCGGGATTCGTCGCTAAAGACCACTGTGTTCCATTTCTGGTCCTACGCTACTCGTTCTCTACTCCAGTCAAGTCTATTGTTTCGATGCTGTCGGGTTAAAGGTAAGACCCAATGAGGATGGAATGAAAAAATGTCGAAACTTATTCGACGATAAACTGTTCGCAATCCAATTCGACTTCCATGTTCTGCAAACCACTAGTTTGCAACTGCCCTAGTTGTGGAGAAACGATCTCGCGAAACTTAGGCGACGGTCTTGAAGCGGTGTTGTTCTGCGAACTCGTCCTGTGCCCCTGGCTCTTTGTGTACGACCTTCTTGAAGCCATGCCTCACCACACCTCACCACACATCTCACCACAGTATCTAAACTGCTTTGCACTCTAGCAACATTATCCGGGTATTAATCCAACTATTCTTCCCCGTTCAAACTCGCTTAATTGGCGATAATTTGCATTTCTTCGCACTCTGGGCATTATTAACACTGGCAAACAACACGATCATTGAGAATCCTGATCATACTGCTTTTTCAAATTCCATTTATTACCTATCACATGTTGGAAAAAAAATCAGGATAAAACAAAGAAATGCGAAAGTGATAATGTTAAAATTTTTATCATATGTTGTTTTTGTGATGATAAAAAAGTTAAAGAAAAAAATTATTTTTACTGGGTGTTCGGGTTTCAATGTCACTTAGCATATTTAGTTTGTATTTGCGTCTTTTCTGTTCTTTTGGTTTCGGCAATGTCGCATGCTATCATTATGTTGCCCGTTTAAGTTTTACTTATTAATTTTTATTGGAAAGGTTTTAAAGTTAGTTCTAAGAGAACCGCAAAAACATATTTTAAATTTTGAGTTTATTAGTATGAACTTCTTTAAGCAAAAATAACGTTCACCTTGTCAGCGGAAACTTAAATTACCAGCCATAAAAACATGTTGCAAACATAATTTATTTTATTACGCTATAAAATGAAAGAAAATAACAATCAAAATAAGTTATGACCAACGATAATTTATTCGATAATAAAAACTATAAAATATACAGACATTTAACCTTTGCTTGAAATTAACTATAGAAAGTTTTACTATAAATCTCCTCAGTAGTAGCTAAGTAGTTATAGACTAATAGAAATGCCAACTCGAATAGATATAAATTACCTTAATGTATGGTAAACATTCATATATGTGAGAGCAAGAATCATAAATATGTCACTACTGTTGTCAGTTAAATGCCTATTAATGTGTTCTTGAGAAACTTGAAAGAGCCAGGGAATGTTTTTTCTGCACGTCATCACATATATAAGGCACCGTACCCACTTAACAAGACCGACAGAGACAGCTGTCGTCACTACGAAAAATATATTATTTGTTTGCAGAATATATTTAGCAGCTGTCGCTGCAGATCTATTTTCGGATACGATGGATAGCTCATCTCACTGGTTAGACTCTCCAAATTATTTTTGTTTTATAGACGTCCAAAAATTAAACGGGCATTCTCAATCTATGTCACTATATAAACTTAGCCAGTGTAAACAGTGCATTAGAAGACAATTATATTACGAAAAATAAAACAATATTTTCTTGCATAGATAAATTACTTAAGAGAAATATTCAGAAAATTTGAAGAAAGAACAAAATAGTAAACAACGACAAAAAATGTTTTAAAAAATTACAATTATATCGTGATAAACACTGAAAATACTAAATTTCTAAAAAATACAAATAGACAAGTCTAATAAACGACAGTCAAAATATATTGACATAGGCAAGCTTCTCTATATTAAAGAACATAACAAGGAAAACTAAGGCCAACGCTATTAGAGGCTACTACTAAAATAAGGGAAAATACTTTTCTCCACTACCATTAGTGGAATGTGTTAATTCCAAAATCATTTTTAATAATAGAATGCAAACATTCTTACTCTTGAGAGAGAATATTAATTTTGAAACACTTGCTTCTTATGTTTTTTGCATATATTTTAATTCCATAACAAGTGATGGCATGAATATTCCGTAATTGTACTAAAAAATATCGACAGCCATGGGAGTCAAAACTGTCAATGTCAGATGCTCAGATGCACATGGCGGTATTGTAATAATCGATTTTCAGACAATATCGATAGCCATGGATGTCAAAACTGTCAATGTCAAATGTGCAGATACAAATGGCTGCGTTGTAATAATTTATTTTCAAACAAATTTTAATTTAAATAAAGTAATGAGTGAAAAATGAACTAAATTTCTGGTTGTGGAGAAAATATAGTCTGTTACTCGGTTAGAATAACAAAATTTTCATTCTAACGTTGTTACAGAATCTACTATTTTAATATAATAACAAGTTTAGAATGAGAAAATTCGATACGAGTGGAACATTCCGAATGCGAGCGTGAGGACCCGCGAGTATCGAATTTTTTATTCTAATCGAGTAACAGATAATATTTTGTTCCACGACCAGAAATTTAGTTCATTTTTCACTTTACTTTATTACTTTATTTAAATTAAAATTTGTTTGAAAATAAATTATTACAACGCCGCCATTTGTATCTGCACATTTGACATTGACAGTTTTGACATCCATGGCTATCGATATTGTCTGAAAATCGATTATTACAATACCGCCATGTGCATCTGAGCATCTGACATTGACAGTTTTGACACCCATGGCTGTCGATATTTTTTAGTACAATTACAGAATATTCATGCCATCACTTGTTGTGGAATTAAAATATATGCAAAAAACGTAAGCGGCAAGTGTTTCAAAATTAATATTCTCTCTCAATAATGAGAATGTTTGCATTCTATTATTAAAAATGATTTTGGAATTAACATACTCCACTAATGGTCCTGGAGCAAATCCATTTACTACAAAAACACGTCATACACTATATTTCTGTTACATATTAATACTACCTACTGTTCGAATTGTACTGAAATAAACTAACGATTCGAACCTAGCCGAAACCTATACGAACGTTCGCGTGTATTCATCAGCTTGCACAAAGTAGAATGACAAAGAAATATAAACGTGGTTATTTGTATATATTTATAAAGATTTCAGTAATACTGACTTAAGCACATCCTATATCACCTTTACCTACAAAATATTGTATATTTACTAGTGATCCATAGTTTATATTAAATAACTCTCTGAAAATATGTACGCTTATGAATCTTGCATTAAACTTACATAGTACTGTTGGACAAACTGTTTACAATGTTACCACTATTACATTGAAATGTATATTGTCAAGCTTAGTTTGATAAAACATTTCAACAGTCCGTGCTATTTTACAAGCAGTAAAAAATTATGAAATTTTAAAATAACTTCCAACCGTTCATACAATAAGACAACTATTGATACATAAACACTGGATACCAGTACAATTCGGAATGATATTTTTGCCTTGTAGGTAGGAAAAAAAAATTATATTGCCAAACTGATTTAATCACAGTTATTTTATTTGTGGAAGTACCTGCCTGGTAATGTACCTAAAGATTTACTTGTAAGATAGCTACTTTGGCAACTTTACGACAAACATTGAATGTAAAGCAATTATTCAATGACTATAATAGCCCATTGCGGAAATTATTAAGAAATGTAGGTTTTCGATGTAAATAAGACGAACCACGGATGGGATTAATGGAACTGTTTGAAAAGTGAAGGTATTCGATATTCAAATAAACATTGATGTTTTATTTACAAATATTAAGACTATGACAATGAAACATAATCTTACATCCAGATTTTTTCTTTTTTGTATTGATTAGGCAAAGACTTGGAAAAATTAATCACATCCTCTATGACGTGCATCGATAAACACTCTATAGTAAATTTGTTTCATAAATAATAAGGTTATAAACCTAATTATTATATTTTTTCCTATATTTATAATAACTTTTTCTGATTTTTTTTTAAATATGCTTATATTAACCAAAATAAATATTACAACTGCTCAACATCTTCATATTTTAACAAAAATATATTAAGTGAATTTTCTCTGTCAAGTTTATTATTGTACAAAATTAGGGCAATATATGTAAAATCAGTTATGCTCTGTGACCCTGCTGTTAACCCACAATGTTAGATTTCTACTTTTTACTAAAAACGTAGAATAGGCGAACAAATTTGATAATAAAATTATTTAAAATAAAAGTATATTCTAATTTTTTTATTGTTGTTCAAATGAAGTATCATTTTTTGGTGACATCAAAAAAACAAATTTTAACTAAATGAAATTACTAAATGCAATTTTTGGTAATCCCTGTCACTAATTTTTACCAAATGAAATTATATTGTCTATTGTTTGTTTTAATTCAACCCTTAAGATCATCAACTATAGGATTTTCTAATCTGTCAAAAAATTTCTCTCTTGTAATACTTATTTGTGTATTTCTTTTTCTGTATATTCAATACAGTTCTGCCATATTTCGGGTGAAACAGTTTTAAGTGCTTTCAGACAACGTTCCTTATACAGCAATTCTATTGTTTATTACCATATCTGCTAATGTAAGTATTATATATAATATTACTCTGAAATACTCCAAACATGTTTAATGGGATTAAATACACAATAATAGGGAGTAAGACATAAAACTTTCTGCTCATATAGTTCTACGAAACTATACCACATATATTTTTGGCAGTTTCTTTCTAATAAAAATATAGTTTATATTAAAAACCTTGACACTAACCACCTTTTGAAATATCAGTTTAGATTTTTTAAGCTGAACATATTTAAAAATATTTTAATTTTTGTGAGAAACGAATTGAAATTCTAAGAAAGTAATTATACAATTGAATGATTTGTACTAATAGGTTCATTTGATACTTTTATCAAGAGTAAAAATCTTTTTCGGCATTCTGAAAACAATACATTGAAATGATTTAAAAAAAATATCTATCAAAGTAAAGAACAAATATATTGTTTTGTGTCTATATTATTAACATTTTTAGGAGTACATTTTTAAACATTAAAAAAAATAATATTAAAATCATTTGGTTAACCATTTTTTTATATCGGACTTGGTCCATTTGTTATTTGAAGTTTTAAATTTTAATATGCTATGATATGAAGCATTATCTATAATAGAATTTTCAGTAATAATCAGATATAAAAAATTGTCCCTTTTCATTTCACCATCGGAATCAGTTTTGTTTTTGATAAAAATATTACTTGTGTATTTTAAATAATTTTATTTTTTACCTTTTCCTTTCATATTTTGTGATTTTTATGCTTTTGTTTATTGTTATCTAATCAAGGACGACTCATAGTGCTATTCATAAATATCCATATGTACCAATAAAATAAATTGATAACAACAAACTTCTTTCTCTTTTACATTAGATTCCGTCTTGGTTCATTTTTTTCCATATGAAATCTATTTCTTTTGCCAACTTCCCTAATTAAATATGACATCCATTAAATAACTGATTTTCTTTTAATATCTCTAGCAATGACTCTAAAGTTAGAGGCTATTTTAAAAATAAAAGTTTAGGTTAGTACTCACATTTATCACAAGATAAAACATTTTCATTCAAATGATTGTCAATATATTGACCTCAGATATATGTTGAGACTTTATTTGAAATAATTAGGACAATGTACTTACTTCTTTCATACAATTGATAAATAAATAATTGATTTTTACATGAACGTTTTTCCAGGTAGAAATTTTAAACTTAATTATTTTTTATTGCTTGTGAAATGCAACTAAGTCGAAATTGTTAAATGTAGAGCTACTGTAACATACTGATACAACCCTAAATTTTTTTGCTATACTTTTTTAAAAAGGCTTGATCTGAACTTGCTTCTCTAACAGCATCTAAAGATAATAGTGGGCACTATTATCATGTTCTTGTTCGAAATGCGTCATTAATGAAGCTATAATCTATAAGAATATTAAGTTGTTTTGTTGTTTTCGTGATAAAGTTATTAGTAGTATGTTTGTTCTTAAAAAAACAGTTTTTTATTATCCGGGTAATTTTTCGAGTAGCGTATTGGGTTGTAGGTACTTTTATATGAACATCACGTCATTATTGACGTGCATCGATTTTTCTAGTGAAAATAGTATAGATAGAAATTGGCGGTGATAATATTTTGAAATGACCTTTTTCTTGAAAATAGTACATTTTAGCATCGGTAATTCTTATGCATCGATTAAAAAAGAATGCAGGTTAGTTATTTTTAAGATATTGATGTAGGTTCTCAGTTTTATTTATTGTTTGAAAACAATTTAGTAAAAGTTTTCCCTCTCTAATTTGGAGTATTCATGCATGTGAAGTAAGAGCCCAAACATAAATCTTAGGAATTTTTTTAGAAATCTGGGACAAAAGGTATTGTTTATACAAGATGAGAATTAATAAAGAAGAAATGGACTTGTTTGATGAGGCGAAAATAACAGTAAATTCAAAGAATATACGGATTAATGTGGCTTTTTTTAATTTTTTTTTTAATAATTTTTAGAATCTCTATCTAAATATAATAAGATTAAAAATAAGATGTATGTACTGTCTTGCGTTTCCTCGTTAAAGAATGTAATGCTTTTTAGGGAATGCACAATATGCTCCCTTAGTATGGTGCTCAGTGCTCAAAGGTTAATAAATAAATGGCAATTATGTATCAACAAAATGTCAACAAAAAATAATTGAAGTAGGACAATTAGCTGGAAGAACCTTTTTTCATTGCAACAACGATGTTTACCAATGTAGAATTAGTTCTTTAAAACTAACTGCAACAGAAATTTTACAGACGTTAGGCTAGAGCAGAATGGATGCATCCCTTGTAGAACAGAACATCAGCATTGTGTTGGTGCAATGTGGCACCAATAAAAGGTCACTGACACAGTATAGGAGTAATATTAGCAATTAATAGCCAATATTGGCAATAAACTGGCAAAATATTTTTTTCATACTTATATTTCTACAGGGTGTTACTATATTCGACCGACAACGCTTTACCCCAGAGAACTCTCGTTAATTGATGAATTTTGATATAGGAACATAAACCCTTAAAGGGCTTAGTTTCCGAGATACAGGGTGTTAAAAGTTTGAAATCAAAATTAAAAATTTGTCATAAATCAGAAACGACTCCAAATATTTTTTTCAAATTTGGTAACCAATATGCTCTTTAAGAAAGTAATATTTTGACATAAACTGACTTTTGAAAAATTTAATCAGTGGCGCGCTATCAGGGTTTGTGGCAACTTTTATCCCCCCTATCTTTTACGCCACTGGAACAAATATTTTTTTTTTAATTTTTTTAAATTTTCTGTTCATTTTTAGGTAAAAAAGTAATAACCTTTTTGGAGCTAAAATGAACGGTATTGTAGATATTTGCTTCTAAACAAAAGTGTTTATATTTGAAACCAATATTGGTTTGATAAAAATCAAATTAACACGTTAAGACCAATATTATGCATGATTAAGAAAACTAGAAAAATATTACCAAATTTACCTGTATACTAGTTTTTGTTTTTTTAATATTTAATATCTATTTTTTAAATGTTTTAGAAGAACTACTTAGTTAATATTTCTTTTATTTTACTTATTTAAGAATCTTTTTTTATCAAAGGCATTTTTTGACAAAGAACAAGATGTTTTTTAGTATCGCACTCGAAGTCACTAGTGGATATAATTAAATCGATATTCCTATATAATATAATATTTCAGAAGTCATAGTTTTGAGAAAATCGCAACTGAACTTTCTATCTACAGGTAATTGATTGTACTTTTATATTCGTTACTATATTTATAAACGACTCAATCATAGCATCAAAGTGTCTATTGATTTTCTTGTTTTGTTCCATGTATTACCATTGATCAAAAATATACCTATCAGGAACTTCAAAAATAATTACATATGAACATGAATTCAATATTAGCAACGCTGATACTCTTCTTGACTTCTTGAATATTCCAGATAATTCTTGACGTTTACAGCTTGGGTTATCTTGTTTTTACTAGGTCTTTACCAGTGCATCCATGTAGCCAGCGTTCCCACACTCAAGTAGCCTTGGCCAGTACGACCAAACCATTACAATATACAATAGAATAAAATAAAAGTACTTACAATTTTGGGCTATTCTTGTCATATAGGTTGACCTGAACTCAGATTGATTTTAATTTGGTACGTTTGCGGGATTTAAATCATTCATTTTGTGTTCCAAAGTAACAATGCTGATTGTTGTTGATGAGAAACATTTCATACATCAAAACCCTAAGTCTTAAAGATTGCTACAGTTCCATAGTGTAATAAGAATAAGTCACATTTCTTAGTAGATTTTGTGGAGCATAGCGTTAACAAATCAAAATGCTAATATTTCGAGTTGTTGCACTATTGAACTAGCGTATAGAAATATAAATTTTATCAAAGCACTTATGTTTATTTATTGTAATGCAAAGAAATGCAAAAAAGATTGCAAAAATTCTTAAAGCCTAAAACAAAAAAAAACGTTAAATATCTTTTAATTTTTTTATAATCTACTCAACAATAGAGATGAAAAATTACAAATGTTTATAGATTTTCCAAACGAAGTTTAACATTTTATTTTGAAGTTCTAGAACAACATAGTAATTTGTGTAATTCTTTGTTGCTACAAGAACTAATGGTTAATTTGACAACGACATAACAGATAAATTTGGTAAAATATAGTTTAGGGAAAGGAATTACTCAAAATAAGTTGGTAGAATTTACAATGTTATATGTAAAAAGCATTAGCGCACGCCAACTTCAAAGGCCTCTATTTTCGATTGATAATTGATGAACTTAAGAAAAATCGAAATAAATTACTAAAAAAAGCTAAGTTACTTTTGCAACTAAACATATTAGCAAAAAGTGCCTATGTTGTAATAATGAAATTCATTATCTAAATATTTGTCCAAAATGAACATAGATAATAAGTAAGAGTAGTAAAATTTTCTTATATCTCTTCATAAACTCTCAAAATCTGTAGAAAGGGAAAACTGAGTCCAGTACAAAGAACTCATTTATGTAGATAATTTATTGCCTAATTCTAAAATAATAAATTGCCAAGTGACAAAAAGTACAAGTACGCAATAAAAATAATGATATTACAGAGATTTATGCTCTTCTAGACGATGCTTCTACAATGACTTCGACAGACAAAGACTTGACAAATGAGTTAAATTTAAATGGGCCAAAAGAGGACAAATAATCAGATTTTAACATGTCAAAACAAGAAAAAAATTGACCTTGCCCAAACAATCCGTCAACATTAACAAAATTCATCATGCGTATATACAGAGTGGACCAAAAGTCTGGAAACGGCCAATTATCTCGTAAATTGCTAATCCGAATTCTACAAAATTTGGGATAAGCCTATTTTGGGATACGGAGATTCCAGATTTGACATTTGCAATGTTGCTAGATTTGCCGTTTCTCTGATATTATTAGTCATTTTGGTTTTTTAAATACATTACCCTGTATATTCAGTCATTTTTGGAACCTTCTCTTTAACACCGAGAGTTTTAGACGCTAGTTTTTTCTTACATACCTTTTTTTGACAGATCCAGATCTTCACAATTTTTTGAAGTTTAACTACTTTGCGTTTACTACCGACATCAAAGAAATGTTCTTAGAGGTAAGAGTAAGAAGAATAGCCCAAATATTTTTGCATAGAATTGGGGGCATATATCTATGAGGTAAACGTCAACTTTTTTTTGGTTCTGACTAGAGACAAAAAAGAAAGCCAGTGAGTTTCTAGTTTCTTCAAGATTATCCAGAAGCTGAGAATGCCATATTAAATTATCATTATATTGATGATTATCTTGAAGGAATTGATACTGAAGAAGAGGCTAAACAATCAGTACAAAATGTATCTAATATATGTAGAACAGGTTTTATTATTTGTAACTCGTTAGCCAAACATTTAATCATTTGAAATGAAATTAAGGACTCCTGTTTAACCGAGCAACAGAAGAATTTTTAAGCTGATTTAAACAAGACCTACTTAATTTTGTAATGTAAATTTTTGAACTTCTTAGATTTTTAATATATTTCACTCTACATGGTTAAAGATATTTGGAAAAGTAGAATAAATTAGAAAAATAAAATTAAGTATAAAATAAAAGACAGCATATGAATTATACATTTTAATATCTTTCTTGTAAAAGAAATAAAACAATAATTACATCCAAATTTAACAATATAAAATATAAAGTTTTAACTAAAATTACACAGTTTGAAAATCTTGCATTTTGTATTTAGTTACTTGCATTTTTAATTTTGAAATAAACCGTATTTTCATCAAGTTCAATAATTAAAAAAATTACAGATTTATTAAACATAAAATTAAATTTTACAACAAAAATGACTATAGAAAATTAAAGGATTATATAATTACATTTTTTATCCAAAATATATACGAACACGTATTAATAAAACAAAATTTAATAATTTACGATATTATTTAAAAGCCGCATCTAAATTAATTAATACAGGTAACCATCAAGATATTCTAGGACGAATTTTTATAGTTTCTTCTGATTTTAAATAAAACACAACATATTTTTTATAAGAAACATGGCATTTGTAATATTTTATTAATTAAAATAATAAATCCACGAATAGCCCGAAATTTTGAGCAAGAGAGAATAAATATTTTTTACTGAGATCTGTACACAAATATATACATATATCAGTTTGGAACTTTCCCTACCTACTACCAATTAAACTGTAGGTAAAATATTAACAATATTGTATGTACAAATAATTCTGAGCCCTGCTTATATAAAGCTACCACTAAGATTTTTTATTTCTTGGTTATCTTAATTTTTTGCCCAAATTTAACCGTAACAAATACATCCTTTTGTGTACTAATATAATAAAAAATAAATTATATGAGTTATAGGATGGTTATACGTCTCCTATACATATAATTGCTGAACATTGTTTTACGGTTATAATTTCGATGAATATACTCTATAAACTTAAGTAGTAGATAATTTATAGAAATTTGAGTAAAGGTTCCTTTCTAATCTTTGATATTAGCTTAATTTAAGCAGGGTAAGATGTCACTCGGACATGTACACGTTTATGATGTAAAATTTAGCAAACGTTATCAACTGGCAAATTTTAAAAAGATATTCCTTTCAATAAATTAAAATACCACATTGAATATTATTGAAAAGAAGATACAAATTTCTATAACAGAACTTCAGAAATGAATATAAAATTTTAAAAGACATGTCTGCCTTGTAAAAACAACAACAATGAAAACTATTTCTTTGCAAAGTATCTATAGGCTGATAAAAATTGTGAAATATAATTTTCGTGTGGAATATTGAGAATATGAGAATATTGAAAATACTTTTCTATAATACTGAGTTTTTATGAATAACTCGAATTGTAAATTTCTGAACAAGCCAATAGTACTAAACTGAAATATATGAGAATAAGAATGGATCCATTAAATAGTGTAAAGAACATAAACCTGGGTCAATAAATATTTTATAACACACAATCATTAAACAAATATAATTGAATGAAAGAAAAGTAAAAATTAAGTAAGACTAAATAAAATAAACGGCAACAACAAAAGGTTCGTTTATCAATACAAAATGAGATTGTTAAATGCTGTACAAGTCCTGTAAATACGTTTGAAACTACAAAGCCGTGATTACGCCTAATAAAAAGGTTTTAATAACTCGCCAACACATTAGAATTGAATATTGTCCGTGATGTTATAAAATGAGAAAGAAGTATTCATTATGTTCTAAGACTATCTATACAACCTCTCATATATTTAAGGAGAGCGTCTAATAAAAAACAAATTACATATACTGTTTTATATCTCTGCATCAAAGTTGAAAAGCATCTAATCTTTTATTCAAAAATACTGAGGCGTTCAACTTTATTTTTGTTTATTGGACTACACACTTTTATCGGTAGTAACTTTATCCACGTATCCCGCTATTTGATCACGTTTGCTAATATTATGATCATCATAAGTACACAAGTAATATAAATAATATCACACTGTCACGTCCACACAAAATTACACCGGGCGAAACAAAAGGGAGTTGAAAGTTCGTAGGTAAACTTGGGAGACTAGGAAAAGTCTTTGTTAACACAGCATCATATTTGGCTTAAGAATTTTTACTGATGCATACCTGGCGCTGCACCAAGCCTAGGTCCGTAGAGAGAATACGGTGAGAGATATGGCGAAATACCAGGATGACCCAGAGGAAACCCTGTCAGTGAAGAGGAACTAAGAGAAGGTGGTAATAAGGACGGTTTACTATAAGGGTGATATCTGGCTGTCGCCAAAGGACTTAGTGGAGGCGTAGGATATGTTCTATGTAACAAAGGATGAGTAGGAGGTAGCGCCGGTGACCCAAGCATCGACAGAGCGGAGCCAGTATCCGAGATAGCCCCGCTAGTATGAGTCCGTAAGTGCGTAAGCAATTCTTCTGAGCTTGAAAACCTTTTTCCGCAATAAGCGGCATCGCCAGAAATCCAGTTGCACACATATGGTAAGTGGGACGCAGCAGCCAGTGCTGCTAATTGGGCATGAGCGTACGCTGCGGCCGCTGGACTATGGCTCATATAGCCAACAGTAGTGGGAGGTTTCGAATGATCACACTGCGAACATCCAGCCGGGCATGTTTTGACAGTACTTGAGGCACCTAACAAATGTGAACTAACACTACATCCTGTACAATAAGGATCTCTACACACTGTCGGCATCGAATCTTGAGCTTTTATTCTACCGTAACCGATGTATGGAACGAGCCCATTAGTTTTCAAAGCATGATGTTGGCTCATTAACGTACTAGTCATAAGATCCATTCCAAGGGTAAAAGAAGGAGATGGGTAGCCTCCTAAAAACGGGGACGTAGTAGGAGGAACACCGGGTTTAAAAGTACCTAAGGGTAAGTCTTTTATAGCGGGATCGGATGATGACGTCAAAATGTTTGGCGTAAATGCTGTTTTAGATGCTGTTGATGATGGTGTTTGAGGACTAGATCTTCCTCCATATTTTTCTGGAGTAGCTGATCTTTCCATACTATTTTCTCTAGCTGGAGTCTTTCTTTCATGAGGAGAAGATCTTGAAGAACTACTAAGATTACTAGAACATCGGCCATTTGGTATACTTTTAGACGCTATCGGCGTCCGCACTCTATTTCCCGTAGAAACGGAGTTTGATCGTTCTTCGGGGGTCTTAGATTTTTCTCTTGCACTACTTACATCGTTTTTTAACACATTTTTATGAGAGAGTTCATTTTTCTCTTTGTGGTTATCACTTTTTCCCGATTTACTTGATTTCTCTGAACTTTGTAATAATTTGGCGTTTGGTGCATCAGCTCCTATTTGGCTGCATGTCTGGGCTAACAACGCCAATGGACTCTTTTTGGCATCCAACTGAAACAAAATATTAAAGTTAAGTAATTTTTCGAAAAATAATAATTTCCAAAGAATTAAGTTCTTAAGTAATTGGCATTGACTTACGTTATGTAAAGTAATAAGTTATCTGAGTCAAGTTTTCGGCGCGCACTACCTGCAAAAATTATAAACATCTAACCACCTGGCTTAATTGCCCTAACTTAATACTCTACTCGAACTGTAAAAACAGGTTAAATGTGGTTCTCTGACAAACACACAAATGGCAAAAAAATTTAGTAAATGAAATCCATAGTATTCATTCTAAACTTGTATATCCATCTCTATCTACACATATACTAGTTTTATTCTATGATTTTCTTTAAAGTGTGGACTAATACAATTTATGTTTCATTTCAATCAAACAAATCCACCTAAGAAAGAGCGGCGTCAAATATCAAACAACGTGTTTTTTCAGTAACCCATAAAAATATACCAATGACAGTTAATCGGCACCTTTATTATTCATTTTCTTTATTCATTAGGACTAACTCATTTGAGTTTTTTTTTAATTTCGTGTGTTTGGTAAAGCTTCAGATTTAATTGGATTTTACTGTTCGAGCGCGGCTTATCCCCAAAAGACTATAATTTTTGCAGTTTGAATGCACTCGAATTTTTTATTCTGATGCAGAATACGTATACAATTATGAACACCAACATTTTTAAAAGGATAATGATCGAAATCACAGCTGAAATTCGAAGATGAGATGAAACATTTCCAACCTGACCTAGTAGGTTACGATTTTGATCATTTGTTTATTATTTTATTTAATGTCATATGTCTTTGGTTTTTCTGTGAAATACTAATCAAGTTTTTTGATTAATGGAGAAACTTGAAGTATAAGTTATCATAAAATATTTTCACATTAAGTGTTTAATTCGCGCGGAAATTAAAGCTGAGCCGGATTCTACTTTAAGGAACTGCTCCATCATTTTCATGGGCCAAAACCTAGGTTGCAGATTTTAAACGTGCTGTACAAGCACCAAGGAAGCTGAGCATCCAGGCAGGCCAAAATCGTTTACGATAGAAGATATGGTCCTCAAAATCTATAAAATTGTTTTGAGCGATCGTCGACTGAAGTTGGTGAATATCGTTGAGGCTGTATGGATTTTTAAACAGCAAACACATAATATAATATGAGAAATTTTAGATAAAACAAGGCTCTCAGAAAGATGGGTGCCGTAATTCTTCACATCGAAGCAAAAACTCATTTGTATGAACGTTTCAGAAAAGTATTTGTTGCGTTGCTATTTGAGCACAAGTCAAAAGATTTGGTGTAGATTTATATCTATGGACGAAACTTGGTTTCACCATTACATACCATGGACCAAACAGCAGTCAAGAAATATTAAACCAGTCCTCAATAAGGCGAAAATGGTTCGTTCAATCAGCCGGAAAGATTACGGTATCGGTATTTTGAGATGCAAGAGGCATCCATCATTTTTAGCGATTACCTTTAGATGGATAAAACAATAAATGAACATATTATGTGAACTTGCTTAATCAGCTGCAAGAGGAAATTCTGGAAAAAAAGGCCTGGATTATTGAAAAAAAATTGTTCGATGATAACAACGGGCCGTGTCACAAATCAATTTTTGCGATGGCTAACATTAATGAACCTTGAATTACTGCCCCATCACACCCTACTCGCCACACTTTGCCCCTTGGGACTTTATATTTACTTTACTTTCAAAATTGAAAAAAATCACTTTGGCAAGAAATATGCTCCGATTTGGAAGTTATTGCCAGCACAAAGGCCTATTTTGAAGTGCAGTATGAATCAGACAGACATAAAGAATCTTGAATTTCGTTGGAGTAAGTGTGTTGAACAATAAAGACATTATGTCGAAAAATAAAATAATTTTTAGCTCCGTATTTTGTTTTTTTTTACGCTGGAAATTTTTCATACCATTGTTTTACTAAGGTTGGCTCTATATAACTAATAAAATAAATTATACGAAAATTTTTCAAAAATTAAACTTTTGCTTAAAATTGCAGTTGGAACAATTGTCTCTTTACCTCTCCTTTCTGAAACAATATGTGATTATTCCTTTTCTTCATTGTAGCCTCCCTGTCTATTTTTTCGATAACGACGCTACATTTCTCCTTTAACAGATATCTTTACGCAATATGACAGCTTAGATCAAACTAACTCTGTGAAGGAGACAACCGACACTTGATTTAATTTCTTCCTACATTAATGCCATGTAAAAAGGATTATAATTTATTCCAATTACGGTTCTGATTAAAATAAAGTTTAATATTCTAGCACTAGCCTGAATATATTTCTTAAGTACTTTAGTGACGTCATAATAATTAGTTTGTAATTTTATTTTTAACTTAAACTAGCCATAAACCTTCTTAAATAGATCTTTTGTAGCCGGCCCTGCATTGTTTATTTCGACTACAAAAGTACAAAATGACTTTATCTAATTTCACGTAAGTAAAAACACATTAGATTTTGTCTCAAATATCTTGTTGGGTAAAAACAAAAATGGTCAAAAGTTTAAAATGTAACAAAATGGAGAAAATGTAACAAAATGGAGAAAATATATTAATTAAGTGTCAAAATTTGTTGTATTTTTTAAAAGAAAATATAAATTTGATATATTGCAACTTGGAGAACATACATTTAGATACAGTTGAAAAATTAGAAATTAAACGTTCAAAAGCTGAAAAGAGATTAAAGATAAATACCCAGCTTGAAAAATAGTTGTGTAAAGTTTAGGATACAAAATGCAAACTTGCAGAAAGAACCTAGACATAGATTTATTCCTTGGTAATTATTTTAATTTTTAAATTGACTTATTTTATATTGATTAAATTTTATCTATAAAAGATTTATTATACACAAAATCAACAGTGTTCTTGGCCAAGCAAAGAAATTTGATAATACTAATGAGATTTTTAAATTAATAAATAATAAGATACTTACTGTGGTAGGAAGTGGCGTAAGGTATTCCGGCCTCAAATACTGATTAGGAGAAGTCAACATAATGTCACAATAAGTTCCATAAGCTATTAGAAAACTTCACTAATATAAATTCACAATAACCCTTCGCTTGTCACTCGCAACCTCACTTTGTAGACGACGATCTAAACTCAAACGTTGGCATTACTAAACTGACGGCACTCCGGCACTGATACTCAGTTGGCCATGCGACAGCGCTCTCTGCTATCTGTGACGTCACGCATTGTTCCATCCCCTCCATTCTAAGTTTTGACACCCTCGACCGCAGATCACCATGTTATTGCTTCTTCTATTTAGTTGTCGACGCTCTTTCATGTTTCCATTGCTCATTCTACATTTTGGAGCTAAAACTTATGTGTACTACAGTTTTATCTACTCCTACGTTGCCGTTGAGTTTCCGATATCCTTTATTTTTCATTCTTGTTTTCGATTTACCTTTTTACCTGATTATAAAGAAATAAATGTAGAAGATAAAATAAATTCCACGATTTTTCCTAAAATTTTTAAATATTTTTATCTAGTCCTTCACAAGATCAATCTTGCAAATAAATCCTCCATTCAACTTGCTCATTTTCATTGTTATATACATTACTTCCGAAGACTATATTGTTTTATGACTTCTAAATCAATTGAATACACTTTTTCTATTTCCATCTGGTTTTACCTACTTGTCTTCAGTTCTTTATTCGTATTCCTTCTATGTCTTCTTTCTTGACTAACGAGCTCTTTTTCTTCTACCTCCTTCTTGTTCTGTATTTATTCACCTCCCTTCTTTCATTCTCACTCTGTGTCCTGTCCATCTTAATCTTTGCTTCGTAATTTCCTAGGTTATCGACGGATTCTCAAACAAAATCTTTAAATTGTTGTTTGATCTGCTTTTCTATATTTCTTCTTCTTTAACGCCTTCATAGATCCTTCTTAGCATTTTTTCTCATATATCTAGCTATGCTTCTTCTTTTTTATTCAATAAGCATGTTTTCGATGGTGCGTAACTATAAATCGTTATATACATTCTAATCTTAGCAGCTCTTAAAATTATTTTTAATTCCAGGATTCTTTGAAATGCCCCCGTTGCATTATTTTTACTTTTGCTAATCTTTTTTCTATTTCTTCCTCCTTTCCATCATCCTCTGATACTGTTCCTAAAATTTCAAAATTTTATCCTTTCAAAATTGTATTCTTTATATTCTCCTACTGTCTCGTTATACTTTGTTAATCATTAGCTTCAATCATTACAAGATATTTTGCTTTTTGCCCAAATTTTCTTGCTTGATCCTCTAGTAACATAAATATATTCTTTAGTTCTCTGGTCGATCCAGTTAAAAATACAATGTTATCAGCGTATGCCACGCATTGATGTCTGTTTTGGTATATCATTTGTTTAGTACTTATTTTATTTTCTCGAAGATTAACTTTTAAAAGTAGGTTAACATGCGTCGTTGACACCGGATTTCCCTGTTTCAGACCTCTATTCACTTGAAAGCTGTCCGAAACACTTGAACCCTCTTTCTTCTCTGAATCCTTCTTCGTCCATACCTGCCTTTCTGGATATCTTCCAAGATTTAATAAAAATAAAATCACTGGATTTTATGGTATTTAACAGACATATGTAACAATCTTAATAAAACATTTTGCAGAATTTAAGAGCATGAATCCTGGTGTGTCCTAAATATATTTAAATTGGCGTTATTCTGAATGCTTCCGAACAAGCTAATATTCTGATTGGAAAAATAAATAAATATTTTTCAGAACTTAGAGTCTAAGTAATGTCAAATCTAAACAAATGCCACCACCACTGTTAGCCCCTCCAATACTCAGTCCGAAGATTGAAGATGAGCATTTGAACTCATTTTAGTGCAATACAAAAAAACGAACAGAGCGCCACAGTGTGGTCATAAGTTTAATTCCACACGGCTATTAAAAACAACTAAAAAAAGATGATTCTACTCCAATCAATACCCCTAACTAGAACCTCTATCTATAGTTGGTTTCAAATCTTTGGAAACTTCAACAAAAATGAATCCCGCTTTTATCAATCGATTATGCTATTTATTTCAATACAGGTAGCCAATAAAAACACTTATGCTCATATTCATAAAATATAGATGGTTATTTATAAGAACTAACCATACACATACCATAAATGATACTGAAATTTACCAAATGTACAATCAATAATATGTAAATATACGTAATAGTAAATATTCATAACAATAATGGATTCATTTGATAAAAGTTCACTGTCATACTGTAGGACTGTTTTATTTCTTATCAGGGTTTATTTTATTTAAAATATATATTCATTCACATAGGTAAAGGAACTTAACAATAAAACGGTTGAACTTATTTGTTTTCCCAGTTTCGAGGTCTTAGCATGTCATGTCTTAAATTTTGAGTGACCAATGATAAAGGCTAGAAAAGGGTCACACAAGGTCAGTTGGTTTGATCTGCTTCTTTATATTTCTTCTCCTTTAACTCCTCCATAAATCGTCCTTAGCCTTTTTCTTTCCCATAGGTACATCTAGTTCTGCTTTTTCTTTTTTATTTATTCCAGATCGATACTTCCAAGTTAAATTTAATACAGCAACTTCCGATTATTTTCCTATCCACTCAGGAGTTCCCCAAGGTAGTGTCTTGGGTCCCATACTTTACCTAATATTCACTGCTGACATTCCCACAACTAACTCCACTACAACAGCTACATTCGCCGACGACACGGGCATAATATTCGTTGATGAAGACTCACAAGTAGCAGCCAATAACCTACAAACACATGCACCTCAACCAACTCCAAACCTGGCTTAATAGATGGCGACTAAAAGTAAACTACACCAAATCAACCCAAATTACATTTACAAACAGAAAGGTTATATGTCCAACTGTTTTACTAAACGGAATACAGTTTCCAGTAAATGAAGAAGTTAAGTACCTAGGATTAATACTAGACAAAAGCTTACCTGGAAATCGCATATCTCCACTAAGAAAACCCAAATAAACCTAAAAATAAGACAGATGAACTGGCTAATTGGACGTAAATCTCAACACTCTACAGAAAATAAAGTGCTTCTCTATAAAAGCATAATTAAGCCCATATGGACATATGGCATACAACTATGGGGTTGCTCAAAGCCATCAAACACAAAAATAATCCAAAGAGTCCAATCAAAAATACTTAGAATAATTTTTAACGCCCCATGGTACATTTTCAACAAAACTCTACAAGAAGACTCATAACTAACAGACCATCCTAACGAGGAAGCAAGAATGTTACACATCCAACCTGAAGTCGTAAGAAGATTAAACAGGCAGTGGCCAACAGACATAATAAACCAGTGTCCTTCATCTGAACATTTAAAAATTTAAATTATTCTGGAGTGTCATCACTTGATGGCTTCTCCTCTCAAATGTACCCTTTCAAAACTGTATTTCTTTTCTCCTATTTTAACATTCATTTTCGGTATAGTTTTACTTTGTTGATCATTAGCTTCATTTATTATAAGATATTTTGCCTTGATTGATTGATGTCTTTTTTGGTATTTCATTTGGTTAGTATTTATGTTCGGAGATTAACTTCTAATACTTGGTTAAACGTCGTTGACAGCGAATTTCCCTGTCTATCCATTTCCAAAAACTTGATCCCACTCTGAATTTAATAATAATAATAATAATAATATTTATTTATTTACGGCAAACATCATTTTACAAGCAATATACTACAAAAATAAAACACATGTACATCTGAGGGTCAACTACCTATATCCAACACAGTTAAAATTACAAATAAAGCAGCAAATGAGATCAAGAAGAGTCTAGTACATAATTGGTCAAATAGTTTAAACTATCAATACACAGTACCCACATTAATTAAAAAAAGCAGTGACAATTTGGACTTAAATCTAAACAAAGAATCTGTAATGTAGAGGCAAATCAAAATCGTTAAAATGTCTATGACTCCTTGTTAAAGATGAATTGCTGGTACAGTTGCTATAGTGGTGATCCACATGAAACTAACTGATATTTCTTGTACGAAAAAGTGTATTAAAAGCAACACCATTCAACAGTTGAGATGAATCAATGTAACTTCTTCTGGACACCTTTCCAAGAACTCAATGTGACAGCTATAATATGGTGATCAAAACGGTGAACAATATTCCAATAGTCATCTGACAAATGCAAAGTATAAACGAGGCAAAACAGTATGAGACAGATCTCTACTATTACGTATAATAAATCCAAGGCTTTTAAAACCTTTATTAACTATCATGTCGATATGTGCACGAAAATCCAACTTAGAGTCTAGTATGATACCCAAGTGTTTGACCGACTCATACTTCCTTAAAACAATACAATAAATCGAGTAAGAAGAGTCAACAGTATTATTGATTCTGGCAAATGAAATACAGAAACGCTTGTTGACATTCAAACAAAGGGCGTTAATTCTGGACCACTCCAAAATCCCCCTCAAGTGCTTCTGAAGCAGCATCACATCTGCATTACCAGATACTTGCCTAAAAAGCTTCACATCGTCTGCATAGATTAAAATACTTGAATTATGGATGAAATTAATTATGTTACGGAGACTAAACAATCAGTTAAGTAAGTTAGCACCAATTCTCATAATATCAAGCATCTTAATAAGAAGGGCGTGGTTAACTCTATCAAAAGCCATTGCGAAATAGGTGTAAATACTATCAACCTGTAACCGATTCCCAATTGCAACCAGAAGTTGGCGATGATATACCAACAAGTTCGACAAAGTGGAGCATCCAGAGACTAAGCCATGTTGCTCAGGTATAATGTAATTCTTTGTGTGTAATGTAAGACGACCAGCAACCAACTTGTCAAACAATTTTGGAAGGGCAGACTGCATACAAATGCCTCTATAGTTTTTTATATCCTCCCTATTTCCAGCTTTGAAAATTGGTGTTATGTAGCTATTTATCCAGTAACTAGGAAAAATGCCCGAGGACAAAGATCTGTTGAAAAAATGGTGAATTGGGAGAGTCAATGTATTAACACAGCCTCTTAATAAAACAGGTTGAATACGATCGGGACCATATGAAAATCGAATAGGAAGTTTGGAAATGCATCATAAACATTTGGCAACAGAAAAACTCAATTCTCAGACAATCAAATTTTCCAATAGCTTCTCCATAATCTGGAAGGATCACTACAGTGTCATCTAAGTATACAGTGCAGAAGAAGTCCGCGAAGAGATTGGATATCTCACAACTATTGTCAACAATTGAATCATCCAGAAATATCCTACTAGGATAGGTACAAGATTTTCTCAGAGAATTAACATGATTCCATAATCTTTTAGGGTTACCATTTAACTCATCCACAATATTAGTGTTATAAGCATTATATCAACTTCGCCTACATAGTTTACAATAGGGGCATTACTTCATTGTTATTGGCAGTGTAAATAATGTGGTTGTTAATCCCAACTACATCCAGCATTCTACAGAACACAACTAATGACTACCTTCTGCATGACTACTTTGCAATATGAACCACATTGCGCATTAAATTTGTGTAGTCCGAACTTGGTTGAGTTGTATTGTATTGGCATTTAGAAGCTCTCTTATTGTTTCGTTAATAGAATTGTCTTCTAAATGCATTGATGACAATAACATACATTATATATGTAAGATAATAATGTCATCTTTTCTGTAAATCCAAATTCTGAAGTTTGTACCATATTTTTTGGTACTTTCTTTGATTTTTAAGCATAGTCCTCACATCATTAATTTATTTTATAATAGATCTAGTGCAAATGGACTGCTAGAAAACCAATTATTTCCAGTTATATTTCGGCTAGAACTCAAAATAGGTAGAACTAGCTGCATTACTATACTGTTTGCACTATTTGATACTGCATATGAACTTTAGGTTATTGGCCTACATATATTTCGATTTTGAATGAGTATCATGTTTTAGCATCTGCAATGCTAAATATTCCTATTATATATATTGTTGGCTTACTGGGTATGAACTGGAAAAATGAGCAGCGTCCTCTAAAAGAAACTAGTTTTTCATTAACTTTACAATTTTCAGATACTGCATATGTTTTTACACAGTTACTGTGAAAAAATTGACATATATCTCGAATTGAAGCAAGTTTGTCTATATCACATTTTACTAGCATTGCGGTTCATTCTTGTTCTAAAAATTTATATTCACATACTACTGTTTGACCACAAATCTTCCATAATTTGACATCAACAGAAAAACCCAGCAATTGTCAGTGAAACTAATAAGGCCTTCACTTCAGCACTGTATAACTATGCTTATTATTTGTTTCTTTCCGAAGTTTTTAATTTTAACTCTCAATGAACATTTTTCTGTCGCTTCTATAACTTCATTAATCTTGATATCTATGTCCATGATGGCATCCATTTGCCTCATTTTGGTTTCTAGCTTTTTAATATTCTCTTTAGATCAAATACGAGTAGTTTCTAGGATAATCTCCCTAAGATTTGTCATTTGTTTTGTTCTTTGTTTCAACCCAAAAAAGTTAGATTGGATTCAGCTCACATAAGGGGAAGTTACAGTGCTCTCTAGCTCGGGTCATCTCATCAAGACAATTAAGCAAACATTAATTTATATACGTTTTTCATCAAACAATTTTTGTCTTTTCTGCAGGCACAACAAGACGACTATGGTAAGCGGCATTGTATATGATTATTACCAAGGAAGGCAGTCTCGTAATGTCGGAAAGGGGCGCATGCCGATTCATTACCAAGAATACAGGTATGTTAGATGAGATTATTTAATATATATCGATATGCACAAAACTTTTCCATATCAGTTTATTTAGTATATGACAGTTGGTTGAAGAGTTTTAAAGTTATGTTAAAAAAACAAATTTGAAATGTACGTCACTGTCTTTAAAGAATATAATCCAACATCAGTTTCTTTTGCCGCCGTGCTCCAAACGTGATTATTGGGAATGTTTCCGAAATCCATTTTCGTCTAGTCAAAATATATTATGGCGTTCGGCTTTGTGAAACGGCCGCCATTCACGGGGCCATTCAATACACATAAATCACGATTGATTACCCGAACTGACGTGTTGAGATGTATTATCCATGAGTGTAGCTGGCCTTAAATGACGACGGTCAAGAACTCTAGTCTGAAATGCCAGAATGGATATTTCTTCGTTGCTCTTATAGATCAATTTTACTAGCGATGCCGCCCTAAGGGAGACCCTCTTAGAAAATACAATTAACACGTCTTCCACTACAGTTGTTTTTATTTTTGTTATTACCGGCATCCATAGAAGTGTATATATAGTGTTATGTTATAATAGGTATTTTTTTGCGTGTCTTCCTTAAAATATATTAAAATGCGTCTAGTAGTTTTAACAGTTTTAACTACAAAATAACTATTATATCTTCGGTTTGGCTTAATATGAAAGCTTGCAAATAAATTTGTGATTCTTGTGTTTCCACCATACTGAAACAGAACAAAATTGTTAATAATAACAGTGAAAAACCTCTGCTGATTGCTCATGAAATATAACTAGAAATATACAAATTTATTTTTTCTCTGCTTTGCCATTTTCATTCCACATCAGATCATGCTTTCGTGCTTCTACCTTTTCCCTTTCATTATTTTCGATCTTCAAGTAGTGAGTGTAATGTCAGATTCTTCATTATAGTATTTTTTTTATTTTATTTAAAATATTTTTGCTAATATTTGACTTCCACTTTCCACCTAAACGCAAGTACATTTTGTAGCATCTGTTCTTGTAACATTAGCGAACAATCTGAACAAGCAACATTATGTTTTGTACCTACCTAAATATTTATATAATCCATTTTGTTTTGAACGCTAACACTTAAAATTTCCTATTTACGTAGTTCAATTCTATATTGGAAGTGAACCTTGTTATCTATTGTTAAACCCACACACTGTTGTTAGAATCATAATTTCCCAAAACCTATTATCATAGTCAATACAAATAAGTAGTTTTTCAGAACAACATAGACCGGACTTAATAAAAAGGAATTTTATTATACATTCACTCATATTCTTTGTATCGTAACAAATTTAACCTAACCGTTCACGTTAAGAAATATTAATCAAAATAAAGTTGAAATTCACAAATTCTATTTCTTTAAATAATACATTGTTACCTCATATATTTATCCTAATAAATAGTAAGTAGTGAAATGGGTATTTCCTTGATGACCAGAAGCCCATTACAATTATGTCAAATACTGATGCAAATGTTGCTCTAATTACGTGAAGTTAAACGAATATTTTTGGGAGTTCTGGTTAAGAAACAACACATAAATATAACCATAACAGTTTACAGCAGAATTTTTTTACACCAAACAATACCAAAGAAAGTTTCATCCTAGTTCCACAAGGGCTAGTAAAAATACTAGTAATTCGATCTGGAGATATCGGTAGCGAGGAGTCTAGAATAAAAGGAAAGTTTAGTAGAAAATCTACGTCAAAGCACTTTCGGAAAATGTAATTGAAGAAGAAGATCGAAATAACGCTTATCGGAAGGACAATTAAAATCAATTATGTATATGCTTGGCTTGAAAACAACTAATTACACCTCTACCAGCAATAGAAGTAAGAGGCAACGTACTGAACTCATACTGAAAGAGCAGAAATATTCAAGTCTGGGATAGCGGAGCAGGTGTTAACAGAATATCACAAGGTAATATGTGTAGTCAAAAAAAATCATAAGAAAATTGCTGTAGTAATAGATGAAGTTCTAAGAATCTAAGAATTACTGTTTCTCGAGACCGAGATATATTTTGAGATATTTCTCAACATTTCAGCGTCTTTCATAAGGTGGTCTTCAGAAGGTGAGAGTAACTAAACCACTTAACGTTACCAGACACCGAACACATCAGATGTTTACATTGAGAAATATCTCAAAATTATGCTGTCCTCCGGAAACAGTAATCCTCAATTATACAAAGTATCTCGTGATCTCATATACAGTGTGTTCATTTTAAAACTTACCACACATTTTACCGAGTCAGGGCTTTTAAATATTAGGGATAAAAACTACTGGCTTATAATTTTTGATATAATTAAAAGAGGCGGAGAGAGGAAGAGTAAAAACCAGTGTAATGTATAAATGCTAAAATTACAATAGATGATGAAAAAAAAATTCTATAGAAAAACGTGTGACAATTGTGATAAATAAAATGTGAACACTTATTTGCGCAAATTCAAGAGAACTTTTTGCCTGAATAATCTTGGATCGTAGGCCAGTGAACGTGTTAAAATGGGTCAACAATTAATTTTTAAACTTAAAAATTCAACATGTACAATAAATGATACTTTTAAAAGAATTCAGTATGATACTTAATATCATCATGATCTTTTAACGTCCTGACAAGGTAAAAACTACTCACAAACATGGTGCTAATCAACAGTATTAACGAAATACTAATATATTAACTTAAATAGTATAATTTATGTTGTCTTAATTAGCTATTATCTCTAATATATTAGCATAATTCACACATAAATATTCATTCCCGTTAGTTCTTCAACCTAATTCTACATAAAAATAACATAACATACTAATTTGCATAAATAAGTGACAATTTAAGGTGATACCTACTAAGATAAAGTTGCCAAATACCTAAAGAAGATGATAACAAATTAGGAATGATTAGAATAAGTTATTTCAAATTAATTCAGTAAGACAGCAATATAAGGTATGGGAGATTGCTTACTAAAAGCAAGGATATATTTTAATAGTAGTTAGAAATATGTAAATAATGAACATGATGTTTATTCAAAAAATAAATGAAGTTTTGTGTTGTACTTTTCTTATTTTCCCTCTTATTCTCCTTTACAAATACCTCATCCAATCTCATTATTCTTTCTGTCTTCTTCTAATTTTCCTTTTCTCTCTAAAAGGTTTCACGTGGATTCTCTTTTCATAATTCATATTATTTGTTTATTATTGGGGTTTATTTAGAAATCATTCATATGTCCTTATTTAGGTATTATCATTTGTTTTATTCAGTTACCTATTGAATAAGAATGAAGATATCATACTTAGGTGACAAACATAAAGTAAAATTGTTATTGACTACTTCAAGGGACTGTTTATCTCTTTTTTTAACAATTTTTTCTGGAGGTGAATGTCTGACTTTCTTTCCTTTTCGATATAAATGTTATTCTCACATCGTGCTAGTAACCTGTCTATGCTTTTTATGTGTAACCTAGGATATCATTGTACTAGTATTACAACCTGCCTAAATTTGCAAAAAATTCTTAGAGTAACTTGGTGGGTTTTGTTAAGTTCTTTCTTATTTTTATACTAATTATAGTGTGTATTCTATTAACAATTTGAAGCAGAAGAAATGGGCTGAAAACTGCGGTTAATACATCTTCGTACCATGTTTAAAAGGTATTTATAATATCCTTCACACTTCAAACGCTGTTAGATGTATTTTGCTTAAGACTGTCGAGGTTATTGTTGAAGAATAATGAGATAGCCAAAGTGGCGATTGTTCAGATTGTATAGGGGCGGTCGCATTGTTCTTTTGTTAAGAATCACGGCTTATTTTAAAAGTGCTACCTAATGCAGCTTGGGAATAATTACCTGACAATCTGTAATAACCCTGAAATGACTAGGTTTTTTTAACAATAGCGCAGGGTAATTATTTTCTGAGCATTTTCTTTTTTTGGTAACGGATCATGAATCATGAGTTAGATATATTTTTTTTGTGAACACTGATCTATAATATTTATAAAAATGTCCATTTTTGTCAAATAGAGTCCAACTAGTATTCAGGTTATTTAGTAATATTATATATTGTGAACTTCTCATGGTAATAAGTATTCAGTAGAATTTAAAACTAAACTTTCAATTAGATGTTTTAAACATTGAAATATTGGACAAAACTTCCAAGTATTGAATTGTGTCCTAGCACCACCTTAGCAACTCTTAATTAGAAACCAATCACAGCTAGAATTTGAAAATTAGTTTGGAATTGTTTTCTATTAGAGTGGAATCGAAGACCGTCCCCTCTCCTATCACTCAATAATACAGGGTGTTACTATATTCGACCGACAACGCTTTACCCCAGAGAGCTCTCGTTAATTGATGAATTTTGATATAGGAACATAAACACTTAAAGGGCTTAGTTTCCGAGATACAGGGTGTTAAAAGTTTGAAACCAAAATTAAAAATTTGTCATAAATCAGAAACGACTCCAAATATTTTTTTCAAATTTGGTGACCAATATGCTCTTTAAGAAAGTAATATTTTGACATAAACTGACTTTTGAAAAATTTAATCAGTGGCGCGCTATCAGGGTTTGTGGCAACTTTTATCCCCCCTATCTTTTACGCCACTGGAACAAATATTTTTTTTTTATTTTTTTAAATTTTCTGTTCATTTTTAGGTAAAAAAGTAATAACCTTTTATGGAGCTAAAATGAACGGTATTGTAGATATTTGCTTCTAAACAAAAGTCTGCAAGTACTTAGATAATTCGTAACTACTCAATATTTCTAAATTCTGATCTAGCAGGCACGTGTCAAATTTTTAATAGTTCGTGTATTGTGCGTTGCGATTTATAGTAGAAAGCGCAAAGATCTGGCAACCGCTTGAAACGTTCGCCAATATGCTGATCAGAATCGGCTTAGGTTGTAGTTGTCATTTGGTGCTCAAAAAATGGGTTACTTGGAAGATTTTAGGGTAGTTTTAAACATTGGTATTTTTATAGATCTCGAGGTTTAGATTTCGAGAATTTGATTTTTTGTATTTGTTTTAGTCGAGGTTTTAGTAGTAGTTTTAATAAAAATTAATAGAATTTTTACTAAAAAGTGAGTTTTAGGTAGAATTTTTTTTAAAGAAAAAAATATTTCCTATTAAATTTTTACTAACTATTTAATGACCAAACTCTGACCTACACAGTAATATTTAATTGAAACTATAAAAAAATAAATAAGATTTCCATTGGTATGAAAGTATACATTTCAAAAAGATTAATATTATAGACATGTTTAGCTAACAAAAATATTCAAACTAATTAAGTATTATTAATAAAAAAATAATAACTCGATTTATTTGGTAGAAATACCTATACCTAAATGTCTACATTTCTAAATCACTTTCACAGTCACTAGGTTCCGAAATATCACTTTCGTCTGTATCGTCCAAATTTATTATAATTTTTTCAATGGTATTATTAAATGTCATATATTTGTCTTCAATTTTTTTAACATGTTGGATTGCGTTTTTCCAATTGTCAACAGTTATATCGTTAAATGCATTTCTTATTACATTGATGACACAAGAAGTGGACTTAGGAGAAGAGTTATTTGATCGAGAAATATTTTTTAACTGTGCCCATAACAATTCTATAGGATTGAGTATGCAGTGGTAGGGTGGTAAACGTAAAATTTTAAATCCTTGATTTATTGCGATGTTGTCAACAACAAATTCTGGTTTAAAATCAACTAACTGTAAAAGTTCCAACAACTGTTTTTTCGTGTAATCTTGTTCAAAAAATATATCATTCTCCATCAGAAAGTCTTGAATGACGGATTTAGTAGAATTGCTATTTGGTTTTTTTCGAACCAACCGGGAATGATACGGGGCGCCATTTATTACAGTGTTATTAAGACAATTTGTGTTTCTAAATGACAGAAGAGAATGCGAATTGACTCGGGGTTTTTCTGAAAACTTATCGCTGTCTAAGTTAATGACTATTCAAGTTCAAGAAAAACATCGAGTAAATAATCTCCTGATCATGAATTTGTAATACAGTTGTTCGTCAAGTCTTTAGTATTAAGAGAGGTAGATCAAATCCTGAATTTAACGTCATCAATTATTTTTCCCCTATACCTAATAGTCATTAACTTACGGATCGACACCAACAAAATCTGATAAACATTTTTACCTAATATTAATGTTATTACTATTTGTTCCCTGAACAACTATAAAACGGGATTTGACATTAATAAATTTTCGTAACCCATCTGGGCGCACCCTCCCTGTTTAGGCCAACGTACAAGCTTGCTTCATCTGTAAATCGAAACGATTTTCTACTATAAATCGCAATAGGCTATATTTGACAAGATCTTGGTAGATTAAACAATACAGTTTTAAACTAGTTTTTAAATTAATTTTGTTGTTACAAAATGAATTTTTCATTTGAAGAATTGACCGATATGTTAATGATCTATGGGGAAGCTCGAAAAAATGGTAGAATGGCAGCTCGTTTATACCAACAAAGATTCCGCAATCGTCGAATTCCACATCATTCTACATTTGGAAGTATTGAAAGAAGACTGAGAGAAACTGGAAACTTGTTAATTAACAGAAATAATGCTGGAAAGCCACGAACAACAAGGACTGTGCGTCTGGAAGAGGCAATATTAAATAATATTTCTGAAAGGCCATCTTTAAGTACTCGAACTCTAGGCCATGCATTAAGAGTGGACAATAATACTGTATGGAAAGTTTTAAAAGAACAAATATTGCGTCCTTACAAATTCACCAGGGTTCAAGCATTAGAACCTAGAGATTTTCCGGTACGTATGGAATTTTCAAACTGGTATGTACAAAAATGTCGTGAAAATCGAAATTTCCCAAATTATTTATTGTATACAGATGAGGCCAAATTTACCAGGGAAGGCATTTTTAATTCCAGAAACAGTCACGTTTGGGATGAAGAAAATCCACACTCTGTTCGTGAACGTGGATTTCAGCATAAATTTTCGGTGAATGTGTGGGTGGGTATGGTTGGGGATTGTTTAATCGGGCCTTACCTTTTTCCAAATAAATTAAATGGAGATATTTATACGCGGTTTCTGGAAGAAGTGTTAGATGAATTGTTGGAAAATGTACCGTTAAATATTAGACAACACATGTGGTTTCAGCACGATGGGGCATCTGTTCATTTTGCTGCAAGTGCTAGAAATTTCCTAAACAGACGATTTAGAGAAAAATGGATTGGTCGGGGTGGACCCCAATGTTGGCCTCCAAGGTCACCCGACTTAAACCCTATCGATTTTTTTTATCTGGGGCTACATGAAGTCCTTTGTGTACGAAACCATCGTTGAAACTGAAGAAGATCTAATAGCGAGAATTCAAGCTGCGACAGAACTCATTCAGTCCAATCCGGAGTTATTCTCAAAAACACGTTTTTCAATGAGAAAACGGTGTAGAACGTGCTTACAAGTAAACGGCCGACAGTTTGAACAACTATTGTAATTTTGTCAATTTTGTTATTGTTGTATCTAATACATTTGTTTGAATTTAATTTTGATAGCTTTTGCGTTATTGTGATTTTTACTTTTATCAAGTTCTCAGAAAATCTCAGAAATAGCATGTATTCTTTTTTCAACTAACGCCTAACGCTTAGTTATTATTCGAAATCGAATTAATAGTATGGATTAAAAGCAAATACTTACTTGTTTAGCAAAATATCTAAGTACTTGCAGACTTTTGTTCAGAATCAAATATCTACAACACCGTTCATTTTAGCTCCATAAAAGGTTATTACTTTTTTACCTAAAAATGAACAGAGAATTTAAAAAAATTAAAAAAAAAATATTTGTTCCAGTGGCGTAAAAGATAGGGGGGATAAAAGTTGCCACAAACCCTGATAGCGCGCCACTGGTTAAATTTTTCAAAAGTCAGTTTATGTCAAAATATTACTTTCTTAAAGAGCATATTGGTCACCAAATTTGAAAAAAATATTTGGAGGCGTTTCTGATTTATGACAAATTTTTAATTTTGATTTCAAACTTTTAACACCCTGTATCTCGGAAACTAAGCCCTTTAAGGGTTTATGTTCCCATATCAAAATTCATCAATTAACGAGAGCTCTCTGGGGTAAAGCGTTGTCGGTCGAATATAGTAACACCCTGTATATGAATCCAATACTTTAAGCATTGAGCAACCGGTAACCTGACTAATAGTATTTTTTTTAAATAGGTAATATAATTCATTAATTAAAAAAATCAGTATTAAAAGCTACTGACTCGGTATATTAAATGGAGAAAAGCTCCAAAATTGCATATAATATACAAGGACACTCGTTACTACGGGAAAGTTTAATATAAATAATAAAAAGTAATAATATGTATATAATATAATATATGTAATAAATAAAATGTAAAAGTATTAAAAACACTTATAAATCTAAAAGATAAATTATACTTATCCTAAATTTCCAGAGTGTTCTACAACTTTTTATAAAAGTTCGTATATTACTTAAGTTTCACCTTTTTGGCTTCTTCAGATATGTCAAAAGAAATTAACAGATTTTTTTATATGCATGCTTGATTTCTTATTATAAATATTCGAATGAGTCAGCATTAGACAAGATATAAGAAAAGACGGGTATCTAATTATACACTATAATAAAAGATACATGCCATTTTTTATATTCTGTCTAATGCTGACTGGTTCGAATATTTATAATAAGAAATTAAGCATGTACGTAAATAATCTGTCAATTTGTTTTGACATATCTGAAAATGCCAAAAAGGTAAAACTTAAAAGCCATATACGGAAAACTGTGAAAATTTAAGACAATTTATCTTTTATATTTATAATGAATAGATTCGACAAATTAAGAGTAGAAACAATCATTTTCATTAAAAGCACTTGAATACAAAGCTATAAGGGCTAATTTTATTATTATTAAGGAGACTTTGTAATTTTATTTTAAACATAAACTGAAATTTTTTTAGCATTCTGTACAGTTACAATATTCAAATTAAATATATTTAAAGGAAATAATTATACAAATGGACAGTTTTATCAGATATCAATAATCTAAATAATTATATTATTTAATTTCATGCAGGTGCGTAAATTTTGTTTAACAAATTGATATACAGTGTATATCTAATACACCGATAACATAAATAATTTATAAATAACAATGAATTAGTTATTTGAATTTAATTAAGATAGGAATTTTTCTAGGTATTAAAAACCTGGTTTCTTGTGAAACATATTAGATAGTTATACCGTTTGGTAATAAATTTGGAATAATTATCTGTTAAATAGTCATCCAAGACATTTTTAATGCCTCTACGTCTGTAAAATTACTCACTTTCTCTGACAACTTCATGTAAGTGATAAAGATAATTTATGACTGGTGACATTACAGTGCGACCCCGTTATCGCTGACAAGCTATAACTTATGTTATTTCCGCTGTTTTGCTTAATAAAAATTCAAAAAAAAATCGCGCCTGTCTAATTAGTTGAAATGATTAATGATCTCTAAACTAACATGTTAATGGATGTCTTCTCATGTGCAACCAAACGCGCGAAGTAAACAAGGTTTTGTGAATAAATAAATTGCTGAATATAAAGCACTCGTTAATCATACTAATGAATACACTGGAATAACAAATGTTAGGTAAGTACAGCAATTTCGTATTTTCCATCTTAATAAATGTAAAAATATTATTAATGTCATAAAATAAGTACTCGTATATACCTGGAAAGTTATATTTTGAGACATGATAACTATTAAAAAATTTTCGAAGAACTATGGGCAAACCCTAGCTTGGAAATATCCCCAGACTACTGGTAATGTACTATGGAAATATACGAATAATTAGGGAGAGTACGGGATGGCTATGAATAACAAACAACAATAACATATACATTATTAGATTATAACTAGATCCAGAAACTTCTCAAAATTAGTGTGTATTAATAGTTCTATACGAGGATCGGATAAAAAATATCCGGCCTGACCTATGTCCTTATAGTTTTTCTGTGAAATATTATAAGTTTGTGTCCAGTGGTTTGTATTTGACATCCCACTATATTAATCAAATTAAAACTGAGTGGGATTCTACTTCAGGTGTGCCTGTTTCGTCGTTTTCCCTGATCAAAACCTGGGTTGGTGGAGATCGCTGAGGCTGTGGGACTTTCAAAAGAGCAGACACATCATGTATTATTATTATTATGTAAAATTTTGGAGATGATAATTCTATTATTCTGATGGCTAAAATTAATTAACTCGCCAGACTTGGCCCCTTCGGATTTCATTTTATGTCTAAACTGCATGTAGGCAAAAACGGTTTAAAAGTAAATTGGCAGCCCAAACGCCTATTTTGAAGAGCTAAATGGATGGATCTATATGAGCAACATAAAGGGCCTTGAATTTCATTATGCGAAGTTTATTGCGCAACAAGGAGACTATATCGAAAAATAAGAATATTTTTGGTTTTTTATCTCTGGAAATTTTTGACCCCATCCTCGTAAAACAGATATATGCTAGTAATAGTCGTGGAATTAAGGCCAAATATGACAGTGATCCTGAGTTGTTAAAAATACGACCTTTAGGATGAATCTTTTAATTGCCGTAAGTAATCAAAATACGTATCAGAACTTGAAATAAAAAGAGCAGGTGTAAAGTAAACAAGATTAATAAAACATTCAGCCACAGCTGTAAATGTGATTTATTCGATTCTCATCATCCTTTATGTATAGTCGACAGTCAGATGCTAATAAATCTAGAGGATTAAGAATCCATTGTCCGTGTTTTATTTATTATAACCATTAACACTAGTAATAATGCATTTGTTATCCTTCAGAGAATCATATTTTATGGTCATGTCAACGGCAGCACATGTGTATTCACTCAGCTCTGCTGGGTTGGTCCCATCTTTCTTTCTCACTCTTTGCCAGTGGCGGAACGGAACTTGCTGGTCAAGAACTAACGCAATTTATTAGATCGGTCGGTAAAGGTGCTGCGATACTTTTGTCAACAATTAAATAAAAAAATCAAAATGGTTTTAGTCACCATCAATTATAAATATAAATTACTTTTTAATTATTTGGTTTATTTTTTGTAATTGTAAAATACGCCACGAAGATTACACTAGAGTTTCTTGAATATTGAAATATAAATATCTTTTTTTTTGTTCTTTGTGTAGATATGAATCTACCTCTTTGAATTTATTTTCAAAGTCTATTTATTAGTCCCAGTATAATTTTATATCTCGGTATTATATTTACCAATTAATTTAATGAATTTTAAGTTTACTTCTGTGATGTCGTAACTTTGGTTCCAAAATTCTTACATATATCGAACAAATATAAATCAACTAGCGGCTTAATTAATTAATACGTTGTGTCTAAAGAAATAATAAAAACTCTCAGGTTTTTATACAGGCAGGTCGTCTGGAAATTATTAATAACATTAATAAATGGCACCAGAAGGCTCATATTAAACAACTGTAAAGTATATCTTTATTTTTTAATTCGGTATTGATTTCCTAAAAAAGAACACTATACAATATTTAAGTTATAAAATGTCTTACCTACGATTATTTATTACTATTTAATATTTTAAATACACACGCGTCAGTGTAAAGATATTAAAACTGATTCAACAGACTATAATAATTTTTAACTTAAATAAAGTATAACTTAATTTTCTGCCACTGGAGTACAAAACCTTTATGTGATTATTATTTAATAAATAACCACACATACTTGCTTCGAACTCAGTTCATCGAGAATTAAACGTAAACTATGCTTTTTCCTTGTGCCTATATCTAACTATCTAAATAATCACTTATATGAGGAGCTTGTAATAAATATAATAACTCTATTTTAAAATCTGTAACATATGGCAATTTTTGAATACAGATCAAATAGATATGCTTAGACATAAAACTAGGAACAGTCAGAGAAATGTATGTCCAGGCACTTTGAAGTTCATTGGTTAGATCTCAGCATTGTATCTTTGGTACCTAAAATTATATTGGTCACCATTAAAATGTTAATAGAAAATAAAAAATAACATGACATCAAACAAGAATAAGACCCACTGTATTATTTATGTGTGTGAGCCAGGGGCTCTAAATATACATAAAAAGTTCTGGTAATTGAGAATAAAAAATATATGCAAGACCGCAAATCCGTGGATCTAAATATTTCACACTAAAATAAATACGATATGTAAATTTCCTTAATTATCTTTATTTTTTAAGAGTATTAAATTTACACAGATTAAAATGAGAAATTGTAAATAAATATTTAACCTAGAATTATAAAAATATGATAAAAAAAGATCCCTCTTAAGATAAGCCACTGGATGTCTGCTTCTGCCTCTACAGAACAGAAGCCAGCTCTGACGATTAATGGTGAGTGCGGTGTACCTTTTCGAACAACTGAATATATCTGAGATATAAATCAGTAACAAATACCGTGTTCTATCATTTGTTGTGTGGATGTGTCATCTATATAACGCCCATTCTATATATACCCGACATTATTAATATGTAGGAACAACTTGTGTGACAAACCCATAAATTATTCATTCTATTAAAGCAGTTGCGCATTGTGGTTTTTTTTGTTAACATTAATATTGCCTTTCATTTTAAAGTTACAGTTTAATTCACCAAATTTATCATGTTTTTTAAAAATTTTGTAATTAATTTGTGTTTGCCGCCTTTATCGTTAATTTTTAAACCTTTAGAACAGTGTACAAAAACAAATAAAACTCTTATCAAAAGTAGCATATTTACAAACTATTGTCATTATCAGGTTCGCAACATTTAGAGATAGGGGAAGACACTACCCCATCGCAGAAATCTAGGTAATATAAATGGGGATAAATAAAAACAATACAATATAGTAGTGATGATACCAATAAGTTACTTTATATTTTTATTATTATAATTAGGTTTATTATTTTATTACTATAATTAGGTTTATAATTATTATGATTATTATTATTATTATTAATTATTATTATTATGATTATTATTATTATTATTATTATTATTATTATTATTATTATTATTATTATTATTATTATTATTATTATTTTTATTATCATTATTATTATTATTATTATTATTATTATTATTATTATTTTTATTATCATTATTATTATTGTATTTTGTTGGAGGGGAAATAACTTTACGCATCCCACTTTGGTTTTGAGCTTCTCCATTTTCTGGCCTATGCTTTGAAAGTACTGTCTGCACTGAAACCTTGGGTTAAATAAACATCTACTTTTCGATGGTTACCATTGACTTTACACTTTAATACTTTTAATAGTTGTCTTTGTCCACTAGCTTGTATGTGTTTCTATTTCCCATCTGTTTTGCCATTTGTTTATCGTTTCTCTTATGTTCTCATTTTGGCCTTTTCTTTCTCTATTTTCGTAAAAGTAGATTCTCTCTTTTATCATTATGTTTATGGATACCGCATTAGTGATTACTTGCCCCACCATGACAGTTACTATTTTATAGTCTGACCCAAAGTAGAAGCATGATTCTTTGGTGCTTAATGTCTACAGCTTTATTATAATGTTAGGCGTTGTTCTCGCTAACGAATATATCCTTGCATTTTCTTTATTAGCTACTGTCTCCACGTCTTTTGTCAAAGCTGATCCTATCATTCAATCCTTCCCCGCTGCCCTTGTTTTATTAGGCTCCTAGTCAATTAGATTCATCACCATATCTTGCACTTTATACACGCTTTATATATTCGTTTGCAGTACTGTCATATTATTTAGTAGTTTTCTGTACTAGCGGTACTATCACGTCTCCTCTATTTGTCTTTCGCATTGCCTCCGGCTATTTTGTCAATAAGTTTGGCTAATTCATTTCAGTGGCCCTATTTCTTGTATTTAATGTATTTTTTGAAATTCTTGAGTTTATGGTCTTCTTCACCACATAAGAAATATATTTTGGTACTGTTATTTTTCTTGCATCCATTTGTGTAGTGCCCAAACTCTCGTAATCAGTTTTTTAGACAGGCCTGTTTTTAACTGTAGCATTTTGGCTAGAATCTGTATGATAGTATTTTAATCTAGTCATGTTTTGCTATTCCTATGCTTCTTCTTAGAGCCTCCATTAGTTCTTTTCCATTTACATCATCTATGCATATTACAAGTATAATTTATTCGTTATTCTTGATCTTGACGTGGGCATCTTGGTTTTTGTTTTGTATGGCTTGCCTTAGTTCTTCTGCTTTATCCTTGTTCCTTCCAATATTCTTCTTCTTTAGCCATTTTCTAATTTTTTTAAACTGGATTCTTACTTGCTCAATCTTTATAATTGTTTAAATGAATCAGAGAATGTTAGTATATTGTTTTCTTTAAGACTCCATCTTATCAGTTGCTCTAAAAGCGTATTCCACACATTTGTTTATGAAGTATATATGTTGATTTTCCAGTGTAACAACTTTAATTTGTTTTTTTTGTGTTTCCGTGCTGTGTCTTTTAGTATGGTATAAACTCGTGTTAGGATACTAACTTTTTTCGTTAGCGTTCCTATGATGTTAGTTTTCTGGAGATAGACTTTATTTCTAGTTTTGTTTTTGAATTCTTTTTTCATCTTATCAGTCTTCCTAGTTAGAGTTTTCATGACTTTTAGGACTTCGTTTACTACTTTGCTTATTTCTTGAGATTTTTCCTCCTCTCCTTCTTTGGTTGGGTTATTTCTCAATTCCCAGTCTTTCTTTAGCACCCACTCCGTTAAAGTATTCTTTCTGCTAAGTAGTGTTGTTAGAGACGATCTTCTACTAAAGGAACTGCCTCTATTCCTACTGCCGTTTACGTGTTCAGGTATTTTCTGTTTTTTCACTGCTATCCGGGGAAAAGCTGTATTCGTCCTACTGGGCTGTAAATCGGATCTTCTTTTATATCATCAACTATCCTCAATCGAGTTTTCCTCTCTTTTGGAGTTCCTGGTAGGAAAAGTTGGAGCATGAAGGTCAATTTCTGCAGAGCCTCGCTTTTCAAGATAAGATTTCATATAATGGAAGGTTTTCTAGTTTGTCAAATATATCTATATACTATTTCCCTTGTACCTTTGATGTTTTGGTACATCTCCGCCTTGATAATGATAATGAGGGCTTTTTACCGTATGTTTCCTCTCTGTCCCCTTCTTAGGTGCAATCCTTCATTTAATGTCTAGGTAAAGTCAAACTTTATCGTTATATTTACATCCCCCTGGATCATAGCTGCTTATTCTATAGCAGGTCGCAGTCACGATTTCGTCTCATTTCATCGAAGTGGCTGGATATCTGCTAGAGATATCCTCCAGAGCTGGTTGAAAGGGATGGAAAAATTGTTCGGAGAACAGGGATTTAAAAGCCTTCTGAGAGAGGTCTTCAACTTCTATTAATGCCTATACCACCATATCCGTCGCAATAGTACCTTCATGCTAGTTGTATCCAAATCCTTCCAAGAATATTGGTTGCAGCTGTCGTCAGCAGTAGGTTAGGTTATCATGCTTTTCCTGGTTCTTGTCCTGAGTATCCATGTAGCCGGCGTTCTTACAGTCACTGTCCTTGACATGCGCAACTAAACCGACAGAATATTTTTGTATTGTGATATGTAATTTTTTGGTATATCAGAGTAAAATTTCTCATAGTTGAATCATTTTAATAGCTAAATTTTCATATTTTCTCTATACAAAATTTTTGTTACTGTAAGAAGTAGGGAAAACAATATTAATAACATATGAATTTTGTTAATAGAAACAATATCAGATTTACTGTCTTTCACCGTACTGTTAATATAAATAATTCGATTTCAAACGAACAAGGAATTATTGTTCACAAGCACTAGTTCAGTTACACCTAATTTATCTTGAGGTTATCTGAAATTAATTAAAGTGTTGTTGAATAATAATAGGTATCACTTCTCTCTATTTAAGAAGACCAAAATTTTTTGCAATTAACAATATCCAGCAGCATTTCTCTTGAATATTTGATACTTTTTGTTACACAAATATTCGTTGGGTTTTTACGTTAACTAACATAATTTTTAACAACTATAGACTTGATAGTTGAAGTAGTTATGAGCAATCAAAATAATACATTATTCAAAATATAAATTAGCTATAATTTAAAATATATTTGTGCTAGGCAACAATGTTTTCATTTATAGTGTAAAATAATTACAGTGTTTTGTCATAGAATATTATTATCTTTTTAAATTGTCACTAAAGAAGTGCTTTCTATAAATCTCACAAATGTGTAACTGTGTATTTAAATTATTGATTTACTTAATAAACAATATTTATGTTTGTTTTACATACAGTACTAAAGTAAATATTTTTAGCACAATTTTCATGGCAACCACAACCTGTACATAAATAGGTTAGTTTTACAAATAAAAATTTAAATAGTGTCTTATTAGAATTAAAAAAAAATATTTTGTTATTAACTAGTCTCTCCATTTCTTCGGTACGCCAATGGTTTTCTGACCCAGAGAAGGAAATAGCATTAATAACAATTATTATTTATTATGCTGTCAAATAGTATTATTACTCTATAATTAATCGTACAAGTATGATGCTGGTAGATTACGTAAATCATATTTTTCAGGCCTTGTAAACTAAATGGGAATTTTATTAAACAAATTATATATTTATAGTTAATAGTTAGGATTAAGTCATCAATAAATCAATCTAAAGTATGACTGATCAATTTTGTGTACGCCTGACATAATTAATATTTCGTTAGATTTAGAGGAAGTATTTTTTGTATAAATTCCAAACTTTTTGTTCTTATTGTAGTATTTTGTAAATTATCAACATTTTTACTATAACGAGTAAAATCGATACTTACAATTAATGAAATGATGTGAGGGAAAAACATGCAAGGTAAAACATGTTTTTAACCTGTTAACAAAAAAGGTCTGTCTATCACCAATAAGAGTTTATGAAATAGAATACGAGACAGATATAGCAATTTTTAAATTTATTCTCTGAGGTTTTGAGCATAAAAAGTCAGCGGAAAAAATATAAATAAGTAATAATAATAATAATTAGCATAAACGTAGACGGGCAGTCGATGGCAACAGATACCGATCTAATGTTGGTGGATACCATCGTTTATCGTTCTTCAAGTGGCTATTCCAGACTGTTTAAGACTGCAAATAAGGTCTTCGGGGAAGTAGGTAAATGTAACGATAGAGTTTGCTTTACCTGAAATTTAACTGGTAAGGTGCATTTAAGAAGGGAACAGTGTAACACCACAGCTGACATTCAATTGGTAACATTCGTGTTGTTTTACCAAAGTTTATTTAAAAGAAAATTGTACAACTAAATTGTAATTAGAAATTAATGTAAACGGGTAAATTCAATAACATTAACTATGATTCGTTTCCGTCAAACTTTACGCTTCACTACTATTTTTCTACGTCAATTCGTCCTAATTATGTATTCTTCTTGGCTTCTCGTACATTCCAAATAATTCTTGACGTTTACGAAAGTATTCGGAAAAGATGTAAGCTGTTAGCAGTTAAATTAGGTTATCCTGTTTTTCCTGGGTTTTGTCCTGTGCATTCGTGTATCCAGTTTTCTCACAGCCACTTACCTTGACCTGCACAAAACAACCGTTACAATATAAAATCAAACAAGTTGTCAGAAAATTTATGAGTGTAATATTCAACATAAATTGCTTATACAGGGTAGTCCTTAAGTAATTGTACATAGAAGTACAGTAGAATCCTTAGTTTAAAATATTACGATTTCAACTAACTTGCTTTAATAAAATGATGATAATAAGAGAGATACAGGGGGTTAAAAGGGAAATTTTAATTTTTGTTTTTCACATAACTTTAACGTTTTTTGATATGATACATAAATATTTGGTAGTGGGGGGTGGCATAAATGTACGCCAAACTTTTTTGCTGTTTAGAGCTTCTTTTGTAAAAGATATTAAAGCTACATCATTTTAACAAAAATAAAGTATACTTATTAATAACTCCAAAACTTAACGGTTTTAGAAATAATCGCATTTTAGTGATCAGCTGCATGATTCTTATTTAATTATTAATTTTGAAAATAATATTTCGAAAGTAATATGATGATTGTTATTAAAGTATAGTAGGAGTTAACATAAAAAATGTGTATGGCACTTTAAATTGAAGTCCTAATTAGGAATGCAATAAATGTTATTTATTAAACAAATTAAGAAAAAACTAAGCTAAATAAAATAATAACTTCAATCGTAATTAAAGTAAATGTTCGATATGTCCACCATTTTCTTCGATGCATTAATCTATACGTTCCATAAAAGATCATCTCATATTAAATAATATCATTGGGTCAAAAGAAACTGCTGCTCTATTTATTTCTTCCCGACGTTGGTCGTGGGTATTTATGACATCCTCATAAACAAGTTGTTTCATTGTACCCCATACATTGAGAGGATTAAATTCTGGGCTACGTGGTGGCCAAAGGGCTACCGCGACCAATCCAGCGTACAGAAAAGTTAGTATTTAAATGGGTTCTGAATTCTCTCGAATAATGTGGCGGTGCACCATCTGGCATAATCCACATATTTTGCCTTAAATTCAGTGGTAGTTCTTCCAACAAATCAATGAAGTCATTTTGCAAAAAAATGTAAGTAATTATCACCATTCAAATTATAGGGTAACTCCTAGGGCCCTAATGTTTCCAATGATCCCACACCATAAATTTATTTTAAATTCATGTTGGAAATGCCTTTCTCTTTAAACATGGGGATTTTCAATTGCCCAGACATGATTGTTTCTTAAATTAAAAATACCACGGCATATAAAGGTAGCTTCGTCGGTAAATAATATTCTATTGACGAAGGTGTGGTTAAGATTTTGTCTATTTCGGATATTACTTGCAAATTGGTATCTTAATAGTAGATCTGCTGGTAATACATTTTGTACCGGACTAAAATGGTATGGGTGATACTTCTCAAGGTGCAGTCTTTTTAAAATTGAACTTTTACTTATTCCCAAATCATAAGATAAACGTCATGTACTATCCTGAGGATCATCCTCAATGTGAACCATTATTTCATTTTCTATATCAGGCGTAATTATTCTCGGTCGGCTTAAGTTATCATGTTTAGGACGAAATGAACCACTTTCGCCTAAATTCCTAAATACATTTTTAAACGTTTGATGGTTAGGTTGCTGTCTGTTTGGATATTTTCTCGTTTCGCAGCACGCCCGTTGAAATTTTGTTGACAGTAAATTGGAATCATATCTCTCATATCTGTATTAGAATCATTATTATGTCTCCGCATTTTGCTTTTTTCTTAGTTCACCAAAATAAAAACAAAGAATGTTGAAATAATAATGTTCTGTCAAAATCATTCTTGACGTCTATCTAATACGTTAATATTTCTAGTAGGCGTGATACTACGTTAACATTTTTCGAAATTAATAATTAAATAAGAATCATGCAGCTGATCACTTAAATAAGATTATCTTTAAAACCGTTAAGTTTTGGGGTATTTTTTTTTGTTAAAAGGATGTGGTTTTAATATTCTTTTACAAAATAAATATTTATGTATACGTGCTAAAAAATGTTAATGTTATTGTAAAAAACAAACATCATTACAATTTCACTTTTAACACCCTGTATCTCTTTTATTATCAACATTTTATTAAAGCAAGTTAGTTCAAATTGTAATATTTTAATGTGAAGATTCTACTGTACTTCTATGTACAATTACTTAAGGACCACCCTTTATATACTTATAGTATAACATTTGAATTTATTTTAATATAAATGAACTGCATTGTATAATAATGAAAATAACAATAAACAAATAATCATAATTAATTATAATAATAATAATAATACTTGTGCGAGGAAGCAGTGGCTATTGTTACAATTTATCACGGGACTTCAAGGGGGTTTACAAATGTTTAGTGATAATAGGTTAGGAAAACCACGAAAACATAACGGACCATTATTGATACCAATACGATAAGTCATACAAGTTGAATATTACTTATTAGTTTTGTGTTTGGGTTAGTTATCTAATTAGCAAATTAAAGGGGATGGTTCCTGTAAATTTATCTAAACAAAAACTGTGGGCTACCTTTATTTATACCTATTCATTTCTTAAAAACCGTAACCGTAAAATTATTTCGCCCATAAAAGACCCGCATGAAGAAATCGCACACAACAAACACATGCTCCTAGAAACTCAATAATTTAGATAGATATAATGGCGGCCTTTCAAATGCCAGGCGGTCGGGTAGCCGGTCATATTTCTAAGGCAAATAAAAATAATGTCATGTCAGACACACATGACAAAGTGAGGTGCTCCATCATCAGGCATTAGAACCGGCCGTGTCTTCATGCAATAATGTGAACACAAAAGCCCCGTTTCGTCAACACAATTAGATCACTTTTCATAGAACCTAAGGGTGTTTCACTCCACATCATTTTTATAATTACTTGACTTTTTTTGACTATATATATGGGAATCTTTTTATTAACTGGTGCGTATGTAATGAAATATAAAGAAGGTAGGGTTATAATGGTCGGTTTGAGACGAACGTGACAGTCGCATAGACTGGAAATATATCATAATTTCATATTAAAATATACGAATATCACGAAATAGTTAATGTGGTTTATTTCCATGAAATATGACATTGCCTGTATATGATTCTAAATACACTATCAGAAAGTACCAGAAAACACCTGATATAATCAGTACATACGGTGTAAGGAAATTGGGCTGAATTTTTGTGTATAGCTCGATACCAAGAAAAAACTAAAAAGAGAAACTAGTTGTGGGCGTATGGTAAATATGTAATTTGTAATTAGCGTTAAAAGAATATATTAACATTGGTCTACTAATTTTATTTTATTTAATTTAGTACGTCCAGAGTCATTTCACTGAAATTTCCTGTCCCAGTCTGCGCATAGTGGCATACGCGAGGTTGAATGTTGAATGTAAGGTACAAAAACCAAAAGCTAGGTCATTTTTATTTTAGTTTTACCGAATTGATTGAGAAATAGAATTTCCCTTAATAAGACTGGTCCTAGACGGATCACTAATAGTTTAAATTAGATTAGAGTAATAAAACAACCCTATGTTTTAAGCATTCATTCCTCTTATTCCAGTAATTGTCAAGGTTTATCTTTCTTTCAATTTCCTCCTACAAATTTACTACTTTTTTCGGTCCCTAGCTTGTTCTTCCTACTAGATCCGCCTTTTCCTCATTCTCAATAATTCGCCGATGTTCTTGTTCTTTCTCCGTCGTTCCTTTCGATTTTTACCGATTTTCTTAGCTTCCCTTACCCTCTTCAGCTGCCTAGAATAATCCATTCAGACCATGTGACTCCACCATTTCAATTTTTTTTCATTTATTCATAAGTTAAGACCGGTAAGTTGATAAATAGTCATCTTTTTTATTGTTCTCTTTTTCAATTTGAAGTTTTTGTAGAGTGAGTAATGCAATCTGGTTGTTGAGTTTATTGTAGGACCAAACTCGTCTTCTTGTGTTCCTCTGTTTCTTATTATTATCCCTAAGTATTTAAATACATCTGTCTCTCCGATTCTCTTTCCTTCGATGTTAACGTTAGTTTTATAATTATATCCATGCCTTTATGTTTATTTGCTGTATGTTTTTGTACCCTACAATATTTTTTTGTTCAGCAGGCTTTTATTACTTTATATATTATGCTAATAAATAATAATGGGCCTCTACTCCTATCTCAGCTCATCATTGTTGCTGAAGATTCTTGATGTTCTATTCCAGGGTCCTACTGGTTAGTCGTAGTTTTATGTAGACTGGATATTACCCTTAATAGTTTTTCTTCTACGTTCTTGTTCTTTAGACACTAGTAAATATCCCTGCTCACCGTATCGTGTTTAAGAATGTCAAGAATATAAGCTCATTTTTAACTACCGTTTTTTCAATTATTTGTTGTAGTCCTAAGCCATGATCTTGAACGCTGTACGCTGGTCTAAATCCACTTTGCACTTTGCTAGATTCGATTCTATAATCTTTCGAAGTTTATTATCTATTATTATGTCGTACATTTTCAGCCCTGGACAAAGGAGAGATATTTCTCTATAACGTTCTCAAGATATTGAATCTTCTGTTTTGTGTATTGGCAAAATTTTTGCTACATCCATTTTTGTGGTATCTTTTTAGTTTTCCATACCACAGTTTTTTGTATTGTATTTATGTCATTTACATCTCCTTTCTCTAGCATTGCATTTTCACTATTTAATAGCTCGGTGTAGTCTGTATAGCATTCTTTCCATCGTTCAGTAACTACTTCTTACTCTATTATAATATTTCTAAGTTGGTATTGCATTTGCTTAAGCTTGAGACTCCATTTGGTATTTTTTATGTTTCCCAGTGTTCTATAATAGTATATTCTGTAACAAGGTTAGGTTTTCACTGATTATTTTATTTAAATTAACATGTGTTTTTACCACGCCGCCATTTACATTTGACACTGACAGTTTTGACATCCAAGACTATCGATATTGTTAGAACAATTACGGTATATTCATTCTATCACTTGTTATGGAATGAAAATACATGCAAAACACATAAGAAGCAAGTGTTACAGAATAAATATTCTATCTGAAGAGTGAGTATGTTTACATTCTATTATTAAAAATGATTTAAGAATTAATACATTCCACTAATGGACGTGGAGAATTTTTTTTTTATTTTCTTAAGTGCTTCTGCATTTCTATTCTAAATTCTTTCCAAGATCTTTTTTTTGCTTCTCTTATCATCACTTTAATTTTATCTATTTTTATCTTACATATCATATATTTGTGGGTTCTTGTTTTTTTGTCCTGACCTCCTTTTTAATATATTTTAATATTTTCGTTCCACTAACTAGCTTGTTTTCTTTTATTACTACTCCTGGTATATCTTGCCATTTTTATTAATGCCTGCTTAATTCTTTTCCACTTATCTTCTAGGTAAATAATTTGTTTTCTGTTATAGGTTCTGATTTTACATAAAACCAGATGTTTAATAATTTTGTTTAATCGCATCTAAAAAATGTGTTTACAAAATTTAATAGAATGCAAAAATATTATAAATACTTCTACTTAATGTTCCTGCAACGGAGATCTGTTATCGTCTACTATTCTGGCTTAATATCTTCATTTCAGAGGCATTCCACTCTTGGTGTACTGTACCTAGTGTACTTAAACCCGTGGTGCGCGAAATGAAAATGAATAAGACTTTACACAAACACATACCCTCGCGACAAAAAACCATTCAAATTATAAAAATCCCAGAAAAATATTATTCGCAGGACTATAGATTCCCTTTTTCTTTGAAATCAGGCACCAATTATTAAAACCGCGTGGATGACATTAAGAAAGAATGCTGTTATTCCTCAAATGAGTCGTGAAACAATACGAAAATACTACACGAACTAAAGTTTCGTTAATGTTAAACGGTCTCGAAAATATATTTCAATTTAGAAAGAGAAGATAGTATCAAGGCGGCAAAAATATTTTCGGTCTAGAAATATCGCATTGCAATGAAAAAAATGTATTACCTGTAAGAAATTTGGGTTAACGCCGGGGATTCAGTGACCAAAATTTGGCAAGATACAGAGGTAAAGTGTGTTCGCTAAGAATTTGTTGTCGACTGGGTTACAAGCATCAACAGGTAAAGGGGCTGCGTTTAATTGTCGCCCATATCGGCGGCGATAGTGGCTATCTCCGAGATAGTGCTTTGGTGTTTATATTTAAACTGGGGATTACCATGAGGATATAGATGCATGCTTTGAAAGGTAGTTTGAAAACGTGTTTCATTAGTAGCCATAATTAAGCAGTATCATGTTAGATATAGATACTGTCAACAAGCGATGGCTGCTGTTCGCGATATTACTATTTTAGGACTTCTACTACATCACTGTGAATTTAAACCCATTGAATTAACATTTTAGCTCAAGTGAAGGGATATGTAGCACGTGAGATAATTTTTTTCTTATTTAAATATATTTCGCATATTAATTTTTTATAATAGTTTAAAAACATTAAATTAAAGAATATTCTATGGTCTACAAACTGTACACATAGCTTGAAACCAATCTTACAAAAATCTTTTTGAGAGTCATCTTATACTTTTACACTCTTTATAAGTTCCTATTACAGAAAAATTCAAACTTTTTGATTGCGACGCAAATCTAAGCTTTTTTTTGTCAATATATAAACACGAAAATTCGGCAAATTAATTAAAATAATAAAAACGTTTAACTAGTTGTCTATCTCCTAAAAAAAAAAAAAGAAATCATGATATATATTTATATTAACTTTTTATAATAAAAATATGTAAAAGAACAAAAAAATTGAATTCTGTTATATGGTTAATATTACTACTCGTATACGAACCTGACAATCCTCCTTCCTTTAATTTACCAAGCAAGTTCTTTCTTGGTTCATGTATGTATTTATATTATAGCACCAATGTTAACTTCTACATTGTAATTAGAATCTAACTTACCTACATTGTACAAATAAATAATTCCATATTTTCTAAATATTTAACTTATTTTGATGAGCCTCAGTGCGAAATTATGAGCTTTAAACCAAATATCATCAACATGTTTACTTGACAAAATCATTCAAATATATAGGATCTATTTGAAAACAGGAAACTTGATTAATTGACAAACCAAATTTCTGTCTTATTCAACAGCGTATTACAAAATTAGTTGATTGTTAAAATTAGAAATTATTGAATTTATTTCAATGTAACTGTTATTTCTCTTGTAATAGTCGGGAAATTCTTGGTTTTAATATTGATACTGATTGGAACAGATTTAGTACGAACTATATATTTTCTTGTGCTACTTTGGAATAGTTACAGAACACCAAATATTCGTCTTTAGTGTAGTAGAGGAAACTGCAGGTTAGCAAAATATAAGGTTAATCAGGTCTGACAGATTGTTGATTCTGAAGAAAGTATGGTATATTTGGCAAAATTGCAGTTTCACTTGTTTACTAGTAGAGGAAAAACTGAAAATAGGGCTGTTTAAAGGAGCCACTATCAAAGCTGTGAAGCCGGAGTAGAAGACTGTACTAGGCTACAAAGATAGATAGCAAATTGTAAGTATTTGGAGACCACAATAGATTTGTAAATCAGGCCGTAGAGATAAGGAAGAAGCCGCTCTAAATTTTAAGTATACTAATGTAAATTAATGTAAGGAACGTTCATTATCGGTGATAGAATGTGTAAAAGATGTTGAAATTCACTATTTCTTCCAACTTCCGTTATCTTCCTCCTTCACTTAGGGTGACAAATAGAGTTTTCATGACAAGTGGTTCAAATCCCTAAAGTCTATTCTTCTATGATTGAACTTCACCTGATTTGTATTTTTTTTTATGGAGGTGAACACAGAATTTTCATATCTTCTTTAAATGTACCTCACGTAAATGCAGTAAAAGCAGACATTATTATGTCTACCTATGAATATCCAAAATTAGTAAAGTTTTCAAAAACTCAATTTCAAGCTCTCCTTTCAAGAACACAAACACCAGATGCCTATTTTCAGAGAGTCTCGACTAGATTATTTTTAGTAAGCATGAACATATCGTAAAATGCTTCTACTGATTCATGATTGTGAAAATCTTTTTAGAAACCTGTCTTTCTTGAAAGAGATTACCTGCGAATGGGAAAAGTGAATCTACAATACATCTCTGAGGCCATTCCGGTGTGGTTTATAATAGAATAACCGGCTTATTTATTAGGGTGCTATAAAGTACGTCTGGGCATTTATTATATAGTGCATGGCGTGAGTTTCACAGAGCTCGTATATATCCCTCAAACAACCGGTCCGTGACTCCATAATTCACTTTATATGGCCTTTTCAATTTACTCCGATAAAAATATGATCATAATAGTGGCACCGCCGTTTAAATGAATAAAACTTCAAAAACACCTACGAATATTATATATTGCAAAAATAATATGCGACCTATAAACTTTCAGAAAATTATATTCTAAGCCTTGAAAGCTCCACAAATCATAGCAAATGACGGTATCAACCCTGTACACTGCAATTACTGTTACACTATATCAAATGAACCTTCCTAAAAATACAATATGTTATAGAATCAATAAATTAGCACTATCAGTCTAAATATTATGTTTATATCAAAGGATAGATTGCTACAAAAAAAGATCATATCTGCTAACTTGTCTAAAAATGCAGTAGACAAAAAAATAAATATAATAGAAACAGAAGAGGATCACATTTCTGTAGGGTACTATAGAAAAAATAAAAGTGACAAATGATCAGAGATCTGTAAAACTCTTCAAAAGCTCCGGCAAAATAAGATAATTTTTAACCAATAAAGTTCGAATACCAGGAAGAACAAGAAGACACTAAATCGACTATTAACAAGAAATTATTGAAAAAAATGCCTCCTTAAAATTCTAAAGGTAGAGACAGGGTATTTTAAGAGAACGTTCAAAGATGAACGATTGTATTAAGGTTTAACATTTCAAAGCTAAAACAAAAAGGTAAACATATCAGGGCTAAGACGACCTAATATAGGATACAATTGGTATTAATGGGACAGCTACGTGAGTAGTATCAGAATAAAGCAATGCATCTTGAGTCGGTAAAAGTCAAAGACCTCCGTTAGAATGTCTTTAACGCCCGGTTCTCCCAGCTCTTACCACAGCTTGCAAGCCAACTCGAGGAAATCCGTTACGAAATCAAGATAGAGTTCCAGAGGCTACAAGAGAAAATCTCTCAGCAATCGCTCCCCCCTGATGCAAAGAAGTAGAGTGCAAATCTAGAATGGAAAGGCTAGAGAGCAACTTGCCAACTCTTTCAAACCAGCACCAAACAATGGAAGAGCGAGTCTCCCACCAGTTCAATGAAGAGGGACAGGGACCTAGTACCATCAGAGAAGTTAGAACAAAAAGTCGATTGTGTCGGCTCGGTTGGTTCCATTCAAGGGCATATTGTCGCCATGGTGGATTCTAACAACACCGATGAGAACATAAAAATATGTATACTTGTCGGTGAAGCAATTATCATGTTTGCTGCACATGTTATTCTCAAGAAACGCTCTCATTTACCAGGCAACTACTAACATCAGACGGTGTAAACAACATAAGAAAAAAGTAAGATACCTAATCTATCGTTATGATTCTGCTTTTGAAGAAGCTAAATTAGAAAGAACCAGTGTGGCAAGGCATAGAATTGATACTTGCGAAGTACGTTCTATTCAACACGTACCTCGGCAAACTGATAAAGGAAGAAGCAAAAAGGGATCTAAAAGGCCCCTGCGAAACACAAAGTATTTCAGAAGAAATACATCTAAGGGATCCGTAAAACAATTTGGTTGCATAAATCAAGGCCACTTGCTGTGCGAACACTCACTACATTGATGCTGAGAACCAGACCCAGGAAAAGTAGGATTGCGTACCTTAACTCTTGCAAACAGTAAGAATTATCTGGAATGTTCGAGAAGCCAAGTAATAGTGTAATATCAAGTTTAACGGGCACGAACTAGAGTCTCTTGTATTAAGTTCACGTTAATATGTAATTCTAGATTTAGTTTATTTGAAGGCAGTTGTGAAGTTTTCTTGTAAACAATTTGTGAAAGTTCCATGAGTGTTAAAATATGTTTAGATATAATAAATATTATTATATATTTTTTATCTTTTTATTTCTATATGTGGATACACCACCTGAAATAAAAGGTAGGACACACTGTAAAGAAAAGAAAGGTGCATGGAGTAAAAACATAAAAATGTAACGAAGTAGTGACCCCAGTAACTACCGGCGGGATTTTCACAGTTACCTTCGTATTTTATTATCCTAATAAAAGCTCTTAGTAAGAGTTTATGTAAGACGTGTATATAACACTTCACATTCTCGCTCGTCTTTGGATGTTTACGACTAAAATATTTGACAATTCTTATTACATTCAGCCAAAGACGCCCATATAAACCGAACTTAGCCTTAATCTGAATATATGATCATACTTATTGTCCCTTGGACTGCCATTTCAAATACAGTGGTGTCGAAGCCAAACTTTTAAAAAACAACTTATAAGAAATCTTTCAAAATTTTATATTTTTGAAAAATCATCTATGCTAATACGATTAAACATCTACTTTTTTTAAAATTTGCTGATGGTTTATTTATATATTAAAAATGTCTTGAAATATTTTTCTTTTTCCTATTTTAACTAATGGTCCTAATAATTTTGTTGTTGTTGGCGTTACTTTTTTATGAAATATCAAGTAGAATAGATTGAAAATAAACGTAAATTTAGACTCTGTAAAGGTAAAAGTATAAATAAAAAAATACGTTCCATAAATATGAAATCTGAGGTTATCCCCTCACCACAAATTAGTATTTTCCACTTTAGTGGCGCTACTAGTATATGTTCTAATATATATACCAAAAAAGTACGTGTAGAATGTGCCACTCACAACAAAAAAATTTTTTTAGAAAAAAAAAGTTATCCTTAGTTATTAATGTTATTATATACATGTAATATACAAGGTGTCCCACGACGATTAAGACAAGTAATATATCAGAATTGGGCAGTAGTAGAGAATTATAATTTTGGGGGTGTAAATTAGAGCAAATGTTGCATCTTTTCTTGTTATTGTGTTACCAAATGAGGTATTTGTTTTTGGTCACGTGACGTCGCATTCAAAATTATTAATGGGACAACCTGTATATTTGTGCCTTTCTGTATTCCTCCCGATAAAACAATTGTCTTAATCGTCGTGGAACACCCTGTATATTGTATTTACTATTATCTACCGAAAAGTACGTAAAATCGACAACACCGCGCTGCATTTCAGATAGTAGTTACAGCTGGAAATCGCTTGTCTGCCATAAACTTAAGGTGCACTGCGCCGGGTTGTCAAATGTACTTTTGATTCAAAAATTCTATCCCCAATTTTTGATGAAGCGGATGGTTCACGTAATCTATATTATACAAATGTTTTGTTGTTAATATTTGTATTCTATACATACATACAAACACAGAATTTTCGGGACACTTTGTATATACATCTCTATAAGAGAGTCAGTAGATTTAATGACCGGAGGAGGAAGGAACTATGCTTGCAATCTTCAGTAAAAGCCAGTGGTACGTTCGAGAGTATTAACTGTTCGTTGATGCTGTGTGCTGTGATCACATTTGGGGATTTTATAAATTTATCTCAGATCTATATGACCCGACTTAATGTAGCTACTGGTTTATGTCTCATAATTTTGATTTAAAAAAAAGATAAAATAAATTGCGGACAACTTTATTTTAATATAAAGCTGATTTATGCATCCATAAGATTACTCGTGGATATTATTTTTAGTATATGCGCTGAGTTTTTGGATGCCGTGAAAAGTGTTGGACGTAATAAAGAGAATTATGTAATATATTCTTGGAGCGCGTATAGTGTGTAAATCTTTCTTCGCAGGGTTGGAAATGATCTAGTCACAAAACTAGTAGTTATCACGCTTAGTATATATAAGTGCATACTTTGTGGACAGCTGTTTCAATTTCTTTACTACATTAAGATTGGGGAGGGAGTTTTATTTCTTGTTAATATGTCCTCAGTTTCTAACGATAGTTTTATAATTTTAACGCTATAAGTACAAACTTGCAGGATATATCTACACAGTTACAGGTTTTTAAACTAAAATCTTGGTTAAAAGGTTGTGTTCTTATCGAAAATCCATTTTTTTGGGACAATTAATGAGCTTGATGGTACTTTTCTTACAAATTTTTACAGCAATGTGTTGATATCCTGACAGGTATACGTATCGCAGACTGTGCATCAATTAATTTTGATTTACTAATATTTCTACTAAAGGTCTTTTGCTAAATACACGTGTATGTATACTATATATACTACATGGTCTGGGCCTCTTTTCTCAATTAACTTTTGTTAAATTAATTTGTTACCGTAGAACAATTGTCAGAAGTCCTCTAATATATTAGAAATGGCTAGACTCAAATGGCAAACCAGATCTTTTAAAAATCAACTATATTTTCATTGGCATATATCTACAAGATATATAGTGATACATTTTTTTTTATTTATTTAAATCTTGTAAGTGATAGGTGGATAGTTTTTCGCTATCTTCTATTGCTCTCACACACGAGGCATTTAAGATTTAAAATATACCATTTTCAATAGTCTGTATTGATATTAGCTAAATAAGTACATTTTAAAAATGTAATAAAATATAATTTTGATTATCCTCACTTTTTAAAGTAACATATATTTAATAATGTAAGCCTTTAACATTTGTATAAAAATAGTTTTCAAAATCATTAAGTAAAACCAATAAACCTACTTCTGTTATTTATCCTTTTATAATTATCTAAATGATATAATATGTTTGTATGCGTATTATTTATATTTTCATTTATAGAAACTGTACACATTTGTAAATTTATGATAAAAAGTTGTATTATATAAAAATAGACAAGAATATTTTCCAAACAGAACTGAAAAATATTTGAACTTGCATATGTATTGTAACCCACAAAAATAGTGGCTATTGATTATACTAACAACACCTTAGAGGTGGCTCATCCATCATGTTCGAAGGATCCATCATAAAGCCAATAATTTGTGGTGACAGCCGAGGTTGAGAGAAGATGATGTATTCGCAGTGCCAACCCCCACCCCATCAATCTTCATTGCCGGTGTCAACGTTAATCCGGCGGATGGGACACAATCCAATATAATGGCCGGCAGGGGCCAGTTACGTAAACCTATTGTGCTGCCGAAAACCTGACACTTTCATATTGTTACAGCTGTCCACCGGATGTTGACAAAGAATGCCGAACTTACACTGGTCTATCGATTAACTACCATCTACAAGAGTAATATGATTTAGTTAGGAGGAACTGATTCCCCTCTCCTTCAAAACATTTATGTGGAGAAGCTATTCATAAATATAAAATTATACAAATTTTATACAAATATACCTAAAAGAAAGGAAATAGGCGTGTTGTTTACTTAGAATTAGCTATTTTTTCATTCTGAATTAGTTAGTTCAAATACCAATAAGAAAAGTAAGAAGAGGACAATACAGCGTATGAAGGACATGTTAAAAAAAGAAGTAATTTGTATAATCAGATGATCAAGTCTAACAAACCTATTTTAAGTCTAACTTTAACTTCGTCTTAATTATAATTTAGGTGGACTATAAAGAGAATGTAAAAAGTGTATAGAGTAGGGATGAAGATTATAAAAAAATATAATTTATTAGATAAGAAATAATACTCGTATATTACGTAACTTGTTTGGAAAATATATGTTGGACGAAACCACAAATACACTTTAAAATGCGTAAAGTACCCTACGTTTTCAACGACTATAAAAGTTTAACTAATTATTTGTTATATCCCTAATAGGGAAGAGTTTACAAAATAGGATATCTAGTGTATGGTGCTTCATAATTCACAAATTATTAATTAAATTCGTGTTACCGGTAGTAACATGATGTACGGATGGTTCCGAGATCTATAAATCTGCTACCTAACTACTAGTGCCCCATTTTATAAAACTAATATTACTCATTCTTCTAATTTGCAAACATTTTGAAATATTGTTTTAAGGTTATGCAGCCCATTTGAATTTTTTATTTTTATTTGGATTTTGTATAGATCGGTTCTAATTTCTGCAAAACTAATGTTTTCTTCTTATTAAAGGCATGCTTTTAATTGGGAAATTAATAAATACATAAGATACAAAATAAACGGTAAAGAGTTAATGATACCAAGTAGATTTAGAGAACATGTCGACTAGCAGATAAATAAAAAACGATGCATGTACTAAAATGTTCACATATGCGAGAGTGCAAAATAATATCATCACTTACGAATGATACGAGTACTGCTGCTTTAATTTCGGGATACCGTACGCGTACAGAAAAAAGAAGCACACTAGAGCACTCCGTTTAATAGCAGACATGCGCGCTACACTTAATTGGATAAAAGGCAGTTGCTGTTCTATTGTTTAGGTTAGGCTAGGTTAGCCTAGGTTAGGTTAGGTTTTGGTTACTCTTAGCCGGTTAATATTGGGAACGCTAAAACTAACTAAAACCTAGCTTAACCTAAGCTAAACAATAAAACAGTTGAGAGTAGCGTGCATATCTTCTAGAAAACAGAATGCTCTAGTGTGGCTTCCATTTCTAGTGCGGTGAGAGCGACCTGTCACGATCACTGTAGAGAGATGATGTTTGATATAGGACCATTTGTAAAATTTGACGTTTGTTATGATAACCAAATGTGACAGAAATTGAATATAGTGTTCCGTTCGATTACAATTTAATTTTAAATAAATGAAATGCTTTTAACCAGAAGGCACCATCAAGCAAAACTGTTTTTCAGTGACATCAAGAATTTAAATTTGGTAGGAGCAGTCTGAGTGACGAATTTTGTAAAGGTCGACCAATAAGCTCAAAAGCGGCAAATAAGATTGATACTGTAAGAAAAATGGTAATGTTAGATCATCTTCTGAAATATGTGGAAATTCAGTTTTGAAACAGCTTAATCAAATTTTGCATGATCACTTTGGTTTAAGAAAAATGTGTTCTCGATTGATACCGCATAATGAAACAGAAGATCAAAAAGAGATAAATAAATACTCAAACGATTGGACTCAGGTACGTCAATTATAGTCTACGACATCGTTAAAGGTGGTGGAAGTTGGATATATCTTATCAAGTGAATACAAAACAACAATTAAAATATTTCAACGTGTGGTACATAACTATTTATTTACCAGAAGTTTTCTCTGAAATGAGAAAAATTAATAAGAAGATCACATCACTCTGCAGAACAATTGAAGGTCCCACACACCGCAACGAATAATTGATTATTTAACCTCATAAAGAATGGAATTAATGACCTATCCTATGTATACTCTTGATCTAAATCCAAATAATGTTAATACATTTCCAAAAATCAAAAATGAATTGCGTGATCAACGTTTTTCAAGCCCAGAAGATGCAGTTGAAGCATTTACAAATGCCGTGATGAGCGTACCATTTTCAAATTGGAAAAAATGTTATGACAACTGGTTTATTTGCATGAAAAATTTCATAGATTGTCAATGAAAATATTTTCAAAGGCAATAAAGTCACTCTCTGAATTCTAAATGTTTTTGTTTGCGTCTATCCCGAAATTAAAATAGCAGCTCTCTTGTATCAGCCACGTATACCTATTATACATTGCGACCCCAGTGTGATCCTTTAGTTTTTATAAATAGTCGCAAAATATATATATCTGAATATTTGCTGCTAACTTTAAGAAATCTGTAACTATGTGACATTGATTTGTCGTTTCTACATCTACATTACAAATATAGTAGTACCTACCATACAATTACTATATGCAACGGAAATCCTCATGTTGCAAGTTTTCTGTTTTGTTGATTGTTTGTTTAGAGGAATCACCTAGTATACTCGTATCTCATTCAAAAAGTTAGATAAATTAGAGAATACAAATAACTATTTCATATGCTTAATTTAAACGCAAAATGTTACACCCATAAAGAATTAAACATATTTTCCCGCGAAAATCCATAAAAACGTGAATATTTCTTGCTCCGAAAGAAAACAATGTGTAATAAAATCTTTTGTTTGTTTGACAGTCAGGCTATAAATACACAAATATAGTAGTCGTATTCCATTTTTAGTGCGTAGTTAAGAACGTAAATGGCATTTGGGAGAATTTAGAAAAGCACTTACTGTGCCAGCTATCAAATGAGCCGGGAATAATTTATGTGAAGCAGTCCGTATCTTTACGGCTTGCGGTGGTGATATACAGTTCTCGGAAGTCCACGTGGTGTTAAACTTAAGATCAACATAAACTGTTTTAAACAGTTCGCTCGGGAATAAACGAAACTTCTTTCAGTCACGCATTTTTCAAAACAAATAGTGATGCCGCCAAAGCTTGTATGAAGTCATGAAGCAGCGCTAGAGTCTTATATATATTATATATTTTCAGATACAGATTTGCTTATTATTAAAACATGAACTACAACAGGCATCTACATAAATAGAAAAAACGATGGATTCATTAAAAAATATTCCATTTCCAATTTTAAAACGAGAATTAATTACAAGAAAAAGTAAAGTAAGTAAAAGTATTTCCAATTCAGAATAGATATTGGATTTCTATTACTCAGTCTCGTCGAAATATTCTCTGTGTTTCTTTTTCTATCATACGAGGTCTGCTGTTTTAATTAATATTCAGAATTCAAAAGATGGCTTTATTGCTTTTCAAAATATTCTCCTTGACAATCTATGTACTCTTTCATGCGAATAAATCAGTTGTCATAACTTTTTTTTCCAATTTTAAGATCATGTTATTTTTAAATCCTTCAGTTGCATCTTCTGGGTTTGAAAAATTTGACCACGCACTTGATTTTTGATTTTTGATTTTTGGAAAAGTCTTTTGGACTTAAATGAGAGCTGTATCTAGGATGGGTCATTCTTTCCATCTTTTGTGTGGTCAAATAATCACTTGTTCGTTGCTATGTGTGGGGGCTTGCATTGTCCTGGTGCGATGTCTTCTACTGATTTTACTCATGTTAGGGAAAACTTCTGGTAAATAAACAGTAGTATACCACTCAAGATTCACTGTTTTGCTATTTTCTAAAGGGATATTAGCGATATGCATAGTTTTTGACATGAACAAGCAATCATTTGTTTCGAAACGCTTCGACTTCAAGTAACTCTTGTTTGTTGTTTTAATTCCAGTTCATAAGATATGTCCAGTTTTTATCACAACTACCTACCTAAGTTGAACTGTTTCTTTGCACCATTTGACATTAGCCAGAACAAATTTTTCTTACACTTAAGTGATCATGCAAAATTTGATTAACCTATTTCATATCAATGCCTAAACAAGACTATATTTTCTTGTATCTCACATGACGATCTACATTTATCGTTTCTCTTAGAGCATCAATGTTTTCTGCCGTTTTTGAGGTTGTTGGTCAATCATCACGAAATTCGTCGCTAAGACTGTTCGGACCAAATTTAAATACCATCGAAAAACAATTGTTCTTCATTGGTGCCTCGTCGCAAAAACAGTTTTTGAAGATTCTTTTTCACTCTTCTTTAATCGAAAATAAAAACAAAATCATTGCTCGAAAATGCTTGCGATAATATTCAATAGTTTGTTTTCGATACATTCGTTTAAAATTAAATTGTAGTCGAACGGCTCACTTTATTCAACTTCGGCCATTTTTGCTTATCACAACAAATGCTCCTGCGTCAAACATCAGTTAACTAGGCGAGTGCCATATTCCGAAATTAAAGCAGCAGCATTCGTACGTATATACGTATACCTCCTTTGTTTCACTCTTTCATGCATGTTATTCATATGTTAATCAATCTTTTTTAGGTCGTTCATTTATCTCATTTTGTCATTATCTGGATAACTCTTTTATAAAATTATTTCATTGTATTTTAAATGTATTTCTATTCTCTGTTATTTTTTAATATGTGGCCTATTAACCATGTAAAAGCATTCACTACGATAATCTATATGGCCTAAGAATACTCTTTTCTGCTTTTTATTTTAATGTATCTGTTCTCACTCCTTTTAATTAAATTTTGAACTGCTCAGTTTATTAATTTTCCATTCTATGTCTTTTGATTTCTCGTCTATCTTACTGGATTTCAGATTTTTTTGTCATTCTGTAAGTATCTCATTTTCTGCTCTTGTAAGTAGTTTTTTTTGTACCCATAGTAATTATGTTTCTGGTAGTGTTCATCCAACAGGACGATGTTGTTCCCATAACCTTATGTGTCGTGTGTACACAGAATATTATAGATGAGCTCAAGAAAGCCGACCAATATAAATATGGATACTTATTAGAAATTTTTAAATGATATTTTTTTGGACTATATAGGCACATACAGGAAATGAGTATGGAGAGACAAAATTAAAATTGATTAAGAACACTTGTTAATTATATAGTAGACATGTATTGTTTATCACAAATAGATTTAAATATCTGATTTTCTTGAAAAGTTTATTTAATCTTTTTGAAAATCTATTTTTAAAAAGTCGTATTAAGGATTAAAAATGTTACTACGTAATATTTTTTTCTTGATGTTATGCATCCTGTTTTGAATGGGTAACAATCAGGCCCAAGAACACGAGTTGCTTTCCCGTTGCTGTTGCCATAATGTATACTCACCGTTAATAATTCAGTCAGAACGCTATCAATTCGACTATGTACATATGTCGGGTCATTAGCAAACTCTGTACATCAGCGGCTGCCATCATAAACACGTCATCGCAGTGAACGCTTTTGATCGTTAGTCTTCACAAATAGAACCACTATTAAGTCTTGAATTTCTCGGATACCAAAACAGAAAATACGTGATTAAAAAATTTCGTCACAAGCAGTACATAAAATTTTTTTCAGTAGGGGTTCGCAATATAACCATAATTATTAATTAATTATAAACAATATAGTACGAGTGATGCTGCTTAAATTTCAGTTTTAATTTAATAATATGGCACCACTGTAGTTATGTTTGACCCAGCAGAATTCCAAGCCACTCATTTAAAATATTAATAAGGTTTTTGCGTAGTAAAAATGGGATTAGGGATTTTGTTTTCCAAAGAAATAGGTACCTGTACATCAAAATTATAAACTGTAAATTTCAAATTAAGATGACTAGTTGGGACCCGATTTAATAGCAGTGTCATATTTTCGTGGCTGCCAGTCCTTGGAAAATCTCGACTCTAATTTAATTTAAAATAAGTGAAATATTACTAATATTACAGATCGCATGTTTCTTAGGTCAGGCACCAATGTGTATTTATTTATCCAAACACGCTTCACAGATCAATTATATATAGAATATTTTGATATTTCCACATGGTCATGTAATGAGATGAAATTTCTTGTTTATGAACAAAAATCATAAAATTCGAAAAACGTTAGAATAGTTTGCCAACACATTGAATTCTTTTAAATTTCATTAAGCAAAATGTTAATGTAAAGAACCGGTAAAGTTTTTGCAAAACATTTTCCATATTTCTGTCTAGTCATACAACTTTGTTGTGACTGACAGTAAAATGAATGATAAATATTTTTACTGAAACAAAATACAGTTCCTTTAAATTTCAGTTATTACACCTAAATATTCCCATAAATAACCACTGCCGAAACAGTTTTTGGCCACCTGCATTTCACAACACTTTTCCGGTATTTCTGCCAAGTCATGTAAGCATTCCAAATCCAGCGTGAATTGACAATTAAAGTGACAACTATCCAAAATATGTTCACCGAACCATCATTAACTTTCTTCTCGCTTCGGCGAGTTAATAGTCTCGGTATCATTGTGCAAACGAAAACCATTTCCTGAACAGCCATTACTCAGCCTTGTACATAACCTCACAAAAAGCGAACCATTATCGAAATGAAATATAATTCTAAGTGTTTTTATTTCTTGCAGTAGTAAATCTGTTGAATAATACCGACCGTGACGTCTGCCTTTGTGAGAGCCCTCGTTTACCCGCTGGCAATGAATTACACGCAAAATTGCACAGAGAGATCTATTTTCGAGTGACATCATGACGATGGAAAATATAAGGATACTCATAGCGGGGGGTTCCCGTTCAATATACATGACATAAATTAATGTGACAGGTCGGTCCGTCCTCCGGAGCAGCTGTTCTCTGTTTGCCCTAGACTGTCCGAATCGTCACTTTGAATTTTCTTTCATCTACACCAAGAAAAATGTCATTCACTTAGTCTCAATGACACATTTAAAAAATTAATAACAAAAATAATACGGTGAGATCTAAACGCGCGTCCCTTCTACTCATACAGGATCAAAAATAAAATGTATACACCTTAAGTAGAAATCTGAAAAAATAAATAGAATACAACTAATATAATTACTATACTGGTGGCAACAAAATTTCCGATGCACGTCATATTGTCCGTTGCAAAATATAAGAAATGGACTTTCCAAATCCCTCGATAAGCTCTTCATGGGCAGGGTAGGCATTAGGATTGTGAATAATAAGAATGAATATAAATAAATCCTAAAGAATTATTTATTATTTATCATTTTTGTTAATTTAGTTATTTGTTATTATAAATGCAATACTATTAAATTTTAAAATTTTATTGATTAAAAATAAGAATATATATAAACAAAGTGAGGGTTGAAACAGTCATTATAAAAATAAGAAATTACAAAGAATTAAGCTCGCTATCACTATCACTATCATCCAAATTTATAATAAGACTAATTATTTTTGGAATTGAATTAAAATATTTATCTTCAATAGTCTTTACATGTTTGATCGCATTAAGCAGTTCGCCGAAATACAACCCTGTTACAAATAGTACTAAACATGACGAAAGCGTACCAATGCAGCAGAAATTTCTACTGAAAGTCTGACGAATGTACAAGTAACATAAGGCTTAATATTGCCTATTCGAAATGGTTTTAATGTCATACTATCGAAATCGCTGCCGTTCTTTGGGGATTTGGGAAGTCCAATTATTATATTTTGCAACTAACTATAATACAACTAAAGTTACATGATGCCACCTTGTTACAAAATTCCGTACTTATAAGACGTTATTCTGCATTGACATGTCTGTCAGCAATGGCAATTTCATATTGATAATATTAATATGGCCACATCCATGAAACAGTCCAGTCGTACAAATATTTCTTGTAAAAGAAAAGAGATATGATTAACAAGTAATGACTTCTCTGGTCGAATGAATAAACAATTTGTGTCATCGGGAATTTTATTGCCTCGTCTATAGTTATCAATAAATGGCATAATAATGTATCACCTCTGTTAATCCCACTCTCTCGAACTCCCCTGTGATTCCACCTCCGATATGCTCATTTCTAAATATTAGAGGGGAAACTATAATGCTTTCTCTTATGCTCGCCGGGGTTCCTATAGGTAAAGAAATATTATTTTTGAACCTGCAAAACTTCTGAAAGGATAAAAATATTGAATTTCACAATAACAATAGAGATCCATTACAGATCCCATTCCTAAATTTTTAAATCATGGAGATAATCACTGAAAAATATAAAACTAATCAATTTAAATGTGAATGTGAAGCCTAATAATAAATTATTTCCGACATATTTTCCATAACGAAATGAAAAATGAATTTAATAGCGACTACACTCTCTGCCAAGGGACCAAACGATTTAAACTCTAGCCAGATCTCTTAAATAAGTCAGGAAAATTGAAAATGGATAATAATGAACAAATCGCCAAAATAATTGTAGATCAATTAGATAAAAATATTTTAAGAAAATCCTGATTAGGGCGAAATTATTCAAGAAAATAAAGAAATTATACATACATATAACACCGAAGGAAGATTATTGAACATCAAAAAGATCCTGAATTTGACTTAATTACTAGAGAAATATTAAAAAAAGAAGTTGTATTAATACGAACGACTTTAATAAGTTGCGGACATATCTTAACTAATAAATGCATATTAACAGTTTGTTAAAGTAAGAGCAGAAGAGTGCTTAGAATAATAATTGACCAAGCACTAGTGATTGAACCAACACATGAATATCAAAGGACTGACAGAAGAAGTCACATCCTGGTTCTGTCAGAACCGCAATATACATATGCTTATTGTATGGTAAAAATGAAAATAAAACCCATTATAAATGACAAAAAATTGGTTCCTTTTCTAATGTACGGATTTATAAATAAACATTCAGTAATAGACCAAGTTTCTAAAGTCAAAAATATCATAGAGACTGCTTTACAAGAAAAGAAGTATTTTTCATCAACTTCTTATATATATAAGCGCAAGCTTTTGATAAAATGTTTACTAAAAAACTATTTTTACTAAAAAAAATCAACAATAATCATAAAACCGTTTTCTTAGTGTAGTTTTCTGACAAGCCATCATTGAGCTACCCTGTTGGGCAAAACAAAATGCTTAAAATACATCAATATTAGTTATGGTTTGCACCTTTGTGACTTGATTTATTACTTGCTGCCCGAATTTTGTCAAATGCAACAATAAAATCTGAGTACAAAGAACTCAAAGGTGATTGTGTAAACAGATTTATTTCTATAGGTACAACCAGACCTCATAAATAATTACTTAGTATATTACGAATGGAAAGTCTATTAATTTATGTATTATTTTTGAATATTTAAAATAATGGCTTATTTAATAAAATGTTTTCTTCTAAAGAAGTAAAATTAATTTAGTTGCTAAATGTGTTTTAGAAAAATAAACAACTGTTTGTAAATGTCACATAATAAAAAAAGTTGTAATTTCTGAGAATCGAAGTCACATAATCTAAAAGCGAAGCTCTTACAGACATATCTTTATTAATAATTAATCAAGCATAAAACTATTAAAATGGAATAATGTTTTTAATTATGAAAAAATCCTTTTAATGAAATTACAAACAGAAAACTTGATCTGGACAAATTATAAAAAAAACTTCATAAGTTCAAAAGATATGGGAAACAACAAAAATAAAAAAAAAAACCCATAATAAATTAGCCAAAATAAGAAAGCGAAATATTGAAAATACTTATCTACACCAAGCCCAAATAATTAAGAACCTTACAAGAAGATAAGAAATAAAAATCATAGCCTCGGATAAATTCGCACACAGACTAAATAAATCCCATGAAAAAAATCATAATAAATCATAAATTGTAAGTAATGTTTTATAGATTACAGTTTCGATAGGTTTGATAAAACAGGGTTGGGCAAACCATGGAAATATCGAAAAACGGCTAAAGAGAGTTTAATAGTTTAGTTTAGGTGTAAGCAGCTAATTTTATGTTTTAATTTAGCGGTCAGATAAAACGGGGTAATTTAAATATCTCCAAAACATATATGATATTTACAGAACAATGACTATGAAGGAAAAATGAACAATACAAAAATATGGTTTCTAAGAGAAATATTAAACAAGACTAGGATTTATTAAATAAACAAAGAAAACATGAGAAACCAAGCGATAGATTAAATAATAGAAAATTAAAAAAAATCAATTGACATGATTCGGTGACTTTTTTAGCATTGAAGCCAACAGAATAAAGAAAAAGTATTCGATTCCTGTACTAACAACTAAACAAGAGACAAATCAAAAATCACAAAGAAAGAAGAGAAGTCAACTGAGGAAGAAAATAAGAAATGAACCGAAATTTTTAAAAAGGAAATCAGTTTCAAATCTGAAATGATCACACGCTTAAGGAAGAAAGAGAGAATAAAAAATATTGGCGCTAGAAGCTATGTAAAAACCACTTGTATGAAATATAATATTTTCCTTATCAGATATGTCATACACCATTTCGTAGAAGGAATATACAGAAAAAAGAACACACGTAATAGCTTAGTATTAGGTGTTTCTTCTTTTTACAAATACAAAGTATTGGGTGATGAGTGTATATAATTAAAATCGAATAAAGAATTAATCAGCACGTTACAAGGGACAACATTCTGATAAATGTTAAAGTTATTTATTTACTTATTTAAAGCAATAAAGTCTTATTGGTTAATTGGTTTGAAAACTATAAGAAAAATATTTTAATAATAGGAAGTGATATCCGTATCTGTAGCGTGGGAAGGGTGGGAATCCCGCAATACATTTGGCCTATTGTGTATCTGCTGATTTTATGTAGGTAATAACGTCGCTTAAAGGTGTCTCCTTTTTGTGGGATTGTGTTAGCCAGTACTCGTTGAACACTGAGTATCTTATCGATGAGAGTGCTGGGAAATCGCAGAGGATATGTTCCATTGTCTCATTTTCATGTTGCACCCTTTACATAGAGGCGTGTCAGAATGCCTACAGCTAGGCGAACACTCTGTCTGGTCATTGCTAAGTGTTTCTTGGCTGTACGGTTGTGGGGATACGATATAAGTTCCTTAAACATGTCTAGGGAACTATCTTTTATTAGGTTTGTCACGGTTGATGCTGTCAGGCCAATAAGGGGGCCAGGGTCCAGAATCTCCTGGGAGGCCTCTCTCCTGGCCAGCGGGTGGGCCATGCTGTTACCTTTCGATTTATCATGGCCCTTGATCCAGCTAAGTGTTACCACGTTGTTGTTGTTACATGCTGTGGTCAAGGTTTGATAACATTCTAGCATTAAGCCCGAAGTGATATTTGGTCTATCAAGCATTAGTAGTGATTGTCTGCTATCCGTTAGGATGTGCACATTTTTCCCAGTGATATTCTTCCTGGTGATTTCTTGAGCAGCCAGTGAGCCGGTGAGCTCTGTCTGAATTACAATAGGAAGTGATATTTCTTCCTCTATTTATTATTTTGCAACAGAAAGTTGACAAGTCATAAGAGCTACTAACTCCTCTTTGTAAATATTTCTGGTCTCTACTGGTTTTCTAGACTAGGGTTAGTTAAGATCTACTTAAACTTAGCGCATACTTCTTGGTTTAATTTATTCCAAGCTAAGGGTGTTTGATAAAGATTTGTGACTCTTTTGTCCAGGTACATTCTTCGTCTATTTTTTAAGATAATTGGTTTTGACAGCATGTGTTTCTGTTGGGTTGACAGATTTCATTTTTGGTTATCCTCGATCGAATTCCTAAAATAATTTTATGAACAATTTTTCTTAAGAGTGTTATTGCATGAGATCCGGGAAGGATTGTTTTGCAATTATTTTCAATTATATATGGTTTGTTTGTAAAAAATATGGCATATTAAAGATATATTTGTATATATGTGGTAATCATTGAGTTAATTTTTTTTTATTTAAATTAAGTGCCTCGACAACTATGGTCATTGGCACAGTACAATATGATTTCACAGCAATACTTTATTATATAAAAAAATACATTATTTATATAACCAATAGCTATCAAAATATATTGTGGAGATTAGTTTCTTTCAGGAACCGTGTTACTTTGAGTATTTCGCCTGGGCAATTGAGCATTTGCTTAATGGTAGGTCTCAGATCTAATCTTCTTCGTGCTGCGTTAAATTGCTGACATTCTAGTCGTATTTTGTGAATAGTTATAGTGGTGTTGCAGTGTCGGCAGACTGGACGATCTCCTGATGACATAATAAAGCTGTGAGTAAGTCTTGTGTGTCCAATCCACAGTCTTCTAATGTTTACACTTTCTCTCCTGGTAAGGTTGGTTAGGGAGAGGCGACCAAGAGAGGGTTGAATACCCTTTACTTCCGCCTTACTGTTGCGCCATATATCCTGACGTGGCAGCTTAGAAATCTCGGCTTAACTGGATCATAATTGGAGGTGTTTTATTAGCTCTTTTGGCATGATGGTCAGCAGTTTCATTGCCAGTGATTTCAACGTGAGACGGCAGCCAGATGAGCGATACTGTTATACCACGAGCATGGAGGGTTTGATATATATCGTGTATCTGTTGGACTAGTAGATGTTCCGTAAAAAGGACTTTTATTGAGTCAATCGATGAGTCGGTGAAGATAGCAGTGTGTTTTATAGGGGGAGATATATGGAGTTAATTTAAAATCGCATATTTTGTATTTTATCTGCATGGTATATGAAAATTGTTTAAAATAGGAAAGACTATATTTTCTTATCTTCGATTTACTTTAAAAAGACAAAATATGTGATCTTGTACGAAAATTTTCCGTGGACTTATTAAATAGTTATATAGTTTCTACTTTGCCGGCGTTACTTTCTTTAGGCTGCATCATATATTTTTGTTATATAAAAATAAACTATTTAAAATTATTCAGGCGATCTTTAATTCTTGAAAGAATGGGCGAAGCGACTGGTTAAAAATATACTAAGTTTCGAATAAAAAACCGGTATACGGTTGCACGCCAAAGCAAAGCAAATATTTTATTATCGCAGGAATGATAAATGTCATCAATGTTCCTCTTTTTATTCGACATAACAAACGAGCCCGATACCGCCAATATGCTGTATATCAAAGTGACTGTTTAAAATAAACGTCCTCTTTGTGCCGAATCGTTTCGAAAATTTATGGCGTCAATATATTTATATGGAAGGCAATTTTGTGAGAAGCCTCTCCCCTAATACGCTGGTAGCAATAGTTTGCACCGATAATAGAAACATATTACCCTCTCACGACTTCAACGACTCGTAGCCATTACTGTAAGGCTTCTTTATGGTGTTAATGCGCTCTATTACCCTCGCGGTGAATTACGTCGGCCTAAAACAGACGTACGTTCTATTTACCTACATCCGTTGTTCATCACACGATTTACTGCCCTTTTCCCACTCTCTTACTTCTTGTTTATTGGCAAATGGAAGAAATTAATATTTCACTGAAAGATCATAATCAATATTTTCATGCCTATTATTATGGAAGATCTGTCCAAATCTAAAACCATAACTTTTTTTTTTGTTAAACCTAGTTCATATAATTCTTATTGAAAATCAGAAATCAGGTAATAATCTACTCAATATCTTTTAGTACAATAATATTGAAATATATTTGGTTATAATAATTCAGTAATAATATTAATACACCCCTAATAAAATGTTATGATCAATTAATTACCGTTAAGGGTATGGTTTGTTATTGGAGTTGAATGGCTTTATTATTAACTTGCTTTTGGAATAGTATGCTGATGCGCTCGATACCACTGTTCATAATATTATGCACCAACGAGCATTGATGGCATTCCTGCATTCTAAAATCGTTAAGACCAGGAAATTGTTCTATCTATTTAACCCCAATGTGAAATACATAAGTTTAAAGATTTGTTTGCATATGCAAATGCTCGAGTGGGAATCACCTTTAAGGCCAGGAAAATTGTGAACCCTACCGGCATTTTAATCGGCGATCTCTCGATCACCAGACCAAAACTTTAATACTGAGCCACCCACTTATTGCGGCTGAGAATTTTTTGGCACTATTAGCAAAAAAAGTTTTATTGTAGTTTTAAGATTATACATGGTTATATGCTATCAAACAAAATGTAGCAGGTATTGAAGGTTATCTATAAAATGTGACTGGAGCCTAAAATATAAGTATACGTTCATCAGTAAAAAAACAGGTAGTCAGTAAGTTGGTGGTCGATAAAACTGTAATTTTTAAATATGCAAAATGTGGCGTGTGTGTCGGTTCTTCTTTGTACTGTCACATAGGAAAAGGCACTAGATTTCTCCAAATTATCCCGTTCAGTAGTTCATGAAGTTATTTATGGTTTAATAATCGTTTTGTATACTAAATATTATTTTTCATTCTTGGAAGACCGTTTAGCTTTACTACATGAGATTATCATTCAAGAATACCTAAACAGTATTTAGTATACATACGAGACGATTACATTGAGACAGTGTAGGCTGCCTAAGGACGTAAGACAGGGTCTTCGACTACACTAGAGGGTGTAAGCGGTCTCAAAGTAGTGAATCCCTATTAGCTGGTATCCAGTCTAGTGCTTCTATGGATTAAACTATGGCAACAGCCCTTTTTACTATTTGTTAATATTTATTTGTGATATAGTGTGCCTTGTTTTATTTGACTATTCTTGTTAGTAGAATAAATTGTTGTCATTAGTGGATATGTCATCTCTTACTGTCTTCTTGCGCAATTAGTGAAACGGCGCCCTTATACAGGGAAGGGCACGTGACCTGTGACATGGTGGAGGTGTTAAAGGTATTGAATATTTTCTTATAGCATGTGGACATATGTGACAATGTCTATCAAGAAACTTTTATAAATTAGTTTATATATTCTTTTCTTATAATATTGTAGATGAAATTACCCTTCCTTGATGATACTAAATAATCTAAAATTGTTTTCCTTTGCGATCTGACAGATTTGAATTTTTGTTGGGATTGCTTTGCTGCGGAGCAAACCAATTCAGAATAAACACATGAATTTTGTTTTTTTAAATTGAATACTTCGTATGTTTTTACATTTTTATAAACCTCTTGTCGAACTAATTTCAACGATGTATCACACTTCATGTCTATTTTGTTTAATAAAGGATCTACAGACACCTGAAAATCACATTTTTTCGAATTGAGATGTTTGTAGCAGCCAAACCGTTGAAATTCAATAAAAAGTTCTTACATGTCCCTAGCCTAACTTTTTAAGTTCTATGCTTTAAAAAATATTTGAAACAGAGTGATCAAAAATTTAAAATCCCATCTGATTTTTAGTTTCCCAGATTATTGTCATAGATGATGGAAATTTTCGTACCACACGCTGGAGACAATTTAAAAAAAAATGCGGTGTTTTCTCTGAATGCAAAAGGGGTTTTAAGCCGTATACGCAGGAATACTTGTAATCCAGAGATGGTATAGTCAGAATTTCTTAAAACTCTCGAGATGAAGAGGTCAGAGCTAACCAGTACTATAAAGAGCATCAAAAACAAATGTACATTGCCGCTGTGAAAAGTGTTATCGTCGATGTATTATTGGATATTGAAGTTACTCCAATAGAAAAGCCCATTTGCACTACTTATATCTGTAGGTGGGAGGATAACATGATTTTTGATGACAACTAACATCAATTTTTGAATCCTTGTCGATGAAGAAGAAAACGAAAAGTGATTTGTTAATAATGCGTAAAATAATAGTAATAATAATTAGAACGTTTTGCAACATTTATGTATGAAGGACAACTGTACAACATGACAATCAGCTTATCTCGTTTTGACGCCTTGAAATGTAAGGTGCAGATTTAAAATGTATAATAAAGTCATATGAATTTTTCAAATAAATAAAAGAATTAAAGGTTCCTTACTGTGTATTTTGAGATAATATCAGTTCTAAGACGTCTGAATATTGAATAATAATAAAATGTAGCTATCAAATAAATATTTGTAATACAGTACAGCATTTACAAAAGTAGATCATTTGTACCAAACACTTAGACGTTAATGTTAAACTAACATACAACATGCTTCATGTTCTTTTTCTATAATTTTATCTAGGTCTATGTCTGTATCACTAATTAATCTTTGTTGTACTTTTTTACTATTTATTGCTGTGCTGGAGTCCAAAGTTTGTTCTGGCTTTTGAACTATGTTGTTAAATTTAATTGTCTCTATGGTAATATTTATTTTTAGCATGAAATAATCATCGATATAGGCCAAAATGTCATCTAGCTTTGAGATTTTATCTTCAAACAAGGTATTCAAAATCCCCAATCACATGCAATAATAACAAGCCAGACAAAGTGCTGAATTTCCCTTTGACCGTCCTTTCTAATTATGTGCCACTTAGCCTTCCACCTCATTAAAAAAAATAAAAAAATGTCGGTAACGTCACCGACAGAAGTCACGTGAGCTACAATCAATAGGTCGTAAAATGGATTGATTTCGGCATATTAGTGACAAGTGTCAAAATATAGAAATATTGAATTTATTCCATTTGGTTGTTCCACGCTATATAATCTAATAAGTGGCACCTTTTAAAACTTAAACACTTATAAGTCAGTAATAAACTAATCTATAACACAATATTTATAGTTTTCATGAATACTGGTAAATAACAGAAAATCATTTTTAATTAATTTATTTTATATTTATAAAGTTATTAGACTGATGGGTTACTTTTACAGAACACTGTATGTATTATTTAACGAGCATAGACTGCCACAGCGCTTTAAATTTCCCGCCATAATTTGATATTGATAGTATACTGTTACACATATTGCTAATAATCTACTGATAATATCCAATAACACAATCTAAACCGCAGGGCTGAATTTTAATTTCAATTAAATTAGTTCTACCAGGATCACGAAATATTTTCGTTTCTTAAGATTATAAATATAATTTTTCCATAAGAGAAATTTAGTACTACATTTTGAGTAGAGATATATGTATGTATCTACAAGGGGGGTATAAATACATTTTATAGGAAGTACTTGAAAACCAAATATAAGTACACGTAATCAAGTAATCGAATACTTTTACAAGTCCCAAGTACTAAGTACTGATAGGCTTCTACAATTTTGAATACATACTGATTTAATTAATTACTTTTTCTAGTTGTTGGAAAAATTCCAAAGGTATTCCGCCTCAAAGTTGAACGAAGTGAAGAGAAATTTTTTTTAATTTCCTCTTACTTTATGCTAGCTTTATGTAATTTGTAATTGTATTTAAGTACTATTTGCCTTATATGAATTTGTAATTGTAATTGCAGCAAAATCCATGAGTATTATTTAAATTACCTAATTACAATTACTTCTTAGAAATACTTTTATTTTTTCAATTAGTACAACTATTTTTCTAACAATTAATTTTAAATACATAGGCATTAACATGTGATCTAAAAAAGAAGTTTCCTGTACAAACTTGTTTGGATAGACAATGTAAACCTGTAAAGCAACACTATAAATGTATTGTGAATAAAAACATAAAAGTAGATATACAAACAGTAGAGATTTAATTTTTTTTGTTAACTATAAACTTTTAAAAATCAAATTGTTTGTTATTATTAAATTGACTTTTCAGTTTTTTATAAACTAATTACTTTTTCTGGATTGTGCTTTAATTTTTTTGCTAAGAAATCTCTTCAGTGTATTTAGCTATAATTACAATGTAGTCAGTGCTAACCAATGAGCAATTTAGTTCTAACTTAAACTAACTAAGGTTTCAACTTAACCTAAGGTATACGCATTAGTGTTTCTCAGGTTGTTTTGATACTTAAATATACTAATCTTGGCGTGTACACTTCAATTGTAATTAAGTGAAATAATTTTCCTATAAATATTAAAATGCGTTAATTGATGGATGAATTTTGACTCAAATTTTGAACATTTAGTTATATTCTTTAAACATAATTAGTTGGCAATTTATTGCTATAATTTACTAATCATAAAAGTCATTACAATAGTAATTGCTCGTTCCATTTTTCATGTAATTGTAATTAAATAAATATATTTTCTTTATTAAGACATAATTATAATTAGTTCCTTTAAAAAAGCAGTTTGGAATTTTATTTATTTTAAAAACACAAGTAATTACGAGCTGCAGCTGATGTACGTGTGAAAATTTTCTGTATTCGAATACTCTGAAATGTACGTGTGTACTTGTTTTATGTCGAAAATGCTGCAAGTACAAGTACTAGACTGAGTACCGAGTACATGAAAAGTACTTAAAGGTGATAATCAGGATTAAACTGACCACCGTTAATAATCCCCTGAATATTCCAAGAATAATATTCTCTCGTAATTTGCAACGGATAATACTCAATTTAATATTTTTAAATAATGTTTTAATTATCAAGGACCTCATACATGCTTACTGACTGACTTTTCTGCATCTATTGAATCCTTTCAAATCTAATTTTCCCTTTAATATTACTCCTCTCAATAACTTAAAATTATAATAATTTACAAAACCATTTATAAAATAATGTTTGTGAGTCGACCACTTCACTGGTTTATTCTTTAAAATTTACGGTGGCTGATTATCTTAATTTAAGTAGGGCCATTGAAAAAGTCCAAACTAGTTAGCTTTAAAATATAATAAGCTCCCACTGTAAGCTATTCACAAAAATAGCTTATTCTAATAGTCTTCAGTTACCTGCTGTGCGCCCTTTTATGATCCCAAACCACTCCTAGCTAGGTAGGTACAAACTAGTATTTTTATTCAAAAGAGAGATCAGTAATTTATATTATTGTTGTTTAGTCTTTACAAAAAGGGGACACGGAAAATTAAAGTTATTATTCACACAAAGCTAAGAAGGGAATTGTGGTTGTTAAAGAATGATTATTTTTTGAATAACCACTAAATAAGCATTAAAAATGTAGCTTACTACTGTTAATATATTTAAAGAAAAATCATTGTTTCCTAGATAATAACAAATACGAGTAAACAGTTATTTAAATAATTAGCCAATTTTTCGGGTTTTTTTACACCTTTACTATTATCCTAGTAAACAAAAGTGTGGAGGTCAAAGGTCTGTTCATGGCTTCTAAAAACCCATAGAAATCAAACAATTAGTAATGTCACTACTACCAATTTATTGTCCAATCTATACTAACATCTCATATGTATTTTCTTGAAAATATTATATTATAAAAAAGTGTAATCGATCAAAGTATAAATCAATAACAAATTTGTTAACCAAAAGTTTAGCAGATGAAGTAATGTAAGCCGGAATCTGTGAAGAACAACAAGGATTCAGAAGTAACAGGTCAACTATATTTATAATACGCCAAATAACCGAAAACTAAGTAACAAAATACCAGTGATACATGGAATTAGACAGGGAGACAGCCTAAGAAGCCCCATGCTATTTAATATCATAATGGATGAAATCATAAATGAAATAAAGCAATTTGGAAGAGGATATGGGAAACAAAAAAATTAAAATAGTATGTTATGCGAATGACGCAGTAATTATTATCTCAGACGACAAAAATAACTAACAATGGATACTGTATAAGTTGGAACGGATGGCAAAAAAAATCAATATTCAAATATCCGTGTAGAACAAGAAACGGCATTCAAATACCTAGGGGCCAAAAAAACAAGCAACTGAAATCTAAAAGAAGAAGAAGAAGAAGAAGAAGAAGAAGAAGAAGAAGTAAAAGCCCAAACAACAAAAGAATCATTAATATCAGGATACCTAAGATAGTTAATCTGGTGAACTAAACACATGAGAAACAGGAGCAAAGTAAGAATCTATAAGACATGTATAAGACCATTCAATACATACGTAATAGAAACCAGAGCCAAAAATACAATAACGAAATGGACTATAGAAATGCGATTATTAAGATCATTAGAACTATTTATCTTATGAGACCGAAGAAGAAATTAAAAAGTAAGAGAAATATGTGAGGTTCAGGATGTAGGAAAATAGCGAAGAAATAGAAAAAGAGAATGGGGAGACCATGTAAACAGAATTACAAGTATCTTGTTAGCTAATATTGTAAAAGAAAACCGACCAAACAGTTGCTGATTGCCGAGACGACCGCCTACGAGATGGTATGAACATTGTTATTATAAACCATTGAAGAAAACACAGGACCTAGTCCTAACGTAAGAAGAAGATATTTTGAGTTCGTTTACATACTACTTTTGAATTAGATATTTCGGCATGTTTTTTTAAGAGTCTATTCCTCTATAAAATGAATCCACTAATTTTACTTACTTACTTTAAACTAAGCATATAATCACTTGAACTGTTATGCTCCAAAGGTATATGTTACTGTATAAACTTCCAGTTTCCAATATTTTTTAAAGAATCATTGACACTTCTAGTATTTTTATTTAGGTTGTTAAACTGATGATTGGTCTCAATGATATATGTATATTTATGCACTCAATAAAAAGGTTAAGAATTTTTTTACTGTGTGTCGATATATTGACTTTCCATCTGAATGTAATTGCTTCATCTGTATTATGCTGCTTACTCTACGCTTATACTCGGAGAGTACTTTGGCAACAACTTTGTGTAGTAGAAATTCTTCGGTTTCGATTAGTATGCGAGAGGGGACGTTGATTATCTTCTTGATGTAACTTTTTTATTGCTGCTACGTCTAGTTTCAATGTCTTCTTTTGTTAATTTCTCCCACATTCTGTTAATGCGTTTTGTGGATGAAGATTTCTTAATCCCCTACATTCTCTTTTGTTGATTTCGAATAATATTTCGTGGTAGCATTTCATTTCTGATTTCTTCGAATATTTTTGCAACGGCATCTTTCAGAGATCTAACCTCATTGTATCGATCATAGTTGATCCGTAAGCGTACCAATGAAAAGTTTCCTCAGTATTTTCTTGGCCTCTGATTCTGGATTTCAAGACTTTAATCAAAGTTCTATTCAAAAACATATTTCCTCTTACTTGAACTAAATATCTGATTCTCTCTGAATGGTTTTTCATTATTTTCTTTCTCGTATTCTCAAAATTTCCAATGACCTGGGACAAACAGCATGTTACAATTTATTATGTAATTAGGTATAATTTCTTCCAATACTTAACAAAGTACCGAAGGGTTAATTAATATATGTCACAATAATTAATTATGTTGGTGATGCAAAGCTCGTATCTCACTTCATTACGTTCCCAATTTTTGATTGATGGTTTTTCGACTCGTAACAATATATCAATGAACTCAATCTAGTTAAAGATATTTTAATATGAAGGTCGTAATGGCCTATTAGAAATTTGGCACTGCAGACAAAGTATAAATATTTAAAACAGGTCATCATTTACTTATACTGGGCATGACTTGAAAAATATAGGCAATAATATCTGTAAAATAAGAATTTCATTTGAATTTTATTGTCAGCATCTGCGAAATTGCATATTACAATCCGATGTCATGCCGACATAAATAACTTTTACGAGTAGTAGGCGGAAGAAGGAATGTTCCAAGGGATGTCGAATTATTGTTTTTCAATGTTTATGATACTGTTTCGATTTCATAACTCGACAGAACGCGGGGGATTCCGGTGCACGTTTTTAATTTATCGGGCCCTATATCAAGTTATACGGCCCGTTAGTCAACAGACCCCACATTTCCACAAATCATTACAGATAAAATGAAAAAACATATTATTTCAGACGATTCTAATCCTAAGATATGTAGCATATAGCAAATGTTGATCCGACAATATTTATGGCAATTCACATATATCAGATTGTTTTGTTGGTCGGGCTTTGTATTGCCTGACACGGACGATTCAGCCTTTGATAAAAAATGTTTCTTCTGACTGTAAATAAAAATACCTAGATGATGATGACAGGTGCGACATACACTTTTATATATCCTTTCAACCCTTACAAATATTTCATAGAAATTACGCTGTACATACCTGATGTTTTATTATTGCTTCATTGTTATATATATATCGATTAAGGAAACGGCAAATAATTAACCGAGTAAAAGTTAATAGAAACTAATGTCTATTTATATTTCAAATAATAAATTTCAACCAAAACTAAGAATAATACAAAAATTAAATATGTGAAAACTGTACGCAGTCAACTAACCAAACACCACCCTAACCACATTTTCTCTCGTCCTCTTGCTCAATATGCGAGAATTTGCAATCACGAAACTAACATGCGCTTAACACGCGCTGATCACTGTTTACATGAGACGTATTTGAAATACGAATAGAGCTTAATATACATATATATATATATTTAAACAAAATATTCCATATATAATTACAATGTTCAATTATCTTTATTAAGCAAGTTGAAAGCTAAACTCCTGATGATAATAACATATACCTACAAAATATGGCAGAATTCAAAAGTAATTTGAGCTACCCAGATAGGTTTAGCAAATAATTTAAGAGTCCTTAATTTAAGTAAAGATTTTATTTCAAAACTAAAACGTGATAATTGGGAAAAAGTATATTTAAATTAAAACTTAAACAGATTATGACGAACAAAATACCCCAAGGGTAAATAAATTACATACATAATACATTAAACCGTACATTTTTATTTAAATCTATTTTTTATGAGTTTGTAAAATCGATAATTGTATTAAAGAAATAATACCATCATGAAATAATGGGAAAATAAGGGACATGTAAAACATGGTATAATTTGAAAACAACAATGTATGGCTGCGTGACTGAAATGTGAAAGCCCACGCCGGCGCCGCTGCTAATATTTCCTTCGCATGTGGACATCAAGTGGTTGTAGCTAATAATTACACATTGTCTCGCTCTGGCACTCACTTATATTATTATCAGTTCATTCTATTGTTTGCTGCTTGTTGCCTGATGTCTGTCTGTCCGATAATAATTCATTACAAATGATGTCCGAATTATACAACTCAGACAAATTTATGAGCTCGAGAAAGTCCGCTTCAATATATTCTCTGTAGATACACTAATTAACTTTAATTGACGACGTTTTAATGTTTTTATAACTCCATTTACGCCGATTATCTTAAATTACTAATAAATTATATATTAGAAACATAACGTATTAATCATTCTGTATTGATCTAATAAGTTTCAAAGCTTTTTTCGCAGACACATACATCACATATGCTGGTATCATTAAAACCAATGATAAAAAAACAGGAAAGAAAATGTGGATTAATGAATATTAAAGAAATGTTTAAAATATTTATTACCCTAGACTACAAGCTATTTTTCTAAACTTCCCAAGGGAGACGAGGTCCTTACTTTTAAAAGTATGATTGCACATTACGAACAGATGTTGCAATGTGTATTTTTTTATTGGTCACCCTTCCAGACAGTAACTGAGCTCAAAAAGATTAACTAAATATGTGTTTTTTATGGATATGTCGAACGCCCAGTTTTGGCTTATTGTGGTTTTCCATATCTTTGTCAGCACGCACTCAAGTATTTTGGTATCCTTTTCTCAAAGGCTCTTCTTCAATTTTATCTTTATACGGTTCTCTTATGAAAGTTGTATGAACTAGTCTAGGAATCCTATCTTTGAACCACCACACCTTAGGTAAATTGCTCTAGCCTTTGAAACATTATATTTACTGATCCTGCTAAGAGAAGGACGCATAATAGATATTTTGGTCGCAGTGAATCTATTTCTTCAGCATATACAGAATGGTTGCTTAGTCTGTCTTCTCACTATTGTCCGAAGCCATGTTTCGTTTAGTTTAGATCTTATTTTCTATGTAAGTCCGTCAGATATTTATTATTACATTTCCTGTCCATTGATCCCTTGGACCTAGGTTTTAATACGTAATATGTTTGAGCTGTAATAGAATTTTTAAGATGAATATAAACTTAATCCAAATTAAACAATAATGTGGTTGTATGATATATAAATCCTTGTCGATACTCCAACATATATACCGAACTATCCAAACTAAGAGAGGATCATAACTACAGACCTTGTTAACAGACTGAATTAGTGTTTGAGGTAGGTATATAATACGTGCACAGTGTTTAGTTTAGTTAGCTACTAATTTAGTCCAAAAATGTATTAGCATTTTGTAGATAAAATGGATTACTATTATGAAGATAAAGATTTTATTGAAGCACCATCTACTGTTAACGTCAAATCTATAACTTTTACTCAAGGAAATATTACTAAATAAAAGGAGCTAAAAAAATTGGCAAAGAAAATTAATTGAATAGAATAGCAATTTCTTTAAATTTTTGAATAGTATTTCGTATTTATTTTTAGCTAGATTTAAAAAGAATTCATTCAGCAGAAATATTCATGTATTGAACCGTTGACCAAATTGTTATAAAAAAGGCTATCAATCTATGAGGTTTCCAATATGATAAATCTTCATCTAGAGAAAAACTACTCCATAGTTTTAACTACTTACCATTTCTGGATGGGTGCGGTCGATTTCCAATTCTTTTGGAATGTTTAGTTCATTTGAACATATTTTCATAGTAATATGGCTCAAGTATTGAAAACCTCGTCAGTAAAAATCAAAAATTATTAGTGTTTTTATAAAAATATTTTTTTCATTGAAGTAGAATGGGTTATTGATGATCTATTTGTCAAACAATACCAATATAATACATAATAATAATAAATCATAGTGATTGTTTCTAACCTTACTTTGTGAAGTGTATCTATTATACATGTAAAAGATAAAATATACTTATCTTAAAATTTCATGATTTTCCAAAAACTTTTAAATATTCTTATGACAATTGTTGCGACTTTTGGCATCGTTAGATAAGATTTAAGAATTTTACAGGCATGACGTGTATAGACTTGATTTTGTATTATAAATGTTGTAACCAATACTATTCTTCTTTTTCTAAAATATTTGTTTGTTATATATTTATTACAGAATGCAATTTTATAAAGGTAAACTTCTCAGATTTATTTATTTATTCGTGTATTACTTCTACACAAATATAAAAACCAAAATTCCTAAATTAAAAAATCAGGTATTTATGAGTTAAATAAATTAAATATGGACCAGATGCTTAAAAATTTTGAAATCAGATATAGTAAACACTTACGTGCTTATAGATTAAACCAACCAGATAAGTCACATTATGCAAAAACCATCATTGACACTCAACTTAAACATACACTTAACAGAACAACGGAAGCACTAATGGTAATTCTTCATATATGGTATAAGAAGCAAGAACTTTTGGAAGAATTTGAAATAAAGAGGCATCCACGATATCCTCAGTGTACTAAATGGACAAATATATCTGGGAAGTTCACCTTTATTAGTTTGCCTTCTGTAATAAATATGTAATAGCTAAATGTTTTAGAAAAAAAAAGAATATTGTTGGTTCTTCTTCTTCGGGTATCTATTCGTGCCGAATATTTGGATCATCCTGGATATGATAACTTTGTTCACGGCTGCTCTGAATAATTCAGTTGTCGTTTTTGTAAACCATCTCCTTAAGTTTTTAAGCCATGATATTTGCGTTCTTTCTGGTCCTCCCTTGGAAAACAGATTTCAAACGGCTGTACTTGCTTTCGTTTCTCATAATACGTCAAAGTATTCAAGTTTTCTTCTGCTGATGATGTTCATTATTTCGAAGTTTCGTTCCATCACTGCTTGTCATTCTGTCCAACCATGAGATCCTCAATATTCTCCTGTAGAGCCACATTATTGGTTAGAACATCTATAATATAAACTCAAGTCTTTTGTGTAATGTCAATTTCTTTAATATTATCTGACGATGCCAAAAGGTGAAACAATTGTTATAAAAAAAAAGTTTTTGGAAAATAGTGGAATTTTAAGATACTGTATTTTATCTTTATAATTATAATTGAATTTATTATAAGATTTCTTCTTTTATTTCTATATGTAAGCAACAAACTATTAAAAGTAAAATCCCGGAACACAAAATTAAAAAATAACTATTTATCTTTTGTGTTCTATTAGGTGATCCGTAAACTACCGGCACTGACAAGTCTTCTTTACGAGCGACAAGTAATAAATTACAGTCTTTGTATCATGCGTCACTTGATTGATTTCATCTATATGCCGGCATAAAAGTAATACGATATGCTAGGGAGAGCCTACACTCTATCAGTAATGAAAATCGCTGCCTGGGTTTATAGAGATGGATCATAATTTTCAGTTCGATTTTTTAATCATATTAATTATACCTTTTACATTTAACCTTTTCGATTTCTCTTTTCTGGTAGAATTAAAAGTTTATATCTTTGTTTTCCTAAACAAGGATTTAGCTATATACTATGTAATGTTTTAAAGAAAAATGCTAGATATCCGTACATGGTCATGTATCAAACATTTTAGAATCGTTTTAGTAAAAAAATAATATTCTCGCCTGAGATATATGTAAATGAATAGTAATCCTGAAAATGTGACCTTTTTTTAAGGGTGCTCAAAAACACGATGTGGTAGTATCTGAGCACCTTTAACTGTAGCGTCGTCATAATACCACGATTCTGCTTGATGGTCTAGAACCACTGATATAGAAAAAGTATCAGCAGACTTTAGCTTACAGCTAATAGCCATGTAAGACCATATATAGTATTGTATCCATCTACTAGAGAAGCTTGTCCATTATGTTATGTATTTCTTTTTTAAATCTATAGTGTGTAACGTCCTGTCCTGGATTTCTCGTCATCTGCGAAGGCTATTTCTGTAATTTTCGGATAGTTCAACTACATCTTCTTGGATTGACCACTCAATTGATTTTTAATTTTTGGAAGTGTATGAAAGTCGCATCTTCTATTGATTTTTTCCATTTCAGATAAAACTTCTGGTAAACAAATAGTTGTGTACCACTTACCAATCAGTGTTTTCGACATAAAACAAACAATCCTTGGATTGTTGTTTTGTTTCCAGTTCATAAAAATATAATCTAACTTTCATCATTACTAACAATGTCGTAGACCAAATTTGACGTATTTGAGTTGTATCATTTGACTGTTTCTTTCATCATCTGATTCGAGACTGTTTTTAGGTTTCTGCTAAATTATGCGGTATCCATCGAGAACACATTTTCCTTAGATGTAAATGGTTATAGCAAATTTAATTAATCTGTTACAAATCAAGGCCTAAACAAGACTGATTCCATACACATATGTCACATGATGATCTTTATTATCATTTCTCTTATAGCGTCAATGTTTTCGGCTTTTTTTGAGGTTGTTTGTCGACCTTTACGAAATTCGTCACTAAGACTGCTCCGAATAAATTAAAATTGTTGATACTACCAAAAAACCAATTTTTCTTGATGGAACCTCGTCACCAAAAGCCGTTTTTAGATCATTCAAACACTCTTTTTCACTTATCTTTAATCAAAAATAAAACAAAATCATTGCTCCAAAATGCTCGCCATTTAAATCTATAGTTTGTTTTCGATTGGTTACTTTACAATTTACTTGTTAACGAAGGGCTCACTATATTCAACTACTGTCATTTTTGCTTATCACAACAAATATAAAATTTTACAAATACTCATACTTCAAACATAAGATAACTATGAGGGTGGCACATCCTAAAATTAAGCAGCAGCCCTCGTAATGGTAGAAGCTAGACCTTTATAATAGCACAGTATGAGTATTTTCCTTCGGCGTCCTTTTCTTCCTGGCACAATCTGGATATGGTTTCTTCTGTCAGTTCTTCGGCGATCATGATTTTGTTGAATGTGTGTTACGAAATTTGCTATTGTTCTGACCCCCTTTTTGTTACAGCTTAGCAGAATATCAATAAGAGTCAGTAATAAACCTTGTCATAATAAGCGTGCCTACCTATCTTCAGATTTTGACTCAACTTATTATTATATAAGGTTCAATGTAAAGGCATTATCTCAAAAAAATCTTTGAGCTATTTTTGGTTAAAAGAATAAAAAGTATCTAAATTGGACATTAATAATTGAGGAATTAAAACAAAAATAGTGAAATTGTTTCGTATGGTTATTTCTACTTATTTGAAAAAGACCACCAAATAGAAGTTGTCGAATATTCTTCCTTGTTTTTTTCTTGAATCTTTTGGAGAACAGTGTAAAATAAAGTAAATTATTTTCCAGAAATAATTCGATTATTGTGTAACTGTTATATTGTTACCCTCCACCTCAACGTTCGTTTCGCGGCAATGGCTCTATAGATGTTTTTACCTTTACATTCGATCCCCTTCGGTGTTTCTCTATTATTTATGCTTTGATAGAAGTGTCAAATCCGGGACAGGTATTGTTGACGTTAGATAAATGACGACGGCCGTGAGAGGTAGCAAACAATATCTTTTTTCATTGTTAATTTACTCTTTGCTACGGTCTTTCTGAACTTGACAAACCGAACCAGTGGCGGACATAAACAATTAACGAACTGAGGCCACTTAAAATGAATTGAAAAATTAGAGATGTGATAATCAGAGAGCCGTTTTTATTACAAAAAGGTTTTGTTACTGTATTATAGAGAGTTTCTCCAATAGAAAGTGAGCAGTGGTGGTTCATAGATATTTTTTTTGCATTTGACTGAACATCTTCTATTAATTTCTTGAAGAATAAATTAATATATTAACTTGAAGAAAAACTCTGCCTCCGATTAAAAAATGTATGCATTTCATCCTAAGACACTTAAGAGATAAATATATTCTTTACATTCATTATTATGGGCCTTAGATCCCCTAAATGCGGGTGCCTTAGAACCAGTGGCCTGATTTCAGATCACTGATGCACCCACTGGAACATTTTCTATAAAGCCCCTAAAACACTAATAGTTTAGGATGATACAATTAGAGGTTTAAATAAATCATTGTAAATAACATGCAACCTGCAATTACACATAATTTTCTTTTTATGTAATTATTTTTATCTGCTTTTTCTGGTACAAAATATATTTAATTAAAATTAGGTATATTAAAAATAAAATCTGCTAAAAAAAAATACAATAAATTGTTAGACTATGTACATGTACATAATTTGATCTAAGCAAACTTGAAATCAACAATTTTTATTCTAAAAGACAACTAGTTTTGGACTTTTAGAAAGTCATCTTAAGGTCTGAAAATTATTAACAATATTACAATTGTGTAAATTAAATACAACCGTTATGTTTACAAAAGTCTAAGAAACTTACCTCAAATTTATATACCAGGAATGAAAATCAATGTATCAGTGAAAACAAAAATAAATTAAATATGGCAATGAAATAAAACATTATACATATAGTAAGAAAAGTAAACACAGTTAATAAACAAACTTAAGAACATCAAATTTACTTTAGAGATATTTGAATTAAAAACTCATCACGAAGTGAGTCTAATCGTGTACGATTAGAACTATGAACCAAGGTTTGGTAATAAACTGAATTCGTAGAAAAATTGGTGTGACAAGGTAACCACCAAAGAAAGTTGGGTGGTAAACAAGTTGTCTCCACCAACTCCCAAAAAAAGAGGGAAATAAGCAAAGTAAGAATGAGGGTAGAATCAGTGACGTCAACCAACCAATCCACTCTGGTCAACGGAACATGGTATGATTTCGAGTTTCCTTTGATCATTCCATGTTACCACATTAGAGCCCAATGGAGAAACTTTTGTAAAATACATAATTACTCATAACTTGAATAACACATTTTACTAATCCCCCACCACTCCTTCTTCCCCCAACAAAAATATTTTGATATAATTAATTATATATAGGAAACCGATCGTTAAGTGTCAATAATAAATTTGAAGAAAGTTGGGTAGACAAAATGTTGCTATTATTAAAACATCTTAAAGAAGTACATGCAATCAATAAATATATTTTTTTATTACATTGTAGAAATTTCCATTGTATAGACTAGATAACTGATATATTTCAGCATTCACTTAGTATAATAAAAATTGTTTAGCGGCTACAAATGTTAATTTGCAAGTTTCTATCTCTGACAAAACAAACAGCTGAAAAATGTTACATCCATCGCAATTCGGATTTTTCACTGTAATAGACCTGAGAGAAAAACCATTTTTAAACATTTTTTTTAATTGCACGATCAAAAATGGTCAGTCAATCTCTTTCAAATCAAATCCAAGGAATCGCGTCCCATTAAGAAGCTAACAAAAAATCCAACAATTACAATTCCTTATATTCCTTATACAAGCAAAAGTAAACGGTTTACTTTAAATTCATGTACTTACTTGAATAACTCTTAGTAATCTCAGCCGACATACTGAACAAACATAGTAAGAGGCAAAAACTTGTTGACTATAACATGTTTCAAATTCTAAATTAGTGACGACATGAGTTGCACGAATAAAAAGAAGTGTTTGTCAACGTGTTATTATTGTATTTAGAGAAGCATTTACGAGTAAAGTGGGATACATCAACATAATCTGAAAAATCACTCAGGTTTTATTAAAGGAAGTAGTCCTTGAATATTTTATAAATCCAAATATATTTATATGAACAAATTTAAAAAAAAAGTGTATAGAAAAATAAGTGAGGTCAGATATATGCTTTGGGGATCTCGATAAAGTATTCAATAAAGTTATGAGACAAAATGTATGGATAGGTGTACAAAGAAAAAAGATAGACAGAGAGATAAACGCAGCAGTAGAAACAATAAAAGACCAAGTATTTTAAAATAATAAAATGCTTAAAACAGGAATGTGTACTTCCCAACAATTTTTATGAATAGTAGTGGATAAAAAACTAATAAACGATAAAGAAAAATTGGGGCATGTGTCAATAAGATCAAGAAAAATAGATATAGTTGGACTGCCATGAGGTTTACTATTTGCTAATGATATTGTGATGGTAGCCGACACCGAAAAAATAAAATGTACCATGAATTTACTCAAGATTCAGAATTATAAAAGTTAACTATACATGCATGTTTAGACAAAACAAAGATCCTGATAGTAATAAAATATAATAACACGCCATGTTACAATAATTATAATAATATGATATACAAGTATTTAATAAACTTGTTTTGGCCTAAAAACACATTGTTTTTTACAAATTATTAATTAATTGACTGAAACACTGAAACAAACAATGAAAGTACTGGACATATTTAAACATAGTTAAAAGATAAAGTTAGGTAAAAATTGAGATAAACGAAAAAACAAAAAAGAATATAATTTATTATAGATATAAATCAAAACATAAAACGATAGAGATATTGATTGCATTGGTTATAATTATAAAAGTTAGATTAACCTAGGTTCAAATATATTAAAAAAGAAATCATGACTTATACATTGTATTTCAAATTGATTGCATCGAAACATAGAAGGGAGAAGGATAACAGATAAAAAATCTAGCAACAACAAAAGTACATGGAAGCCAATGTCTATTTTTTTTTCATGTCCATACTATTTACAGATAGTGTGTTTTTCTGATTCAATTAGGGCATTAATAAAAAACTCATGTTCTCCTACAGCATGGGTCAAGTTCTTTAATATAGGCAATACATAGTTCGCTATATATCACTTGCGTATGTTCTAACAATGAAATTTGGCCTGTTTGTTTTTTGAAGCTATGTTTTCATTTAAAAATTACTTTGGAGTTATGTAGACTCCTTATCAAACTCAATCTTTCTTTTACATGCTACTTCAATTTTGAAATCGGTTACTTACTATTACTTTATATTGAGTTGTTCTATTTACGAGTTTTCTCCCTTCCTTCTATTGCCTTGGTTCTGTTGGTTCCTAAATATTTTTCATCTTGACCTGGAACTGCCTTTAACGTGTCATTATAAAATTATTATACTTATTCAAGCCACATTAAAGATACGATACAGACGATAATTAAATTAATCAGTATTATCGTCACTATCATACACACGATATGAGTCTAAAAGTATTTCGGCCACAGTCTGTAAATTACAATGTATATATATAAATAGCCGAAATCCATTATAACGCGTATTTACTAGTAATAATGCGAAGTATTATTAAGACGCGTCCATAATTTCGGGTCCTTACTAGTAAAAACGCGTTATCACTACAAGAATAGGTTAGGATAAGTTAGGTTTTAGTTCGTTTTAGCATTTCCTAAGCTTCCACCTTTATACGGCTAAAACCTAACCTAACCTAACTTGACCTCAACTAATCTAACATAACCTCAAATAACCTAATATAACCTAAACTAACCGACTCGTTCAACCTGGAAGCAATAAATAGTCGAATAAAAATGCTCGTAGTGATAACGAGTTTTTGTTAGTAAGAACGCGAAATTATCAGTGCTTTTTGATACTTTCGCATTTTTACTAGTAAATACGCGTAATAACGGATTCCGGCTATTTACGGTAACATATATAACTACAAATATTGTATATTTGAAATAAATTTATGCAAGTTAATAAAACTGAATTAAAATAAAATATCTACATATCTACAAAATATAACTAAAATAGCGAAAGGTGAAATTTTAAATTCCTTCCGTCTATGATTTGATATTCGTTCGACATCCAAGATGTTCGATGTTCGGATTACTATCTGGAGATCTCAGCTTCTGACTCGTTATAGTCGAACATTGATGGACAGACATGCCTCAGTCAGGTTGTTGTTCGATGAAATTATTTTTAAATTCCTTGATAACATATCGTTACCATTAATTGAGTAAGAATGTCGGTGAGCTGACTTTCCTTTATTAGGAATTACTTATTCAGTAACCCGACCATCAGCTGTCCGTCAACGTTGAATACAGATAATCATCACAATGGCTATATACATATAAAGTGATTATTATTTCTGTTGTTTTACACACGCCGCTTTCAAATCCAATCTTTAGAATCACTGCAAATATGTATTTTTCAAAATTATTTGAACAGTTCATTATTATTTCATTCTATAAAGTATTTTTACACCTTTTAATTATTTATTAAATGGTCTTGTTTGTACGGTCCTACGAAACCATTCCAATTGTTCCTATATACATATACACAAAGGTTAACAATTTCATGACATGGTCCAACAACGACAGTTTTATCACATTAACCACATGCATTAGGGTATTAGCTAGTTTACTTATATCCCCAATTATAAAGGTAGTGAAGCAAGTGCTTATTAATTCTCAACTTGTATATATTTGTTTTGATAAATAAATAAAGCAAATTTATATGAGTACACATAACATTTTAATCAAAGGATTAAGCACAACAGCATCTCTAATGTTTTTTCGTCTTTTCGTTTTTGTGAAAATGTTTCTAAATCGTTACGGATTTTTCACTTTGAATTCGTACTTCCGTTATTAAGAGCGTTCTATACTTTTTCAAGCGTTGCCATTGTCTGTAGGCTACACCTCTACAAAGCGCACTAGACGATCTAAGCATCAACTGCATTTGTACAGCTTTATCTGATCGGGTTCTCATTTATTAATAAAGAACGTAGGTCGTACATGAATCTATTGATCTCAGCCGGTATCCTTTAGCCCGCAGACTTATTGTAAAAAAGGGTAAAATAGGTTAATTAACTACGATTTATGATAATTCGGAGGTTTAACCATATTCCTTGAAGGACAATTATTAGAATTTGTTTTTATATATGTCCTTAGATTTTATTGCACTTTAAATATTCATTTGTAATATTAAATCCTTCGTACTAAAATTACAACTATTATGAAAGAAAAAAATCACGAAAAAAGGACCGTCTTCAAAATAGACTATTTTTACAGTGTTAGAGTGAAATCCGCATGAAAATCCTAGTTTTATTAACAAAGATATATGTAGATATTCTCGTTTTAGGATTGGTAAAGAACGCTCTTAATATTCACAACATTCAAATCGATCTTGTATTATCGTTGGTAGAGTAACATAAAAAAAATTTGAAATTTAATAATCGTTATTTTTATTCCAAGAACCAAGAAGAACTTTAGTTTTATGATTGTAAGTTTTGTATAAGATATGAGCACGTCTGAAGGATCAGATGGAAAATATAGAGTTGTTTTGTGGGGGTTTTCTCTGTAAAGACTTTTCCTTCCATTAATTGTATCCCAATAAAACTTTACGCTTGGTATAAAATAATATAATATTACATGTGGTGTTATACATACATACACATTTCATTTCATTTATTTTGATTCGGTACTTCCATCTTTAGCGTTTCTTGGCCAATAAGAGGTACCTTATTATTCTTCCTATTGGTTTCCATGTAGTCTGCTTATCATACCAAAAGTTGATATTGTGTTGTTCTGACTATACGTAGGTACTCTACTGTATCAGACTTGATGTTTCCTTGTTTTTTGCTATATAAGTACTAAAATACGCATGATATTTGGTAAATGCAGTTTTTATTGTATTTCCTAGGGACTCATCATTTTGAATTTATTTAAATTCATAATATAGACAATCCCTTTTTCATAATTTTCATTTTCCAATCTAAAGAAAGAGAAATTGCACTCTGTTTTGTAACGCTATACAACCGTCAAGAATATCTGAAGCCGCTTGATGCGCAGTGACTTAAAAAAGGAAGGATACCACAAATTAGAAGCAGGCCAAGAATTTGTAGGACCAGAGTGATTTGTTAATCTATGTTGCCATATTTTGGAAAACGTTAAAATTTTAAGATGTTAAGACTAAAGATAAGCACTTGCTTCTCCTTACATCATTGGTTTGTTCTGAGGAGCCCTATATTTTCATAATTAAAATTTTCGGCTCCATTTATAACACGTAAATAAATGCAATATATGAAACATTTATCTACATATTTTTGCGAAGATATACACAATCACGTACTCTTTGGATTTTGTATATATATGTACTTCAAAATTATCAGCAAAAGCAAACATTTAGAGTATTTAAACACTTTAGGTAAATCATTGGAATATAATTAGATAAAGAAATGGTTCTATATTTGAAAACTGTGGTACACTAAAAATAACACCAAATTTATTAAGTACCATTAAAAAAAAATATCTTTCAAATCAATTCCAATAAACATTAAGTAAGTAAATGATCAACCTGAGAGCTTTATTAAAACCGGTGTAAATTGTGTCAAACTTTTTTTAGGATTCAGTTTTTTTTTTCTTTCAATAAGAACGAAATTGGAATTAATTGAATTAAATTTTAAAACTCTTAAATAATCAACATTTTACGGTATACCTATTTTATTATTAAACAGCCAAAAACTAAAGGGTTCTTAAATTATTCAAATGACTGTGTATGTCTGCATCTAAAAAGTTTAAAAAACTCAATTATATTATATTAAATTCATTAAAATTTGTTTTCAGTAATGATATTAAATCATTAATTCATTCTGTCACAACGCGTTTTTTCGTCATTACAAAAGCCCTTAACAATATCTCTAGAGAGCCATTTATTTCTGCGTCATTCAAAAGCAAAAAAGATTAATGAAACTATTTATACCCTTCCTGTCAGAGACTGTCTGCTTATTTGCCCTCGTCATTCAACAGTTTGTCACTAACCACGACAAGACCAACGCAAAGCACCGAAATGACTCGTATCTGTTTGGCACACTCGACTCATTCATCATTTTGCCATATTTCCCCAATACTTGTTTCCTCTAACGGGAAAATTTATAAGTATCTAATCTACTTGGGATTGACAAATATTTGTCATATAAGAAGATTCCTTATTATGCTTTCACAGATATAAAGCCATCTTATGTATCATTACCTCAGTTTTTGAAATAACCAGTGAGCAAAATGTGGTTTCTGCTTAAACATGCATATTATAGGATATTATATACAGCATACGTGATAAACTCTTACCGTGATGCCAAAATTATAATTCTTTATTCAGCTTAAACATGTCTCGTTGCTTCTTTTAAGTTTTTCTAGTTGCGGTACTAGTTAGGTTAAGTATAAAGCATTTTTTTAACGAACTGTATGTATGGTTCTGATTTGTCCTAAGTATAAGTATACTCAATGACAAGTTTTGCTGCTAGATTAATATCTACATCATTTATTAAACAAAAAAAAAATATATAGAATTATGTTTCTCTCCGCCAATTATCAAACCAAAATTACACTTTTGCATCTTTTATCCCCCCTTCTACTTTCAACTTCAACAGTTGAACAACAAACAAATGGTCTTGAAGCGAAGAACAAATGAAAGTAGCAATAGAGGCCATCAAACAGCAACACTTTGTAAACCATAGCCCGATAATTTAGGATACCACTTACCTCATTACAAAATCTACAAAAACTAGTAATAATTATAAACCCAGACTAGGAATATGTACATCTTTTACGAATGAAAGAGGATGATAAATATCAGCATTTAATTACTCTCTCAAATATGTTTTATGGTTTAACTCGGTTAAAATTAAGACTTATTCTTACGTTGAAGTATTATTATTTACACAAAAATTTAATAATGAAAATGGGAAGTGGTATACAAAATGTATTTGGAGAAGAAGAATTTTACAATTAAGCTCCAGCAACTACATTGGCTTGGGTACTTATGATTCAAACTAATAACCCATTTCAATCTATCATGTTCATTATTACAAGAAGAGACCTGCAGTTTTTATTGTTATTTATATCCTAGTATTACAAGCACACAATCTGTAACAAATAAAGAAAACTTTCCGAATGTGATCTAACAATAAAATTGAAGAGAATGAAATTAACATAAATCTCACTTTAAGTTGCTACAAAGATTTAGAAGTAATCAATAATTAATTTATAGGTGTATAATTTCCAGCTATATTAAAAAATCTACAAACAAAATGAAAAAGGGTAAAAAACATATTTATGAGGTGCTTACTTCAACTCCAAAAACAATTGGCAGAAGAGAAAGAAAAACAGGCAAGAAAAACTACAACACAACAATAATTAAACGAGACATTAGAATCATCTAGTGTTGATGAAATTATTGATTTGAGAAATTTTATGAAGAATTAGATAGTATTGTTGAACCGTACAGATTCGGCAGAAATATTTTAGGCCATATTCGAAACCATGCGAGTGATAGAGAACGCGTTGTGAAAGAGAGAGCCATATATTTGCAATTACCCGACAGAGACACAAATTCACAAAATCGATCGTAATAACTTTTTAAATCCAATATCTTTATATTTTGTCACTCGTCATTGATATGCCGAAACACGTCAGTCGGTTTTGATTATAGCGGTATTTACGTCCTATTGGTTGCACTAGTGGTTCAAGTCACGTCTATCAATGACATCACGGACATTTTTTCTAAATGAAATGGTATATCAAGTGGCACACCATTGAAAACGGCATGCAAAGCAGAATTCAGCCATGTGTCTGGTTTTTGAATACCATTCGAAATTAACGAGGAAAAATAATTTGAAAATTTCAATTTTAGTAAATCAAATAAACTACAATTACAGGTAATGTAATAGATGTTCGAAATGTTTCTCTTGTACGCCCTTACAACAACCCAATTTTAAATAAAATTTGTGTCTGACATTGTTTAACATCTTTGGCGTGAGAGATCTAATGGCGTTGGTAATGCGTATCTTCAAGTTACTCAAATCGTCTGGTTTAGATTTGTAATTAGTGTTCTTGAGATATCTCCATAAAGAAAAATCTAGGGAATTAAGGTTTTCTAACGATTTAGAAAGACGAGGTCAAGGTATTCACGGCATCATAGTAATGTGGTGGCGCTCCATTATGTTGGAACTACGAGTCCACTCATATTTATGGATTCCTTCTAATGGAATTCACATTTTTCGATGATTTTGATTTTGAAGAAGAGTTAAGTAATTTACATCACTAACGTTCTCATTCAAAAATAATGGGCTAACAATATGATCTCCTACGATACCTGTCCAGTTTTGGGTATGCGTCTCTCACATCCAGTGAGGCTTTTCTATTCGTATAACATTGTTCCCTATCTACTTTTTTCGTCAATAGACCACAACATTCCACTCTCCTATCAAAATCATCTTCACAGAACTCCTGGGTTGAAATTACCTTATACGGATGCATTTTAGTATTAGAGCAACGGAGGAGTGATTAATATTAATATTCAACGCGTATATGTAGGTATATATTAGGGTATTCCTCAAATATAAGCGCCTACTTTTGTTTCGTCGTCCAAAGAAGCACCGTGTTTCTTAATTTATCGTACATGTCCAAGTTCTCTGCGTTGTTTTTCAATTTTGCTAACTGTACCTTGCGATATGGAAGGTAATTTTGGAAATCTAAATCGATTTTCAAATTTGATTGCGACTAACTTTTAAATTTATTTTGACATTGAAGGTATAAATATTGATATAAATAAGCATACTAAACTAGTGTGAGTTAATTACAATAAGATGTATTGTACAAAAAACAACAACATTTTTTGTCGTCATTTATTTCTTTATCTCTTTATGTTCGAATACTGCTGTTACAACCGTGTTGAGCCCTCCTAAGAACTGGGATATGGACGACAAATTCAAGTAATACAGAGCTTCTTTGGATGGTAAAACAAAAATAGATATGATTATTACATTTGATGTATTCGGGACCAACTCGACAAATCAATGGTTAAATAATGTGGTGTTGCTAGGACGTGCTTTTAGAGTATCTCTTACATTCACTCTAAATGTAATTTATTTGTATTTATTTATTTCAAATGGGATTTAAAAACCAGGTACAGTGTTGAATTGCTCCTTGAATGGTCTTTCTAATGATATGCCACTTGGCATATCATCTCATTTAAATTGAATATGACTTCACCGACAAAAGTTACGTGAACCGTTAGTGTAAATATCGATTACAATCATGAAAAGAAATTGATGTATTTCGGTATATGATAGAAAAGTGGCAAAATATATATATTGAATGTATTCTATTTAGTTGATATACTGTATATAGGATTTTTAATACAAATCCCGTTGCACGTCAAATATCAATTATGAGATCACGACCCTGCAGTGTTGTCGGCTTGTCTAAATTGTCGAGGAATGTAGGAAGTTTCAAAAATGTAAGGTTAGGTTATGTTGTTTAGCTTTATTATTATGAAAAATTAATTTATTGATGCGTATATGAACAATATATGATCCTCACACTCAAGACACTTCATCCTGCCAGTTTTAAAGTACTTTTGAAAAATGTTTTTCTCAGTTGATTCATTAGCAATCTACTAACTGTGATATTCTTCTTCTTCTTGCTGTATTATCTACTTTTAATATTCAATAATCTGTTATAAAAATCGTTATATTATGTTGTTTATTTGTACTATATTTTTATTAAATAAATAAAATAGAGACATATAAAAAAGATAGCAAACTATTTATTGTTATTAAAATAAGACAATGTTTTGTTTAAAAAAATATATATTTTTTTTATAAGAAACAATTCAAAATATTCGAATTCCTACAAAAGGTAAATCCTTTCTCCTAATTCAAATCTGAATCACTTGAATCACTGTCATCGCTGTTAGGATTAATAATAATGGGATTAATTTCTAGTCTATCAAAAACTCTCTCTCTTTCATACCATTTTTGTATTTCTTTTTCTGTATGTTTAATAGAATTTTTCCATACATCAGGAGTAATTGTTCTAAGAGCTTCAGACCACATATTTAAAGAATCTTGCAACACGCTAAAATAGACAAGAAAACAATTTCATATTTCTAAACATTTGTATAATCTTTAACTTACCTCTCTGACGGCAGTTAAGGGTAATAGTGGCCCATTATTATCACGCTCCCGTTCAAAGTACTGTATTAATGAATATACAAGCTCTTTACAACGACTATTTAGTTTTTTTGGCATTTTGTAGAAATAAACGTCAATAATCAGCTTATTCACACTATGTTTGTTTTGAAAAAAACAGTTTTTTTATAAGTTAACTATCTAGCAAAGCAAAAAAATAAAGACAATATTATAAAATTACAGAAAACGTGGTGAAAACACACAACTGGTTGACGGCCGGACGTCAGAAATCGTTGAAATATTCAATCTAAATACTCGACAACGTCGCATCAAGGCATGCCAATCGCTACAATGTCATTTCTTCATCATAAATACGAGTCTCATGGGCGTAGAAAATTTCAAAATTATTTAATGTAAATTATGGTCTTTTGAGTACTAAACATATAATAATGATTTATAAACTTTATATTATAAAGAATAAGACGTATATAAGCCAATATAATTGAAATAATTCTAAAATTATCAAAATAATTACGATTACTTTTTCGGTTTTTAGTACTGTGACTACGTTCATGAGTCCTCGTGAATTTTCGTGATGTTTCGTATGATTTATCTTAGTTAGGAAAATTTTAATTAGTTGGCAGTACTATGACGAAAGAGGTACGTCACTCCTGACGTGCAACGGTATTTGTACTAAAAATCCTATATACCGATTGAGAGCTAATATTAAATTCTATACACGAATTCATGCGTGCGAAAGAGAACGAGTTATAAGAAAAGCATTACTATTTGCCTTCTGATATTTTAAAGTGGTCATATCCGAGGTGGGAATATCGTTGCAGTCAATTCGATAGTATTGTATCAAAAGTCATGATCGTACAGCGAGGTTCGAGAGAGTGGGATTAACGGAGAGGGCACATTATTTAGCACTCTCTCGGTTATCTGATCATATATTACTATTCGTATTCTTTTACTCCTTAAATTTTTTTCCTAAAGGATTTTAAATTTTCTCTGAATCTAAAACTAAAAATAAATTGTTATTTAGTTTGTGTACTTAGGTAGGTCCTACTAGTTTTTTTTTGCTCACTTCAGTTTGCTTTCTTGTAATTTTATGTATGTATAAAGATGTCTTAACATTTTTTGCATTCATTTGTTCAACAATACAGAAATAGGTAGGTTTTTATTTTCAAAATTGAAGTGAGTAAAATGTTTCACACCGGCCCTGTATAATTAAGGATATAGAGTGTGACCCATCTAAATTGGAAACACCATCATAGTATTTGAATTTATTAACCGATTTCAATAATTTTTTTTTGAAATGTTTTTCATCAAAAACTTTGTTGGGAGACAAGGTTTCAAAGAGTAATTCCAATTTTCAAGACGCACTATGATATTTTTTGATAGCATATTAGGGATTTTTTCTTAAAAAAATGAGTACGCCACTGGATTTAAATGGCTCATAATTAGATGTGATCCAACATTTATTAAAAAAATAAAAAAGTTATGGGATGGTTAATAAAAACATTAAAATTTAACTATAGATAACTTTTTTTATTAATAAACATATTTTAATAAAAGTTGGGTCTCATCGATTTGGGTACGATCTAAATACAGTGTTGTACTGTCTTTTTTTGATAAAAAAATCGCTGCTTGGCATTTTGTAAACTTTTACCTGGTATATTTTTGAAATTTATCATGTCATATTTTTTTTATTAATAAATATATTTTAATAAAAGTTGGATGACATCTATTTGGGAGCCATTTAAATCTAGTGGTGTACTCATTTTATTAATAAAAAATCCCAAATAAAATTTCTCGGATTTTTGACTATAAAAAAATATCATAGTGCGTCTTGAAAATTGGAATTACTCTTTGAAACCTTGTCTCCAAATAAAGTTTTTGATGCACATTTCAAAAAAAAATGTTGAAATCGGATTAATAACTTCAAATACTATGGTGTTGTTTCTAATTTAGATGGGTCACTCTGTATAAACTTTCTTTTCAACTAAGATGTACATTTTCTCTCCTTGTAATTATTCCTTAAGGTACTCTACAGAATACACGTGCTTCACATTCCGATCTCATCAACAGGTGGTCACGCTACTCCTGCTAGAAAAGTATTGGTTCCCGTTCTTGTTGATCTATAAAACTCATTAAATGTTTTGAAATGCTTGTTTTTGCTTCACACCAATTGAAAAATTAAAAGATACCAGTTTTAAAAGGACAAATCTCTAATAAATCTCCCAAATAGGCACATAATGACAAACAACTTTGCACTTCCACTGCAGCCGCAGGAAATTAACATTTTAGCAGCCATCTTGATTAGCGACGTCACTTCCAAAGATCCGCCTTAACGCTGAAACCACGCCTCTTCGGCGCTCAGGACCATCTTTGAAACACGTGCTTTTTAAAGGCCCTTGATTCTCTAAGATAATTTAACATTCTATTAATTTCTGTTTTTATGTTTACACTTAATTATACCGATGTAGTATTTACTAATAATACATTTATAAAGCCACTAACATTCTTCGAACGTTAAGCAATAAATAAATGTACTTACAGGTATTATCTAAAAATATTAAATCTATTAAGGTGAAGTGGGGCAAGTGCGAACAATTTTTTGGCTTTAAATTAAATAATTTTATTTCTTTCTATAAACACGTGACACGTTTGGTTAAAACGGAATATGAAGATAGAATCTATTAATTTGTCCAAAATATAAATTGTTAACGAGAACTAATGTTTTTATAGCAAATTCTAAAAAATGTCAACTACTCTGCTATTGCCCCTGGAATGGGACAGGAGTGTACTAGTAAATTAAAAACGAAATAAAAACCTACCTTATGGGAAAATTACGGAATTGTTATAGCAAGTTTACTTCAAATGATTTTTACCGAACTAAAATAAATTTCTTAATGTAAAAGTTAAATATATACGTTAGTAAATAATGAAACATTTTATAGAAAATATTATGATATGAAACATAAAAAAAATATTTAGTATAAATAAAATTATAGAACTTATGTTTATCGTCAGTATCATAACGGACAAAATATTGAGACAAAACCAAAGTTTTTTTATCGGAAAATGTGTTAAAATCATTTTACAATTTATACTGCCTGTAATGAAATAAAAAATACACTTGAGGTAATTCTAGGGCTAATTCATATAAGATCAATCATCATTTTACTTTTTATTATATACAGAGTGTTTAAAAAAATATTTCAAAATTTATTAGTTTATCTAATTGCGACCCTCTAAAAGCTTTATGACATTACGTCAAAGTAAACTAAGACATCTCAAAATTAATGATATTAAATAGTATTAGTTTTCGTATTTTTATATAAATATTATTTTTACATTCCTAAATTCAATTTTTTATTCAAAATAATATTTGTTAGAAAATGATTTTGTTACTTTAGGCTGCTTCAGTTCTGCCTCCTTAATATTCACTTGAATGGGTGGTTACAAATAATTTTTTGTAATTTTTAAGATTGTTAATTTTTTGTTATTTTTACATATACCTGACTGTTATTGTTTATGTTTTTATCTTCCAAAATACAGTATTAATAATTTGTGAATAGTATAGTCTATAACAAGATTAGAATGAAAAAAATTCGATACGAGTAGAACGACTATATTTTCTCCACGACTACAAATTTACTCGATTTTCACTCATTATTTTATTTAAATTAAAATTTGTTATTGCGGTGCCGCCATTTATATTTGACACTGACAGTTTTGACATCTATTAGTTGAATATGAAACAGGATATAGAGAAATTGTATTTTATTCTTTAAAATGTATGAATGTGGTAAATTTTTAACTAGCGTTTGGTTCAAATTTACTTTTTTGTAAATGTACTTATAAAGTGGCAAATGGGATCTTGGTAGCGAGAAAAAGTCGTACTGCACTTTATCAGGATCTTTGTAGTAGCAAGGTAGAAACTGCTACCATACAGTTCCATTAGGATGGTTCCGATTGTTATTTTATCGTAGCGAATACTTTAAAAGACATAACGGTTGGAATTTGCCACCTTGTAGATGGCTAATATAACATAGAGGTAGCGAAAGGTACTTTGAGATACATAGGTACAATTTTCGCCATTTAAAAAATTAAAATATGGAATCGCACCATTATTTTTAAGTTCAAAAAGTGTTAATATAATGCTATTTCCGATAAACAAAATAATCTTAATATAGTACTCTCCAATTATGCATTTATACTAATATAAAAAAGATTTATATATAAAAAAAGAAAATTTGTTATTATATTTTAAATATTTTTTATTAAATATGTGTATATATTGAAGACGCTTTTATTTTTCCAACCTAATTTTCAAAAATTTGCGATAAATTTTCATTTGTTTGTATATTCCCAAGCAACACATTTAGTACCTGCTACGTGGTAGCGACTAAATATGTCACTCCATAGTGGTTTGCCTTAGTTGCTACTAAGTCATAGGAACGGATTAAATACGTTCTTGGTACCAAAGTGGGGAACAAATGTCACGTAGCCAACTCGTATTTGCTACGTTCCGGCTACAGTCCCTACAACTTCATGGAACTTCACGGCTACGTTGTAGGAACATTCCATGATAGTTCCCGTGTAGTAGCGTTCACTTCCGATATTTTCCATTTTTGTTGTCTTTGTTTTTCATATTTCTGAATATTACTTATCTCAACTTAACTTGTTATTCCATTCACTAAGGTTTCCATAATATCATTCGTTAAATACCTATACTTAATATAATTTAATTTAATCCGTTCCTATGACTTAGTGGCAACTAAGGCAAACCACTATGGAGTGACATATTTAGTAGCTATCACGTAGCAAGTACTAATTGTGTTGCTTGGGTAATAGTCGGGTAAAGCCTACCTTTGAATAGAAACAGTGAGGTATCATAATCCATTTACAACTGATTATTTTCTCAAATATCTTGTCCCTTTTATTACATGCTGAATATTCGTATTTTTTTTAAACCCTTATTGCATATACCCTACACTCACTGCCTATATACATGTTATCTATTCAATCCAGTCGTTCTTTAGATCATAATATTGGAAATCGTATTAACCGATACTACATAAATTGTCACTAGTTTCATCAAAGTATGGTTAATATTTTCTATGATGATAAAATTTTACAGTTTCCTTTTCCTTTTCTTTTGTTCTTAGTTTTCTTTTCTTCATGATTCTGCGAGTTTTACCTCGTCTGCCGTTATTATATCTGCCCCACCTGCAACTTTTTCTTTTTCACGAGCTATTTTGCTGTTTTTTCAAGTTTTGAAATCCATAATCACCACGGGCACATTCTTTAAAAGGAGTTTTTATTTCGTTGCTATTCACTAGCTGTCCACTAACTCTACTACTTTTTTTTAGAGAATCTAGAACCATGCTTTAATTTTTAAGTGGCTCTCGACAAAACGTGTTTCATTCTCAATTAAAACAACAGTATTTCTCCAAATTTATCCACGTCTTTCTTTTAAATGGTCAATTATGGTATTTGATAGTATATTATTTATATGTTTTGCTAGCTTTGTAAGCATTTTTACATCCTGCTTTTATCTTTTCAATAGTTGCATAATCGTTTATTTTGAATAACTGCCTTTGTTTGCTTTACTTATGAAGTTGAGAACCATGTTAGCCTTTAATAAGCCGTTAAAAAAACAAAATATGCTTAAATTACCAACAACGATATACGAGGAATAGGATAAAACCATTGTTTTTCTCCATATATTTGAAAAATGAAGATAAAAAATATATTCAAAGCAAACTATAATTAATATTATTTTTTCCTACTTATAAAAAAAACACAGATCTCAAAATTTATTGTACTTATTTAATAATCAACTGTTGTTATATCGTTGATATATTTAAGAGAATTGTTATGTATATAAACGTTAAATACTAACATATAATAAAGTATACTTACATAATATCTGATCTATATTATTTTCGTATTAAAAAGAAAAATACCGTTTAAACATTTGCCCCTTTTACGGATTTATCCCACTTCACTATAACAGTGTTTTAAGAATATCTTTAAATAAATACATACTTATTTTACATAAGATATGAGAGGTGAATTTTTAATTTAAGAATTGAAAAAATAGTATTCGGCAATAAGAAATTTTGAATTTTCAAGTAAATTTTAAAGGTTTTGTTCAATTAGGCTTCGAACCTATTACCGTATCTACTTTATTGAGTTATTTGATATCTACTATTTAGAATCACATTAATAGATAAAGTTAAATATAAAAGTATGCTTGATATAATAAAAATTATCAAAACATAGCAGGTAGTGAAATCTACTTACTTAAGTAAATTTTTCTTATAATCTACGTATCAATGCTTATAATAAAGCAAATAGGTGTACCTAAGTAGTTCTATTCGCCGTTTTTAGCGTGTTCCCCACTTATAGACCTGAAGTAACTAAACAGTACCAATTATATACACCAAAAGTTATTCATTCTAACCACTTAATGTATCTTGAGACATTCTTTTATTACAACGTTTTAGCCTCGATTGTCCTCGAAGAACTGCTGAAAGTAAACAAAAGACTAAAAACAAAAATGTCCTGGGAACTCAACGGTATTTTACTAAATAGGCGAATAACGCCCCATACGTTGTTTTTTCTATTCTAAATGACTTGCTGTATATGCAAAGACTACGATCTGCTTAAAAGTGGTCAAAGATAAGGCTCCAAATTGCAATAATGACAAGGCTATATCCATATCTCACAATGTACGAGAAAGAGAAGAAAGAAGCAAGTAACAAGATTTGAAAGGTACATGGAGTCTTTATATCAATTGAGGAAAAGTAAATTCCCTATTATAGGCATTGAGACATGTGATGAATTGCTTCAGAAAAGCCTCTTTTAGACAAACCAACAGAAGATATAAGCAACACATGGTAAAAAGTTTCTTCAGATACATTTTGTGTATAAGTGGTGGAGAAACGTTTGGAATCGGCGAAAATGTCTATTCGTTCATTTAGACCATTTATTAATATTATTCATGGAGGTTTTAAGCTTTTTCGCAATCTCTTCATGATTTTTTCCTGCAACAAATATTGCGGCATATCGTTCCTGTTGTATCCTGTTCAAGATCAGGGATGTTAATAATGAATAATAAATAGATTACTGAACCTAGTAGACTAGCTTGCAGCAATCCTGCTTTAATTTCTTTTAATTCAGAATAAACGTCTTCTTATTTAATTATAAATTATGCTTCTAACCGGACGATTCTAATAGTTAAGAATATTAATTTTATTCAGTATGTTTATTTGGTGAAACAAGCTTTCTTGCTATAAGAACTTTATCGAAAACTGGCGCAATTTCTAAGAATATGTAGGAAAGAGAATTTCTTGTCTTCTAAGATTTTTCAATAATGTTTTAGATTCTGTAAACCTCATTTATGGTCGAATAATTTCTGAATTTCTGAACGAAACTTCCCTGAAGATTTCTCCAGTGATTAGGTTAAATCCAAGAATTTTTTTGGATAGCTATATCCTCTTTTATTGGTACAATCAAGTATTGGGGATCATCTCCATATTTTATTTGAAAGGTTTTTCCAAATGTTCTGAAGTATCTCTACTTCTTGTAAATTATCGATTGCCAACTTCTATTTACCTTTCTAATTGGTGAATTCTTATGTATTTATCCAGAAGGAGCAATCTTTCTTTTTTCATTAGTTAATTTACTTAGATATTCTGTAATTGACACGTTTTTAATGCGTTGGATTTCACGTTTTAATTTTTGACTTGCGTTTTTTAATGCTGTTTCTTCAACTGGTGCTCGGGATCTATGCCATTTACTTACTTTTCCACCATCCTAACTGACTATTTGTGCCCTGAAGATCATGAAAGTGAAAATATATACGAAATCTAGGAACAAATTTCGAAAGTTTCATCAATACTATCTATTAATTTTCCATTAGGAGTGGTTGATTTCTATTTATATTATTCATTATTTGTTTGACTAAGAAATTCATTTCGGTATAACTTTCAAAAAATGTAAGTGAGGGGTCAAGAAAGGGGAAAAGTTCGTAAATCACGGTGAATTCGGGCCTCTGTCAAACCTGGTGCCTGTGTTAAGTCATTACCGTCAGCAAAATTGAACGTGGGTATATTTTATATCAACAGTTCAGAATATGATTGATGTTAGAGATTTATCATCCATTGTTCCTTGCACATTTGTATACCGATCCATATAAAATTATTAATCACTCCGGTTCTTTTACAGAAGAGAAATTCGTTTGAATTGATTTGGTGAGTAAACACTGTTTATAGATGAGACCTAATCTTTTATTCTTTGATCCTTAAACTATTATAATTTTTTATTAAATTGTCCCATTTTTACAATTCAACCATTATTGAAGTCCTTTTAGGGTTTAATATTACAAATCAAATTAATTATGCTCTGTGACTCGGTTTATCTAAGAAGGTAATCACTTATTCATTTATATAGTGCTAGAGACAAATGTTAATTCTGATCACAGAGTAAACCATGTATTTTTATTCTGAAGTTTCCGGATTTTCCTTACTTAGTAAAACAAATGTTTTCATAAGTGTGTAAGTTACTCCGGAGCGCCATAACAAATACTAATTTATTCTGAGCTAACCATGTTAACCTAACGTAACGTAAACTAATTTAATATAACTTAACATAACCTAACTTAACCAAACCTAACATAACCTAACCTAATTTGACCCAATCTAACCTAACGTAACCTAACCATGATAATAATTCAGATGTTATGCTGACCATATTATTAATATCTTGAAGTAGGGATACATCGAGGTGGGAACATCGTTCCAGACAATTCGATAGTAACGTAACGCCAGTCGTGGTCGTACCTCTAGTTCGGTTGAGAGGGGACACATCGGTGCCCGCTTGTTAAAATTTCACCTATGTCCTTTTACATACTTTTTGACTCCATTCCGTTTTTAAAGTGTTTGTTCCTTTTTACACCAGAAATTTACCTAGGAAAAGAATGATTCAACCAAGTTTTAAATTCAACTGTGCTTTCTATCTTTCATGTTTATTTGACGCCTCACCAATGAGCGTTTTTTCTGGATGATTTTTTTTTGACTACACCTGTTGTAATTGTACTTGTATGATGAACCGATTATTGTGTACCATAGAGAACCTCAAAAACTGACATTCCTGCATCTTTGTAACCTTTGTAACGTATTACTTCTGGTGTACCACGGGGCTCAAACTTGGGCTCTCTTCTCTTTTTGTTTTTTATTAATGACTTGAACTATAGTTTAAATTCTAGCAGGTTGTTATATGCTGATGATCTTAAGCTGTGCTCACCAATATTCCATTTAACATTTAACAGCTTCAGAGTGACTTGGATGAGTTATTTAGGTGGTGTTTAGTTAATAATTTGTTACTAAATGTGTCTAAATGCAAATCCGTAACTTACACAAGGAAAAAATATTTTATTGTGTTTTCATATAACTTGAGTGAAACTGTTTTATCAAGTGATTCTACCATTAAAGATTTGGGTGTTGTTTTTGACCCCAAATTGAGTTGTGTTCAGCATATTGACTGCATCTAGAATGTACGGCTTAATAGTTCACAACTGTAGGAGCTTTACTAACATCGTTGCCTTGAAGACTCTATACTGTTCATATGTTAGATCAAAATTAGAATATTGTTCTGTGATATGGAGTCCTCATTATGCTATATACATAGCAAGAATTGAGAATGTGCAGAGAAAGTTCTTGAAATATTTGGCTTTTAAAGTTGACAGTACTTACCCACAAAGAGATTACCAATTGATGTTGGACAGAATAAATTTTGAAAGTTTGGAATTTAGAAGATGTTTAGCTTCTATCACTTGCCTTGCACTGTTTTATTGATTACCCGGATCTCTTGAGCCAACTGAACTTCAGTGTACCTCAATTTAACAGCAGGACTAGTTCAACATTTTATAATGCTAGGCCAAGAACTAAGATCGTCGTGAAATCACCAATTCGGTAATGTGTGATAATTTTAATAGTTTATGAAACAATTATGACTTATTTGCTGATAGCTTAAAGCAGGTTAGTCTCGCAGTGCGAAATATGTGATGTTATCTTTGAATTTTTCTATTCTTTATTGTATTGTAAATATTTTATTTTCGTCTTTTACTGTGTATGCATTGTTTTTCTTTTTAGTGTTTAATACTAGTGCTCTGTAAAAGGATAGTACAATCTATTGGGCAATAAATGCTATTATTATTATTACTAAATTGAAATTAAGAGAAAATGTAAGACAGCAATAATAACTATTATTACAACTAATTTTATATACTTTCATTTATAAAAATCGATTGGCCACTATTTATGTTTTTGGACCTATTTAATGATTAATACAGCAAGGAATGACTAACTTACTGTGGACATCAAAGTAGATTTTTATTATATTTTTTATTATTTTTATTTATTTTAAAACGAAATTTATGACCTCTTAAGATAGTAATAGGATGAATATCAACTGACTGCAAGTGAAAGTACTGACTTAGATGATATGCTATTGGTATATAGACTGACAAGAAAACGTAATAAGAATAGAGTTCCAGCATACGATAGGGATGATTCAAATAATGTCTTCCTAGAACAAGATGCTGAACAAACGCTTAATGACAATGTTATTGTGCCAGATAAAGTAAGACCGAAGGAAATAAATATATATAAGTGGTCAGCGAAAAAATCAAATTTATCTAATAGAATAATATCCAAGAGAAGTTATATACAAATGCCAAAAAATATTTTGATCGGTTTGTTTTTGCGATTTAATCCATTATGACATGATCCGATTTTGTCAAAACCTATTAACTGCCTGAAAGGAACAAAAACAATAAACTCGCGAATTTTCGTTTATTAGTTTTATTTCACAATGATTGTGTTAATTACCACAATATTGAATAAAGAGTCTTACAATTAATTTTTAGCACTTTTCACAAGAGCAATATCATAGCCACACTGCTATATGAACAAAATTAGGAAGAATATTTTGAATGTTATTGATAGATTGTGTAAAACTCAACGATCTTGATGAGAAAAGAAAAAACAGGATTAACCGGATATCGATAGATATTGATTTTTTTTTGATTTCGGAGATATATGTTTTTGTAGTGAATGTGAGAGGCCTGTTCACTCCGCGAGCTAACAGCGAAGTGAAATCAAGGTGTCCCAATTTCCGGCACGTTACCGGTTCTAAATCTTATTTCCGTTCAGGACAACTAATTGCAGAAACGTATTGTAGAATTGCTCTATTGCTGGTTGTTTACCTGTAGAAAGTACATGTTTAAATTTAAATGGAAATTTGAATTTTAACATTGACAAATAATAACTAATGTATCGCACATATCTTTATAATATATACATTTTTATTTAATTTTTGAGTATTATTTTGAAAAGCTGTAAAAATTATAACGGTCTGATACTTAATTAGGTTTCGTGTTATAGAGTTCACATTTAAGTTTTTATTTTTCCTTTATTGCTTTTGTTCTAATTTCAAAGTTCTTCTGTTATGATTATTTGTTTCGTTTTTAGTAGGTAGAAATAAAAATATCAGCTAAATAATTGCCTAATGAATCCATCATCAAAAATTGCGCAAATTTATTACACATCATGTATAAAAGTATACAGATTTGGCCTGTATATTTGAGGTCATAGATGAATCCATGCGAGTGGTAAAAAACGCGTTATGAAAGAGAGAACGTATTACTAATTGCTGCCCGCTCCTTAAAATTTCCCCTATGTCCTTTTAGATACTTTCTCAATCAGTATATATAAAAAGATTTGGCATAATAAACAAAATTGTATTAAACACGTAATAAAAAAAGAAAATATCTCAATACGTTAAAAAGATAAATTTATTATTTTGTATAATTGATTTAAACCATCACGAGCAATCATTAAAACCCGTAGGAATAGCTATCATTTTGATATTAACTGATAATTTAAGCAGAAACACAAGCTATTAACATGTCTCCGTTTAAGAACAACTGAATAAGAGTTGATTTAAATTTGCTGAGAATGTTGTAGAATGCCGGCAAGTTTGCGAGATAACTGACAGTTATTTATGATGTCCATATGCAAACTGTTTGAGCTCAGGCCAGCGAACAGCGGGTTCATAATTAATGTGATAGCGGCAACTCTTATGAATAGCAGCACTGATTCCGCGGATTTATTACCGAAAGCACTCTTAACCATCAACGGAGGCTTTGAAGAGAGCCGCATCGCAGTTCTTCGACTGTTGTACTCACCTAAACAACAGTAATACGCTGTAAGACATTATTTATTTTCTATATTGATTTCTTGACTCCATTCAGCTTTAACCTTCCTATACCTATGCTGCAAAATTCATTGCTATATGTATATAATATCAAAATCTGCAAAAAATCGCAATCGCAATCGCTTTCATAAAATATAAACAAAATACAAATCTAGTAACTACGGATATAAAATATAATAAATATGTAATGATATAAAGGTCCATATCTTTTGCTACTGCTTCCTTCTATTGCCCCCCGGGTCTACCTTTTCCTTTAAGTAGAATCATAGTAGGTGCACAATTTTGATGATGTATTCCAATAACATGGACTGGGATGATAACACGCTGTGGAACAACGAGTCTTTAAAAAGTGTTGTGCAAAGAAATTCTGTAGTGTATATTTTGTGTAAATTCTGAAGAATTCTATTATATAAGTTGCCATAAAGTTTTAAATTTTAAATTTGTAACCAAGTCTCGTGTAGCATGCTGTAGCAATTTGGCTATAATAAAGAAGTCAGATGATGTTCAAATAAACAAAGAAAAATGTTGTAGATTGAAATATGATAATAAGAAGGTGGTCCAACAGGTTGAACTTGTAAATAAGTTACTTAAAGAAATGACCAATAAAAATGTAGTTCTTAGAGACAATAGCAGGGCTTTTTAATGAAAAAACATCTGAACTCAAATCTTGTTGTAATCGTATTAAAAACCAATCTACGGATGATATGCTCCAAGATCAGTCAAGTCACACTCAACTACTTCAATGTATGTGGCAGTAATCGTAGTTCTAATGCACCGGTAAAATCAACATAATAGTTTTTCGAATTAGAAATAAAAACAAACTAAAGGAAAATCGAATTTCATCAGAAATAGTGAAATCTGCGGTGAGCAATGCCCTAGTGGATGGACAAACTAATGGGTCCATATAAAGTATCCAAACCGTACTTTATCAAACAAGATTTTTGGCATAATTTAAACCTTCAAACCAGTTAAATAGGATAATATTATTCCGTCAAAACCGGACTTAACCCCAAATTATTATATCATAATGTATATTATCCTATCCGTATTTATTTAAACCCGTATAACTTCAAAAGATGAATTTATGAGAACCGTAGTAGGTACCCTAGAAAAGTTTTCATCCAACTCAAAAAACGTTATAATCGAAATTTAGGCAACTAGTATATCATCATAACCTTATTCCGTCCGAACAGTATTTACGTATAACAGTTATTTGTCAAAACCGCAATTCATCCAACAAATGTATTTGTTGACAAGACTTTAAGGTTAAGTAGTGACGTCACAACTACGTTGCAGCAAGTGACAGTAAATTGTGAGGTTAGGACCAGCTCTACTAAGGCAAAGAAAATCACTCTTGTCTGTAGCCAGCACATCTGGTTGTGGAATCGGGGATCGTCGACTCTTTCCGTCGGCGCTCGGGTCTGGCGCCACGTGCGCGAGAGATTCAAGAGCTATGTATGTTTAAAAAAAGATATTTTCAATGAGAAAGTTAAAAAAAAGAGCACTACAAAACCAACGACTTTTGGATAAATCAACTTCGGTCAGGTTAGGTCACTCTAGGTTAAGGTTTTGTTTTAGTAAAACACTGCGTACCGAGCTTAGCGTAGCGGAGCGAGGTGCGCAGAACAATACAGAACCAATCATTTTGGAAAAACCGATTATTAAAACAAAACCTTAACCTAGAGTGACCTAACCTGACCGAAGTTGATTATTGCAAAACTCGTTGGTTTTGTAGTGCTCTTTTTTTTAACTTTCTCATTGAAAATATCTTTTTTTAAACATACATAGCTCTTGAATCTCTCGCGCGCGTGGCGCCAGACCCGAGCGCCGACGGAAAGAGTCGACGATCCCCGATTCCACAACCAGATGTGCTGGCTACAGACACGAGTAAGAAAATCTTTTGATTCCATGAATCTAACCTAACTTTCTGTCTAGGTTATTCTATTATTATATATCGGTGACGTTTAGTGTGACGGCATCTGTTGGATAAAATACGGTTTTGATGATTTACTTTTATAGGTAAATACGGTTATAGGAAAATGCGGTTATTTGATTTTAAGGGTTTTACATTATTCGTTTTGACAATTTTGACATTATGATGTTTTTTTTTTTTTTTTGGAAATAATACATCAAAACGTTACAGGAGGAAAATTTGACGGTATTTAGGAGCACTTCAGGCAATAAATTTACAGTATCTAATAGCTTAAAAATGTGGCATTACATCGGTAAAGCGGTGGACAGTAGGAATGCAAAATAAGGTTAGTAAATATATTTCAAGAAAATTATCTATTACCAACAATCAAGGCTGAAATAATTGAAATTTTTGGCTAAAAGTGATAATCTTTAGAAGATATAATTGTAAGAAACGCTTGTTATGAAATATTTTACGGAATAATGATAATGTGAATGATGAAGCTATTAGATGATAGTATCAACCTTTGTGTTCCTAAACGTAGATATACTAATGCAAAATTCCCCGGAGGTTTTCGTCAAATTTAAAGGAACTTATCCTACAGAAAAAAATAACTCATAAAAATTTAAACTTGACTACATCACATTTTTAGATTTACGCAAATAATGTATAAGGCTTTAGGTTTCAGGTAAAGATAATTACATCACCAATCTATAAGAAACTCTAACATATAGTAAAAGCTTCTGGAACTATGTAAATGGGAAACCTAAACTTTTGACATAATAAATACTATGGCTTATAAAAACACTTCTTCAGACAATCCTTTTCGTATTGCTGACTTTTTTGTAGATTATTTTAGCCCTGTCTATATTGACAAAGATATTAGTATTATTTATTCTTCATGTGAAAATATTTTTGTATTGAATGTTGTAATATTACATTTAAATAAACACTTGGGTAAGGGCCCAGCTGAGATTTGAGCTATTTTCCTTTATGGCACTGGATTTGTAATTTCACCAGTGTTCCAGTTTAAGTTCAATAGATCATTGAAATATGGTATTGTTCTAAAATAATAGGCGAGTTATATGTATTTAAAATTGGGAAAAAATCTGAAATTAAGAACTATCGAGCAATTGCATATATTTGCAAACATTTTTGATGCAATTGTATCTTCAAAGATATGTCCTCCAATTAACAATGTTCTGATAAATGAAAATTACTTCACTCCAGGTAGACCCACTACTACTACAAACCTGATTGCTTTTGAGGAATATCTGTTAGATGTCTTGGAGGAGAGAAACCAGTCTGATGTGACTTATACCAATTTCTCCAAGGCATTGGATAGAGTTAATCGAAATGTTTTAATATCCAAGTTGTCTAACCTAGGCATTTGTGGTCGGTTAATTATCATTGCTTAATAGCTATGTTGTAAATTGTCAAGATAAATAACTATTTACCTTCTGAGATCACATTACCTTTGGTGTCCTTCAGGGTGGACATTTATCTTTTTTTCTTTATAATTATATTCTTAAAATATTTCCAAGTGTTTTTTAAACAACAAAATTTTGCTCTATGGAGACGATTTAAAAACACTTGTATAAATGATTGTTTCCTGATTCAGGAAAATTTAATTAGATTGTTCGAATGGTCTAAAAGTAATGATTTAGATATTAATATCAACAATTGTAAATTAATGCCTCATTTTTGATCAAATTATGAGCTTTACAGTTCATTGTAAGTTTATCAATAAATAAGGCATAAATCTCATCGATTTTAAGAAACGCATTTTGTCAAAGTTAAATAATATTGATTTTTTAAGTCTATTTATTATTGTTCCCTTGTGAGATTCATTCTGGAGTATGCCAGTAGTGTTTCGTCTTCATACTACGAATGCCATATAGGAAAGGTGGAGATTATATTTCTTCGTTTTATTGTGTTTAAAATGGGTATGCCATTAGATCAAACAGTACCGCTTCTAAGACTACCGACACTGGAAAAAAGGCGAATATTCCATGATATAGTCTTTCTTTTCAAATTTATTATGAACTATATTGACTCTCCTGCATTAAACGACAAATATTTATAAAACTAAAACTACAAATCTATGTAATGCGATATCAATACAATAGTTTTGACTTAAGATCTAAAAAATTAATTTAATATATAATGTAAGCATTTCAAAATTGGATAAAAGGGAGGAAACCTAAATGCTCAAAACACCAAAAAGACAAAACTTAGGTTTCAAGGTTAGTAAGACAAAAAAAAACAATATATTAACGATATTAAAATTCACCGAGTCAGTGATATTAGTTTGTAGGTGGCCAAATTTAAGTATACTACACTACATATTAAAAAATGTAAATGATTATTTGATAATTTATATTAATAACTAAAATTTAAAAATTATTATAGCTTACAGTTACCATTTATATTAGCATAATACGATCAATTTTCATTTCAACTATTTGAGACCACATAATCTGTGTTAGTAATATATTTTTAAGATAATTATGCTTGCTAACTATAATGATAAAGCTAATGCCTTTCGGCAAATATATAAAACATGTAAGTAACTGAAACTCATATAAAAAGAAAAGAAAAAAAGAACCACGCAAGAGAATGCATGTTTACCAATGTAATGCTGTCTTTTGACTCCCAACGACTGATGGTAGACTAAAAAAAATAACTTGCCTCCTGATAGTATCACGATGCTGCCTTGAAACAAATCATTTTCTTATCGACTTGCGTTGAAAAGAATTAAATCGCGTATCAGAATCGCTCGGAACCATTATATCATGGCTCTAATCAGTAGTCGCATCTTATTTTAATAATGGTCCTCATACCGAACTGTGACAAGTAATTTCTCCCGCTTGACAGTTGTATTTATGTCAAAGTATTATCTCTGTGTAATAAGCTGGTTTATTTTAATGAGATGTCAAAATTGATGAAGTTGATCATGAATAAGTGAAACGATTAAAATACTATATTTCACTATAGAATTATTACGACCGGTTGTAGTGAGGAATAAGCTCTTATACTCAGTTTTTGTTGTAGGTGCTTTTAACTTTGAACTGTAGTGCTTCCTGTAGGGTGTTGGTAAGTTTATTTTTTAGCTCAGCTAACTTAAGTTATATAACCTTTTTTCAGTAGTCACGATTCTACGATTTTAACTGGAGTCAAGCAATATCGAATCAATGACCAGAAGAAGAACAACGGTTGATGATTTAATGCAAATGATAATGAGTATATGAGTAATCCATCAGTAGCACTCTCAAATCGTGGTACAATAGCCCTCAAGAGCTTCAGTGTCAAAGCACTTTATTGCAATGGGTAGCTGCAACTAACAACAAGGCGAGAAAATAATCCACTAAAGAAAATTATTTGTATTAGATATTTTATAAATCAAACACGCTTTAGATAGCCTTGGAGGGAGCTTGGTTAGTTTACTGGATGGGTAATCACTACCATAGACTTGTACCTGTAGACCGAACGACCCGTGAGAGGCGCTGAAGACTACATTAAAACGAGGGAACAATAGAAAAAGTGAATTTGTCTCTGTCTAACAGGCGCGTTAGTGGGGGGAATAATTACTGTCCTGACGTTAACATTCTCTTTCTACTTTCGCCCTTTCTCAACAAGGAGCAAAAGAGAATACCTTACTTTTGCCATATCTCTGTCCTTCAATGTAGTCTTCAGCGTGCACATAAGAAGACGCAGTCTATAAGTAATAAATCTATGATTATTATTCGATCAGCTGAATTCCATATACTACATTCAAACTACTTAATTAATATCGTTAAGAAAGATTTAAGAGCATTACTAGCTCTTTTGCATGTTTCTTCAAACTAACTTTCCCAGTATAAATCTTAAAGATAATACGTATAAATACATTTATTATAAATTTATTATGTAATTAGACTTAATTTTTTTTAACGTAATACTCGAATTTTTCAATGGTGGTGGCGAGAATGACGCCTAGGCCTAGCATATTCACTTTTAGATCTTTTCATCGCTTTCTTGGAACGCCGTTTCGAATGAACAACTACTCGTCTTTTTGACGTTAAACATTTTTGGCTCTCTTCTGAGGATGTGGATTGTTGGTCTTCCGAGCTGGAACTCGTTGCAGATTTACTTTCATCTCGTTCAACGTGGTGCAGTCTTCCTCTAAGAATTCTCTTTCTGCTTCTACTTCTACTTGGACTGCAAGTCCTAGAGTTATTCATTGATAAAGAGCTGCTACTTGAATCGTCAGTGTTGAGTTCATAATTTGATCTTGTTTTACTTTTAGTTGTTTTTCTTCTTTTATTATCACAGTTAGAACTGCTCTTGCTTTTACTTGCATTCCTCTTTCTATTTTTGTTTTCGTATTCGGAATTGCTTTTGCTTCTTTTTGGTGTTTTTGTTCTATTTTTTGACTTGGTTCTTCATTTTTGAGCGGTTTTTGAAAATTTCAATTGCGCTGTTACGTGGATATGTAAATTGTCAATCAATGTTGGCCATCGGCAGTCCACTTAATTACTGCGAATCAATAAAATAGATATGAAATTCTTGTAATATTTTACTATTGTATATTCAAATTAAAAAAAATTAAAAAAATAACAGGATAACTTTTTAAATAATCTTATGGCAATTGTTTCACCCTTTGACATCCTCAGAGAAGATTATAAGAAATTAAATGATTACCATGGAGAAATGAACAAAGACAATTTTTTACATTGGTTTGAAAACCAATTACTGAAGAACCTTAACGAACCTTCTCTAATTGTTATGGATAATGCTTCATACCATAGCATGTTATTGCACAAAACACCCAATACAGGCTCAACCAAAGCTGAAATACAAGAGTGGCTAGCAAATAGAAATATTGATTTTTCTGTTAATATGTTTAAATATGAACTTCTGCAAAAAGTTGAACAGTAAGTATAAAAATCTATCGATGTTACAGTTTTGAATTTAGCGATGTTGGCATATTATAAAAAACCGCAAGTAAAATATATTCTTTTTCAGATACAAGCCACCAAAAGTATATCTGGTGGACAATTTAGCAGAACAATATGGACATAAAGTGTTACGTCTTCCTCCCTATCATTGTGTTTTCAACCCCATCGAACTTATTTGGGGCCTTTCTAAGCAATATTATAATAAACATATTGGCAGAGACGGTAATAAAGAACAAGATTCTTTAAATATGTGGTCTGAAGCTCTTAGAACAATTACTCCTGAAGTATGGAAAAATTCTATTAAACATACAGAAAAAGAAATACAAAAATGGTATGAAAGAGAGAGAGTTTTTGATAGACTAGAAATTAATCCCATTATTATTAATCCTAACAGCGATGACAGTGATTCAAGTGATTCAGATTTGAATTAGGAGAAAGGATTTACCTTTTGTAGGAATTCGATTATTGTAGTTGAATTGTTTCTTATAAGAAAAATATATATTTTTTTAAACAAAACATTGTCTTATTTTAATAACATTAAATAGTTTGCTATCTTTTTTATATGTCTCTATTTTATTTATTTAATAAAAATATAGTACAAATAAACAACATAATATAACGATTTTTATAACAGATTATTGAATATTAAAAGTAGATAATACAGCAAGAAGAAGAAGAATATCACAGTTGTAGATTGCTAATGAATCAACTGAGAAAAACATTTTTCAAATGTACTTTAAAACTGGCAGGATGAAGTGTCTTGAGTGTGAGGATCATATATTGTTCATATACGCTTCAATAAATTAATTTTTCATAATAATAAAGCTAAACAACATAACCTAACCTTACATTTTTGAAACTTCCTACATTCCTCGACAATTTAGACAAGCCGACAACACTGCAGGGTCTTGATCTCATAATTGATATATGACGTGCAACGGGATTTGTATTAAAAATCCTATATAGGAAAAATCTGACTTCGGATGTTATGCATTTGTTCTCTCTATAACACTACTATTGTCTTGAAATAACTTTGTAATGTAGTCTTTCCAATAACCCTTTATATTGTTATAAGTTTATTGTTTATTGGTGCAACTTTCATAAATTAGTATAGCACAAACGTAAAAAAATTCAATATTATTAAATATTTGGAAAATTTACCACTATCGCAAATTATTTTTTTTAACTTTATTTCTTATTTACAAACCATCTATTTTTAGTTGTACAGGAAATTTCATCCGCCCAGGTCTTCTGACGGTTTAGTTCATTGTTTCAGGTCACCATTTTTTTCTCTTGGGCCTATTTTTTTGAATGATTTCCATTATAATTGGTACTCCCAGATTGTTATAAAGTGTATAATTTGAGATATCTCATGGTGTCTCAGTTAATATGCAAAATATTTTGAATTGGACCATCTGAACGGTTTTCGTATTTGGCAACTTTCTGCCACCTCACAGTATAATACCATAAGTTAGGATCTTAGGAACACTATGTAAATGCTTGTGAAGAAGATTAAAAGGATATGAAAATTAAAAACAGGAAGGGTAGAGTAAATAGTGAAATTTAATTGTTATTTTTTTGGCTCCTATATGAGCTTCCTAACTTAGTTATTGCTCTAGTTCTAGTCCTAGTTATTTCACCTGTTTTTTAATTGGAGTGGTCAACGTGATAAGTGTTGATTATGTATTCATTAATTATTTTCTATATTTTAATCTATCCTTCTAACTAATTTACATGAATATACAGTTTTCTGTGTGAGGACAAAATAGGCATATCATTTGCGAAAGTTGCGTGGTATTATCTGTTACAAATAAAATAAAAAGAAACAAGTAATGAACAAATTTAAGAACAAAATAATCTGGTGGTCAACGGAACAGGTAGAAAATTATAACTATAGAAAATACAATACATTAAAAACATAAAAATAGAAAATGGCAAGTCCCTTATTATTATTATTATTATTATTATTATTATTATTATTATTATTATTATTATTATTGGTAAGCTTGTCGTAAAAATTAGATATAAGTAAGGCCTAAGTACACTGCCTTGCGGTACTTCAGAATTGATCGAACGGTTGGATAAAAAATGTGTTACCGGATTTAACCTGAAAATATCTACGACGGATGTAAGATTTTATCAGTGAATAGAATTTATCAAGAAGCTTTGTTTTCAATCTGAATAATAATCCATTGTGACAAATATTATGAAAAGCTTGCTGGATATCTAGGAAAAACAGCAGCGTACAACTGTTTTGTTTTAAGCTTTTCTTAATGAAGTTGGATGGTGGAGTACTTCTCTCTGAATACAAATTGGTACGTTGGAATTATATCTTCTGTGAAAGTATATTCTTTTAGTGTTTTTAGAAACACTTTTTCAAAAATCTTTGAGAAAATTATTAGTAGAGTTATCAGCCTGTAAGACGTAACTTCCTTTAGACTTTTCGTGGTTTTGAACCATGTTTAGTTGACCAAACTTCCATTGTATTGAAAAGAAGCATATTGTTGTAAATGTTTGTTAAGAACACAATGGCTTTTCTGGGGAGGTATTTTAAAATAATCCCAAGGATTAAATTTAATCCAGGGGCCTTGTGTGAGTTAGTTAGTTTTAGTTTTATTTCATTAGAAATCTCTGCTGATGAGATGGCTTTAATGGGTAAAAATAGTTGAACTGGAAGAAAGAGAGGATTCAGGATGATTCACGAAGTAAATGGTATACTGTGATATTTTTTCTTTGGTTGAATGACTCTGATGTGAGTTTATTGATTGAACTATTAACTTGTCCGTCGTGAATGTGAACAATATATATATGTGTATTAACTCAAGTAATTTGTTAAGGTTTCTGCTTCTTCTTGTCATTATAATTGGTTTGGTTGATACTATTAAATGTAGATCTTCCTGATATTGTTGTGCGTAACTGCTTGTTGGATTGTTTTGTAAATTATAGAGAGTATGTATAGAAGCGTTACATTCATCTTTATTTAGTGTTGAGTTTTCTCTGGTTGCTGCTCTAAAGTGCACTAGCGTATCTTTTTAGATTTGCTGTAACTTTTACCGTCATGTTGTGTTCCACATATCACACCATTGAAGGAATTTCTGCAATAGATCTTCGAATGCCTATAGTTCTGGTATCTTGTACATTGCATTAATCCTCTTTTAACTCTTGCTGATTCAACAAGAATTTTAGCATTTACTAAAAGTTCTACTTTGTATATAGATATATTTATTGTTTTATTGAGGTTCAAGAGCGACAAAGGATAATGAGAGTGGTTGTTTAGTAAACCTATGTCATATGTTATCATATTCTGTACTTTACATTCTTTCTATGGGAGTTCCGTTTTGTTTTTCTGATTGGGCAATGAATGATGAAGATTGCGTATAACAACCCTGTAGGCTCTTTCCTGATTTTTGATAAATATGATTTATGATATTTTCTTCGCATAAGTATCTGATTAACTTTCCAAAAGTTTCAATAGTTTTGGAATTTATTTTTCGGTGTTGTTTGGCAAGGATTTGCTATAGTAAGTTTCATCTTCTGTTACTAAGGTTAAGCTATCAATCATTGCTTTATAATTAATGTCTGCGTAGATATAGATCGATAATGATTTGGGAACCTGATGTCATTGGTCTATATGACTCGTTTTTTTAATAAATATTGTTTATTTGGATTTGCTCATTATTATTGATACTATTTCCATTTATCTGTCTTTTCCTTTTTTTGTGACAGCTTGCTATAGGTCTGTGTTTTTCATTTCATCATTTGTGATAGCATCACCTTCACTATTGCTATAATAGTTTTAGATTTATGGACTTCTTTTAGTATCGAAATTATTTAAATTTTGGTGTAATAGAAGAAATATATTGTAGTTATTGACTATATCTGCATTTTTTGTTTATGTATTCGCTTATAATCATTAGGAGCTATTTGATTATAATTATAATTCTGTGACACCATAGTTTACAATCAGTTGGAGTTTTCTCATTTATTATATTGGGTATTTTACAATAAAATTGTTTTAATATTATAGCCCTTGCACTTGTTTATCTGTCGATAGCGGAACAAAATACATCCGTATCATTTGATAGTCAAATCAAGACTCTTTAAATTAGTCTAAAAAAATATTTCTTGCTGTCTACCTAGTTCTTGTTTCATAGCCATTTTCTTAGCCCTGTATATTTACTAGAAAATTATCTTAATCTACAACATATTTCAGAAACGTAGCGCAACCTATTCCCCAATGGATGGATAATCATGAATAAACACTTCCGCGTTTAATTTTAATATTATGGTCGTATTGGGATGCAAATACACAAATAACTATAAACGTTACATGAATTTCCCAAAAGGATAATATTAAATATGTAAACAAACATTCTAATTACGATTTATGAGTGAGGCTCTAGCCTTCTCAGAGTTTAATTAAAATTAAAAATGGATCTTAATAGTAAGGCTAATCATATAAGGAGTGCTGTTCTAATATCATGTATCTGATATGTTTACTGTTCAAACATAAACATAATAAATTGTCGCATGAGTCAAATTGCCAGCAAAAAGAATTAAAGAAAGAATTCACAATGTTAATGATACCATTAATATTATACCATCAAAAATCTTTGCCTCTGATGTCACTTTATATAAAACCTGTAACTTTAATTGCGATGTAGTAGATTAGTTAATTTATGATCCGTTCTTCTCTTAAGTTGAATGAAATTGTAATACATAATTGTCAAAGCTCAATAACGAGATTGATTTGAATTATGGTGTCAAGTTAAAACAAATGGATTCTTGGTTATCTGGGTAATCTGCAGCACCACAATCTAGTAAATTATTCAACGAGCATGTAATGAATGCTATTAATCATAAAGATAAATTATATTACAGCTGCAGGTTGAAGCTTGTTTTTGTCTTTTTTTTTAATATTATTAACAGTAGGTGTTATAATATTACACTGTTATAAAATTATTAATTTTATTACTGAATCTCTTCAAACGTTTTGATACTTTTCGTCGTTTTATTTTTCTATTGATTTATTGTTTTCGTGTTTTTTGATAATCAGTTTATGTACAAATCCATAAGCTTTCTATTTTTCAAATCTGTACTACAACCCATACCCTATATTAAACATAAAAAGAATAAAGAAGTCTCATTTGTCTTACTTATCCGTTTATTTGTATATATCCAGTTGATAAGTTTCTTACTATTATTTTGGTTCTGACTTGTCTGTAACTAAATGGGTTATTTACCAATTGTAAAACTCAATCGATCATATTTTTCAATCATACTCAAAGCAATGTTTTCATTTCGTTTAACAAATAGGTTGTTTAATTGTCGGTTCGGTTTTCTAGAAAAAAAGGTGTTATTTTAAAATGTCTAATGTTATTTGGATTCATTATTTTAAAGTAGAAAAAAAATAAAATCTTTAAAATATTTGTCGGAAATTAGCGACGCATTGGGAATTTTAAACTAGTTGCAACGACTTTATAATTGGACTTGCACATAGTATTTATAAAAAAAGATATCATTCAATTATACAAACATATAAAAGATGCAAGAATAAGTCAATTTGTATTGCAAGGGAAACATTTTCCTAACATATCCTCAATTGTCATATGTCCCTCTCTGCACCACTATCATCAATACAATTTAAATAGGGAATGTACTACATTTAACACATCATTGAAAAGGTAATTTTATAGGAATTCAACCATATAACTGTTCCTTGCGTAACGTTTGATTTTGGCGCCCTCTTGCTGAAACCAAAACTGTTACAAATTTCAAATTATGATATTTTATTTGGAATATATTTCAACAATTTATAGTACAAGTACCCTTGGAATAAAAATTGACCTGTTTCGTTTTCGGTACCGCACCTTGTATATGAAGATGTAACAATTACATGCGTACAAACCAAATTGGGGTTGTTTGTCTTTTACCTCGCCACGATACTGGGCGTTGCACGAAGATTTACACCGAAAATCACCTTTTATTTGTTTATGTTTGAAATTTGAGGTTGAGTATTTGCAAACGTTTTTTTGTTGAACATTTGCGATTTGTGACTATTTTAATACATTAGTTTGTTTATAAGTATTTTATTTAATTTAAAATCGTGCCTCCAAAAAATGTGTTTGTATAAAATGAAAATTTAAGATCGTTACGCTACTGATTGGAAGTCAAAAATCAAATTGAAAATTTGAGGCTGGTTATGCTCACTCATACGCATTAACTTCATGGTGTGCCCTTTACTAATAAAACTGATAAAGTAATAAATAGGGGTACAAACTAAGTTATACATAGGATGTTGAATAAAGACCTGACTAATTCCCTAGGCCTAATAATATATAATACATCAAAAAATAATGTCAATTTGCTTAATAAAATGCTTAATGAGGGAAGGATGTTAAAGGTTAGAATTTTTTAAACGGTATCTCCAAAACTTACTAACCGATTTAAACAAATTTTAAGAGAATATTTAGAGTAATAAATTTAATCTTTTAAGTCGACTTTTTTTTATTAATCTGGATGGGCAAAATAAGTGTTGAAGAGTTAACAAGTTCCTCCCCTTTTTTATTTTTTATTATTTTCATTATTAAAAAAATAGGAAAAGAAAACGAAAATAACCTTAATATTTTAAAACATATATAAATCTATAAAAATCTATTTCAATTACTTCAGATGTTGAAAAGATCTGTATTTATATTTTTTAATATTGTTTGAAATGTTTCACTTTCGAAAAAAAAAGTGACCAACAATAATAACCGATTTACAGTTTATTTCTATAATTCGAGTAAGATATTATATAATGTGATTGTCTCAACCGATATCTAACTATTCTGCATTACAATGAGTTAATATGAAGTCAGTAAAATTTTAGGTCGCTATAAAGTCAAAATAACTAAATAGATAGTTTATGTGACGTATTAATTAGTCATGAAGACTATTATGTAATTTTGTGCTATTTGGACTTTTCCCATTCGTAGACAGACGTTTGTTATTGAGCTACCAGACCTACAGATTTCTGTAATATCTCGCCTGTTAGAATGAACACCTTTGGTTAACTATTTGGAATTGTCATTTAATAATTTTGTTTTTTTAGATAGTAATTAAAGAACGACGATACAATATCAATGACGATAAACGACCAAAGTCGACAGTACATTGTGATACATTTAGCTCCGCCAATAATAATGTCAGGCTGTCTGTTTACTTATTTTATGTAATAATAACGTACTCACAGAGAACTACACTTGATAAAGTGATCTGATGATCAGAGGATCGTTTTTTAAAAATACTCTGAGTATACCAGTAAACGAGAAGTTATTCGAATTGTGCCCTCAGTCTCGGAGGTATAGCATAACTTGCGTAACTACTTTACTTCAGAGAGAAATATAACGAAGATAAATTAATAAGTGGAATCCTTCCAATATCGATTACGTAATTGGAAAGTTGGCAGACTCAAAGATAACTTGATTATGAACGAGCGTGTGATATATAGAGCGTTCCATTAAATCTGTTATCAGAGGCTTAATCGGTAATGCGGGTTGTCGTGTACAGCATTAACGTCAGAGTTGATTTGCAGGGTTGTCAGCGGTCCACAGATGAACTACAGCGTATCGTCGACGGTTGGACTCTGTCGGAGGATCATTAAATTACGTCATCAAGCTACTTGACAAATAACATCAGTGTCAAAATGTCTGTCGGCTCGTTAATTAGCCCAAAATTCGTTAAAGCAGTAGCTGGGTTATCATTTTTTATTTATGGGGGGAGACTCATCGAGTTTTAATACACAGGGGACATAACTGTTGATAATAATAAATCAGGTGTATTACATAAAGCAAATAGCATGACAAATAAGCTAATATGTTCTTTAAATCAACGATTTAAAAGTGGCGTACGACAAAAGAGTAACAGACATTAATTTATTTATTTTGTAGACAGCTGTTATTAAAAAAGTCTATATTTTTGTGAATAGAAGATATCATTGATCGGTTCTGAAGAGATTAATTATTTAAATATTTAATATTTAGTCAAACTTCGTCGTTTTTTATGACCAAAAATAATTAACTAGAAGGCTAAAAGAAGCAATAACATACAGTAATAAAGAGAAAGTAAAATAATAATAATAATGCATTGATGAAATGTCAACAGGCGCTAAAAATTTTTTTAGCTGAAAATCAATAAAAACCCTTAAACCAATGCCTTTTATTGTCTCCTTCAAATAATAGATAACAGAACAGTGTAAGTGCTAAAAAAATAAATAAATTACAACAAAACTTGGAATACCGTACAAGATTAATAAATTGCGGCATATTAAGAATAAAATAAAAAAAAACATAATGAGATGAAATTCCATTAGTACCCAACACCAATACATCTTTATTAAAATGTTACTGTGCAAGTTATTTATGTACTATCCAATTTCCAAAAATATATCATGACTTACACCGATGGCAATGATATACTCGTGTACATATAAATATAGTTATGAAACCCAAATAATCATAAACAAGTTTTTTTTATTTGGCTAAAACAGACAGACGCCATAATAGGCATGATTAAATATATGTTAGCGTGTCAACTGCCACCGAAATTAAATGGACGTGAAAATATTTTTCAAGTCACGTCAACCGACCTAATTTACGCAGTGATTAGTAGAGCTGTTAATGAGCAGGATACTAGCTTCGTACTGATTGATTACCTAACATGAAATGCACTGTCAAGTGATCGATCACACTGACAGTCACTGGCGGCTTATTTACTCGATGTACACAGTGTGTCCACTCAAGCAGAGCTCTGTCTTTGTGTTGTCTCTAATTTCGATTAGGATGTGACTTTTTTAGAAGTTACAATTAATTAAGATATTTGTTAATATTTATCGGCGTACTGTTACTGATATTCCAAAAATAAAAAAAGAATTTTTAACGGTCCAACAATAATACAGACTTCAATTGAAACTCATTTGTGGTCCATAAAAATCTTATTTACACATAGCTAACACTACAATTAAGACATAGATCGCAATCAAATATAGACGAAAGGACCTGAGCCCTGTGACGTTAGAAAACACTAGTAACGTTGTAGATTCAGATAATAAGATAATTCAAAAGCTGAGAGGTACAGATTTGTACACCAAAGAGGGGGACGTATCTTCTTTGTTAAAATACTTTTAAATGCCGGAGGAAATAATAAATCAAAAAAAGGAATACGTCTCACCTTCATGTAGATCTTTTAAATATCAAATTTTTATCCAACTTTTTTTAATTTCAACCGCTTAGCAGTAAAATTACATTTCAAATACCGGGAAAAACTAGACAACAGATTGAGCCTATACCCTAGAAATATACAAATCTATACTCTGGTAACAGTGTTTATGCATTTTTACAAGTTTTGCTTTAGGTTTTCCATTCACACCATTATAATTTTTCTCTCGTTTGGTGGGTTTATTTTTACCGTAGTCTATTTATCTCGTTGTCGCCTGACGTTCACTGCGGCATAGCACACGTTCTCGGTAGAAGTTGAATTACTCTCTGTACAGTACCGTTTGTAGAAATTGTAAAGAAATGAAGTAATCCTGGATTTGTGAATAAAAGTACTTACACCGAGAATGATAGAAAAAATAAAAATGTATTTTTTTAAAAATAGTGTGTATTTTTAATGCCCTATACTCAGTTTATGAAAATTTGTCTAAAAAATATATTCTCGAATATAAAAACCTACTGTAATGTAACCCACTTGCCAAAAACCGGCCATTTTATTATTTTATTATATATTTAACATATTATCCATTCTTTAGTATTATGATGTCTAGGGAGAACACTACACGTTGTGTTATTACAGAATAGTTCTCAGATTGCATTGCTCGTAGTGATGTTTGGAAGGTGATGAGGTAAAATAAAACAAGTAATACATATCTAACATTTATTTCGATAACCGGAGAATTTAATATGAAAATCAGAATTAAAATCAATTAATAAAATATTGGCAAACGTTAGACATGGCTGGTTCGGTGCAATATATAAAAAAATTATAGGAGAAAGAACCAGAAAGAAAACCCCTGTTAATTCAAACAAAAACATAATTGAAAGATAAAACAAACATAAACACATAAAGTTCCAAGTAAATCAGACAAAGTAAATATGTGAAACCAGATAAACACACGAAATAAACCAAATAAAATCAAATGAGTAGAATATAATGAAAGATCAAATAAATCAAATAAATGAATAAGTCAAATAAATCAAATAAATCAAATAAATCAAATAAATCAAATAAATCAAATAAATCAAATAAATCAAATAAATCAAATAAATCAAATAAATCAAATAAATCAAATAAATCAAATAAATCAAATAAATCAAATAAATCCAACAAATCAAACAAATCAAACAAATCAAATAAATCAAATAAATCAAATAAATCAAATAAATCAAATAAATCAAATAAATCAAATAAATCAGATAAATCAAATAAATCAAATAAATCAAATAAATCCAACAAATCAAATTAATCAGATAAATCAAATAAATCAAATAAATCAAATAAATCAAATAAATCAAATAAATCAAATAAATCAAATAAATCAAATAAATCAAATAAATCAAATAAATCAAATAAATCAAATAAATCAAATAAATCAAATAAATCAAATAAATCAAATAAATCAAATAAATCAAATAAAATAAAATGGAATAAGAAGAATAAATTAAATAAAAAAACAAATAAATCAAGTAAACCAAATAAAATCAATAAAGAAATAACCGATACATCAGATACAGAAAATCAAATAAATCAAATAAATCAAATAAATCAAATAAATCAAATAAATCAAATAAATCAAATAAATCAAATAAATCAGATAAATCAAATAAATCAAATAAATCAAATAAATCCAACAAATCAAATTAATCAGATAAATCAAATAAATCAAATATATCAAATAAATCAAATAAATCAAATAAATCAAATAAATCAAATAAATCAAATAAATCAAATAAATCAAATAAATCAAATAAATCAAATAAATCAAATAAAATAAAATGGAATAAGAAGAATAAATTAAATAAAAAAACAAATAAATCAAGTAAACCAAATAAAATCAATAAAGAAATAACCGATACATCAGATACAGAAAATCAAATAAATCATTTGAAATAATTAAAATCTAATAAACAAAAAAATTGATAGATAGCAAAGATCGACTCAAAGAAAAAAGACATAGCTCAATGTTTCCCCTAAACTAGATTACGAGTATATCCATTTATACATTAAACGATACGATGTTATTTAATAAAACGGAGGGATCGCCTTTAATCAACAATTATCACACAAAACTGTAGAAGAGTTAATGTGACTCGTAGAACGGTAACAGGGAAGTATATACTTGACTACCCGCATTAAGTTGAGGTCCTACTTTATTCTAGAGGTGAAAAAATTGAACTTCGTGCCGTGATTAAATACTTTGCAAAAAAAAGATTTAAGGACGAACGAAATTAATACAGACACGGTAAATATGTTGGGGGAAACTGCAGCTTCACAAAAAATGGATTATTTCAAAGTGGTCGTATCAATGTTGAAGATTATTCACGCAGTAGACGTCCAATAACTGCATCTATATCAGAATATGCCAGCAGCATTTAGAATATTTTAAGCGGAATAAATTATATGTGGAATTCGTGGAGGCGACAAAAAAAAAGTAATTCCACCCATAAATTTTTTCGGATACGTATCACTAATATACAAATTATATTTTATTCGTCATTTCATAACTATGGAAGAGACTTTGATAAAGGGAACACGATTATGGCATAATTTTTTTGGGATATAAAATGGATTTTACTTAACTGTTATCTTCAGAAAGGTGCAGTGTATAACTCAGAATATTATTCTAATCTTTTGGATCAATCGGATGGAAAAAATCATTAGAAAAGACCCGGTTTGCCATACAGAAAAAACTATTACATCAAGACAACGCACCTGCTCACAAAAATGTTTTGACCATGGCTAAATTCAAGAAATGACAGTATGAATGGGCTCTCAGCAACTACTACCTTTCCAGAAATCTCAAAGAATTCCTCTGTGGAAAGCAGTTTTCTTCGAATGAAGAGGCCATAGCAGCAGCCGTAGACGGATATTTTGCAGAGCTTCCGGTATCTCATTACAGGTACGGACAAAATTATTGGAGTAGCGTTAAACTAAGTGTATAAAACTTTACTGAATATTAAAGTGATTTTCAGAATTATATACTGTTTTTTATTTCCATTGTATGAACTTTTCACGCTACTGTGCTGTGCTATTTATTTTCATCTGAGCCCTTCCTCAACGTCAGGTATAAAATCGATAGTAAATTCCTAAATGTCTAAAACCCTTATCAAGAATAATTATCTTATTAATTACTTGGTAAATAATTGACTTTAATTCAAAAATAGTGGTATCATATGAGAACGTTATTTATATGTAAAATTTTTGTATTATTTAAATTTGGAAAATATTTATTTTATATTTATAAAGACCTACCTAAATATCTAGTTTTATTTTATATTAAATGAGAATTAATGGCATTATAACTGGCATGTACTATATTTTAAATAATAGTTTAAGAACAATTTATTATTAATATAATATTTTCATGAAAATATAAAAAAAATTTGTAATCTGTTTAAAATGTATTGGTACATTTTAATATTTACGAATACATAATTAGATGCGCCTCATAATAGAAATTCCCCATACATTTCTCACATGAGAATAGCGTTATAACTAATAGTATTCTTCATTTATGACATTTTCGATATTGGACTCGGTCCCTTTTAACCTTCTCGTATAGTGTTCAATTTAAGAAGACCAAGGTATTTTGCAATTATTAATATTCAATAGTATTCTGTTGAATATGTGATAATGATTGTTTCAAACATCTTTTAATTGTAAACAGATTGGTAAATTAGGTTTTCTAGGTATAAGAAAAAATCGCAATTTTTAATGTTTTTAAAAAAAGCTGCTCCTGAATTTTTTTTTTTTATATTTACTTTAGATATCCTTTGAGAAAAATATTTTGTCACATATGTATTCAATTATAAAAACATTCTAGTTCAGTAACTTTTTTCAAACTTATTTTATTTATAGAAAAAATAATATTTTTCATTAGAAAACCAATATACAAGGTGCTTCTGATTTAATATCTAAAATTTTAACATTTGCTCCATTTTTCAACTAATATTTTTGGAGTCCAATGGCAAAAATTTAATATTCAACGCCCTATATTATCTAAAAAGTTTGGTGATAGAATATTGCGGCAATAAAAACTTTTGATTAGGAAATCTACAACATATCTAAATTTCAAAAGAATCTCACGGAAAGCCATTTCTCATAAGATTAGCGGAGTCTTTTGAATAAAATTTGTATTAATTTATTCATCGTTTTCCAGATAATATTAAGACGGTATATATTTCATTATTTATTTATTAGCATATATCCAAATTTTCTAGTAACCGCCTTTCCCAAACTTTTATTTGCTCTGTATGTATATGATTAATAAACATTCAAACTTATAATCCCTACAGTACTAATGGAAAGGTGGACCACCTCTAATATAACTCTACTTTTACTTCTGTTACGCATAAAATAATAAAAAGTTTTTTAATATTTAAGCTTGTTGTAATGAAAAAATAGTAAAAAATAAATACGAATGTCACTCTGCGATATTATTTACGGATTTATAAAAGAAAACAATATATAATCATTGGATGAAATTGAACTTTAAAAAAACTTAAATATGCATCTCATGGAAGCCATTACCTATGTTTGTTCTCTTCGTTCTCCTCTTTCTTTTTTTTCAGCATTTTTGCTACCCTTATTCCTATTTTGGTTCCGATATATGCAAAATAACTTGGACCACAGCCATTTTAGTGTTATAAAAAGAAAACTTTTCTCAATCTATGAAGCATTCTTGTACTTTAAATATAGTATAAACCCTATATAAATTTTCCGCTGGTTTGGAGTAGGTATATTTATAAATAAATAGCCGATTTATATTTTTCCTCATTTTCCCATATTTCTCTTTAGATTATTAAAGTAAAAAATGATATTTCATTAAATATCGAGATCAAAATTGTTAATAAATTAGTGGCTGCTAAGCTGTGCACTGATACGTCCCGGGAACCACCCAGCAGTTGCCAACACTGTCAAATATCGTTATGAAACGCAATATATTTTACCAGTGGAAGCTTTATGATTGCAATAAATATCTTGATAAACGATCTTTTAAATTATAACTGTTATATATATTTGCCCACTCAACTCCAGGGAGGAGTCTTCGATGATTTATAGATCCATTTATCAATGTTCCACACCCTCTGTTAACTGCGAACCAATTCTAGATCTGTGCTTTTGATATAGCGGCACGTTGTTCACATCAGGATGTTATTTCAGCTTGACTTGACCCCTTTCGTTGATGTAATGTCTTCTTTTGACTTTCACCGACTTGATGGAAGATAATGCAACCGCCTTTATGCTCACTATTTCCGATTAGCATCTGGACGGTGCTTCGAAACAAATTATTTTCTCGTTGATTTTTTTATGTGTACTGCAAGTACAGTTTCTAACAAAATATGTGGGCATCATAATAACTAACATTCATCTGTGTTTGTACTGTTTTATCTTATTTCAGTATTTAGTTTTTGTTCGACATTATATATTTATGTCAAATCATCAATTTATTTTCTCGCTTCCATTTTTCAAATGCATTTTAGCTATAGTATCTGCAATTTGTTTCCCTATTTTTAATACAGTACCTAGCTAACCAACTTTTGGAAATTGTTTGTTTTGTTAAAAATAAAAAAAATCGAAACGGCACAGCAATTTCCAGAAAAAGGTCATCAAGGGGATGCCTTAATCTGTGCATGTATTATTTTTCCTTACACGATTTTGTTTATATTACCAGTTTTCCATTTTCACACTATTTTTTTAAGTTAGATCGATTATAGTTTATGTATAATAATGAATTAATTAAGATTGTTTTTTTTATCTGAGGTGTTAATATAAAGACAGAACAAAGGTAGGGTAGTCCGGTAATCGTCAACAGAGGGAATTTTCTTATTTTGTATCTCGACTAAGTGTAAACTTGCGGCGATAAGAACTAAAATATATGTTACAAGCTCTTTCGTATGCGTTAATTCTGCTGATTTGCATATCCATGGCGTGCGTTGTGCAAAAGCGACGGCCAAAGATTAGCCACTTATCTGACATTTACACTTAACTACCAATACGTTATTATTATTTATTGTCACGTTCTTCGGCTATCTCAAACTACTTATCTGCCAGGAAATTTATTTCGCTTATATTTAAATTTGATTAGCAGTTTAAAGAATTACAGAAGCGGGATCGTTGACGGAACGCTATCTTCTAAAATTAATGTGAGTACTTACTAGTCATCCTTCGGCATGTAACGGGGCGCTTTTTAAATGTTCGACTACACATCTATTCAAACTACAGGATAATACGGAAACGTTAATGTCAAAAGGTAATATTTTATAGCCCGTCAGCATTATACTAAAAAATTATAAAATTGAACGACTTACTTTGAGGTCCTTATTATATGAACTTGCCCGTTTTTTAAAATATAACACTTGGTGGTTTATTATCCTTCAGTAAATTGCCATAACTTCTAGAAAAAATTTTGAGCTGCCCCGGTATATTTTATATTATTTTATATATATATTTTAAGAAATGGCAATAGTGTAAATTAAACAAACATTTTGGCCTCTCTTGATGTAGAGCCACTCAAAAAAAATATCAAGAAAGACTAATTAACAACACTTATTTAATGGTAATACATATTTTAGCATGAGAAATTTGGAATATCGTAAGACTTGTCAAGAAAACAAATAATAATATGGAATTTGATGCCTATTTATGCATATATCATTTTGACAAAAATATTTCCCTACGAGTATAGACATATGGGCAAAAATATATTAAATGTACATAAAAACAAATGTTAGAAATATTTCAAACGCTGTATGCTTATTAAATAATAAAATATGAGGTAAAAACATTTTTTTTATTAATAAAGAACTAATATGTGTACCATCCCTGGCAATATTTTTATTATAATACTGCTTTGAAATGCCCCAGATAAGTTGAAAGTGATTTAAATAAACACAATGGTAAGGAGAAAAATGCAACATTTTGTGTCCATATTGTTCGGCTAAATTATCTACCCCGTATACTTTTGGTGGTTTGTGGCTAAAAAAATAATGTTTTTATATTACAAATGTATTATACTTTACTCATAGTTCAAAAATTTGAAGAGGTATTTCAGGTTTGAAGGAAGCTTAATTTGGTGTTTTATGCAGTAAATTGTTATGATAGGAAGCAGGTAGGGAGGGCTCAGTCAGATTCTTCAATAACCGATTTTCCAAGAGATGCAAAAGTTGTCTTTATTTATTTCTCCATGGTAATCACTCAAATTTATTTTTTAACAATATACAGCTTGTGCACCCTCAATAAATCCATTTTTATTTACAGCATATAATATCATATACCTACCTATAAAAAAATAGTACAAGCACTGTTATTTATTCATAATTTTATAACTCACCTGTTGCCATCAATTTTTGTGGTTTGATACTTTTATCATCATTTTACAAGAAACGACTTATAGTGCCATTTTGAAAAATCTTCAAATCTCTCTCTTTTTATGATAGAAATTTTCTTAAAATTCTTTTTTACAACAATATCAGGAATTCCATTAATCCCTTTCGTGGTACGTCTTTATTAAGTTGGAAAGCTATATTTCTTAATAATTTCCAAAATGAAGTATTATAGTCATTGAATGATGAATTGCTTTTCGTTTAATTTTTATCGTAAAAATGCTATAGTAACAAGCTATCCTATAAGTAAATATTTATCTGCATTAAAAGGTACGCAAATAATATAACTTTGTCAATACTTAATTTCGTAGATGGTATAAATCACATATCGAATTGTACTGATATCCAGTATTTGCGTATCAGTAATTATCTTTTTTTATGAACGGTATTTTGGAGCTGATTTTAAAACTTTTTTATTTTTTACTGCTTGTCAAATAGCACTGACAGTTGAAATATTATGTCTAACCCAGCTAAGTAGGTAATATAAATTTCGATGTGATGGTGGCAACATCGTAATTTAATACAGGTTTTTTGGTCGTACATATTTTTTAATGTACGTATGGATTTGTCAATAGCAAATTTACAATATTTTTCCTATAAAGTTTATAAAAGTTTTGTATAAATCAATGTTATTGAAATAGTTATAAATGTATACAAATAATGAAGTTTATATTTTTTTGTCATTGTAATTCGTACAGTGAAAGAGATCAGTAATAGTATTTTATATGGGCCATAATAAAGAATATCCGAGACTGTGTTTTACAATTTATAATTTTCTTGTACCTAATAAACCATTGACCGGATATACAGATAGATTAAAAGTGAACTTATGAGTTGTGCAAATTTTCCTCTTTTCTAAAGTGTTTTCAAATGGATATCATAATATATATATTTTTCAAATCATTAGTTGTTATAATTGTGATATAATAAATTTTACGCAATACTGTATATAGTTTATCTGTTTAACCCTTTTAAGTTCAAAACAAATTTAAAAGAATCAAACGGCTTTGTTCTTCGAAAATTATTAGAAATATATTTGGCCCTCTCTCATAAGAGCATTATTTTGCCCTCTCTCATAAGAGCATTATTTTGCCATACATTTTTCTGCAATTTTTTATGAATAAGTAGTCTTTCCCTTAATATATATCGCAGCTTTTTAAAGTTTTTTAATTTCGGCTTTTTAATGAACGGTATTTTGTAGTCCCCAATAAAATATAATACAGTTTTATTATTTAATCTTGCTGCCATTTGTCTTACCACTACTTGTGACTGGTATTTCCTGCCTTTCGTTTTCTCTTGCTTATAAGTCCTTGATTGTTTCCTGGTTTACCTGTTTTGTATTTCTTTCTTCTTGTTTTTGTAATTGAGATTTTGTATGTGAATATTGTTAATGAGGTCTTCACGTATAATTGGTCTACAATATCTACTGTCTGCGTTATTTTGATTAAGCCAGAATTTTTTCGAATATATCTGTTTATTTGTCAAGAACTGATTGAATTTTTGAGAAGTTTAGTTTCTGATAAAAGGATTACGACCTCCCGATTAATTTGTAGAGTTTGAAGGAAACTGTAGTTTTCCGATGTCTTGTAATCTTCGAGTAGCTCTTTTATATCATCTGTTGAAAAATCTTTGGCCATATATATCTGATGATGATGATGATGATGATGATGATGATGATGATAACTCAGATTCAGTTGGAAATATTTTACTTTTCAGTCATTGTTTTATATATCTATATAATACACGAACGCCCCTGTATATTATCAGGTTTATCCATTGTTATTCAATATTTTATTTTATCACTTTATCAGCTATATATAGTACCAGCTGTAAAAACAAAATAATTTCGATAAGAATGCTAATGTTACTCACAGATCTGCATTTCTGCGTAAATACCCGCATATTTGGATATTTTTACCAAATATTTAATTCTATAATGTAGTACCTTTACTAATATTTTACAGAAAAGTTCTCATGACGATCTATGCTACCTAAAGTTGCAGTGCCGTTTTGTTTAAACAGTTTGCATACAGTAAGAAAAAAGTGCATTCATTCCATAAACACCTAAAAACTGATATAAGATATACATACTCGTATATTCTTGGTACTTACCTGAATTAATTTAACTATCGCTTGATAAATCTAACAGTACTCAAACTTTTTCTTCATTCTTCGATTATTTCTTTCTCTCCGCCAGTCTTGACGTGTTAGCAATTTACAACAAGCAATAATAATAAGCGATAGTCGGATAATTTTAGGCATTGGAATTCAGAGATACCGGGACCACAAAAAAAATTCTCTAAACCTTGTGGAACTTCAGAATCCGTTTTCGAAGTCAAATTGTGTCTTATTTATCTTTGTCGTGCCGTAATAACCTCGTCACGCCACTGGCGTAAAACGAAGATTTATGCCGAAAATTATCTTTTGTTTATGTTTGACTTTTGAAGTTGTGTATTTGCAATCTTATATTTGTTGAATATTTCCGATTTTTTATTATTTTAAGATATTAGTTTTTATAAGTGAGTGTTGTGTCATTTATTTAATTTAAAACTATTTCTCCTAAAAAACTTATTGGTGTAAAAGGCAAATTTGAAATCATTACAGTACTAATTTGATGGCAAACACCAAATTTACAATATGGTGATGGTTATGATGGTTTTGACTTTCAGGTGTGTCTTCTACAAGTGAATCCATCTATACTAAACGACAATAAACTTCCCAATGTAATTATATTATAAAACGGTAAAATTAAAATATAATATGTCCTACCATTGTTTGACAGATTTTGAAATTGTTTATTATGTTTATCTAACTGTTATCTATTTTAGCCTTTGAATATATAATATCCAGCAACTAAATAATTTTCATTTTGTTAAAGCTTGTTCATATGGTTTTTGGCAAAATGTTAATCTAAGATCATCACTGGAATACCAAAATGTTTTTGAATAGAGTAGGTACCATGATGCACTTACTATAAAAATATAATCAATTTTTGTTGATACATATTTCACCATTTCCATTTTTGAAATTGATTGGCTTAAAAATCTATCAAATTATTAGGTGTATATCACATATCGTCAGTGGCATCAGAAAAATAATGTTGTAAAAGGAACAAAAGTAACACGAGGACTACCGCTTTACTTTCGGGATAGATGCAAATAAAATATTTAGAGTTAGAATTCAAAATTAGATTTATTGCTTTTCATAATAATTATCTTGACAATCTATACACTTTTCATGTGAATAAACCAGTTGTCATAATATTTTTTACAACTGAATATGACACGTTTATCACAGTATTTTTAAAAGCTTCAACTGTTTCTTCTGGGCTTGAAAAACGTTGACCACGCAATTGATTTTTGACGTTTGGAAATGTAAGAAAATCGTTTGGACATAGATCTGGTTGTAATGAGGATGGGGGATTAATTACACCTTTTGTGTGATTGAATAATCAATTGTTCGTTACACTGTGTGGGGGCTTGTGTTATCCTAGCGCAGAATAATATGAAGTTTTCTATTGATTTCTACCATTTCAGAGAAAACTTCTAATAAATAAATAGATGTATACTACTCAGCATTCATCTGCGATTTTCTAAAGGAATAGTACCTTAGTTTTCGATACCAAACAAGCAATCATTTGCCTCGAAACGCTCCGACTTCGAGTAACTTTTGTGAGTTTTATTTTATTTTAAGGCACCCAAAAACAGTGAATTGTTCTTTTGTTTCTGGCTCATGAGAATATATTCAACTTCTATCACCATTAACGATGTTTGAGATCAAATTTGACGTACATGAGTTAAACTGAAGTTCCCTACCTAGATGTCGCATGACGATCTACCATTATCATTTCTCGTACAGCATTAATGTATTTTGCCGTTTTTGAGGTTGTTGGTCGACTTTAACGAAATTAGTCACTAAGACTGCCCCGACCAAATTTAAATTCTAGAAACCACCGAAAATAGTTGTTCTTGATGGTGGATTCTCGCTAAAAACAGTTTTTAGATCATCCAAACACTCTTTTTCACTTTTCTTTGATCGAAAATAAAATAAAATCATTGCTCAAAAATGTTTACAATTTAAATCCATAATTTGTTTTTGATTCGTTACTTTAAAATTAAATTGTACTCGAATGGCTCACTATATTTAACTTATGTCACTGTTGCTTATCATAACAAATAATAAATTTTGCAAATCATCATGCGTCAAATATCAAATAACTATAATGATGCCACATTCTGAAATTAATGAAGCAGGGCTCGTACAAAAAGTATAAAGAATGTCATTTAAAAAACCGCAATATAGTGGGGGGAGGAAGCAAATGTCTCAAATCACAACTTAAGGGGTAGTTTTTTATATTTACAAAGTTTGTGGTTTCACCAAAATTTTTTTGACTTATTTCATAACCATGTTAATTATGCTACACAGGTTAAGATCCTCTGGAATACATGTACCTTTATTTTATTATTTTACTTTCACTTGCACCATACAGTGCAAAAATTTGCTTTAGGCATAGTAAAATGTTTCGCGAAATTTCAATTATTTTTGCACTTTTCTATTATAGTAAAATACCACATTAATTTATTTAATATCCATCGCCTTCTCTTTATAGACAATGAAACTGGATTTTCTAGAGATAGGTATACAGATTCCTACACCAATATTCCTTAATTGCGGCCATAACGGCTGTAGATGTGATCTTATCGATATAGTTAGACACCAATAAAGACGAGTGGCCATGTTGACACGGTCAATGATACTCGCCGGCTTTTTACTAATCGTTATGTCTTGGCTTCCGAGTATCGTTGAATCTCATTGTCGCATCGCAATTTCGTTTTATCACTTTGACTCGATGAATATAATTTTATTTCAGATATAATTAGATAGGTAGTTTTTTATTGATGCCTTTTGTTTAGTTTATTAGTAATACTTTTTTTATTGTGTATTTGATCGTTATAGAAAGTGATATAGGAGAGCATGTCTAGAGTTGCCACGATATGAGACGAAGTATGACTTTGTCTCTCGTTTCGAAATTCGAGATACATTTTTTTGTGACAGGATGAGACACGGGTCCAGACAAACAAGAAAAAAGAGACACCTGTCTCTCTTTTTTCTCGTTTATCTCGAGATGTATTCGTTTTTTGTTTGAACATAAACCTTAAGTAGTAAAAGAATATAAATAATAATATATGACCAGATACGAGATAGATAGAGATAGAGATAGAGATAGAGAGAGAGAGAGAGAGAGAGAGAGAGAGATAGAGAGAGAGAGAGAGAGAGAGAGAGAGAGAGAGAGAGAGAGAGAGAGAGAGATAGGATATCCAAAAACAAATTTATATAAAGAATTAAAGAAAAAAGTTAATGTTTATTTAAAATATGAGAATAATATGCAAACTTATAACTGCGCCTTAAGAGAGTAAAGAAATACGGTTTTAACACTAATATTTTCCTACAAATAACATTTAAGCCATTAGCGTTTGAGTCAGATTTAAAAGTCAATCATTTCTTAAAAGTAAAAGCTTTTTTTATAAGAAATAATTTTAACCAACATTTAGAAATATTTTATGAATAAATTACTATTATTATTTTCAAGTAGCATCATAATAGATAACTTCAATATAGATTATTATTATATTATAAATAATATTATGATAATTCAACAAAACTAATCTGGACCAATTTCTTTTCTTCTTCCTCAAAGTTGAGATCTCAGGTACTGGGGCTATTCGGACTCAATTTATTTTAAATTAATGTTTCTAATGGGATGGCCTAATTCGACGCACTGATTGTTCCGGTACCAAGATTAGATAATGGATTTTTTAGTGGGTAGTGTATTACTTTCCTTTTGTAAAAGCTTACAGTTCTTGCGAAATATTTGTTTCCACTATGTACATCTAATATTTTTAATGCCTACTAAGTAAACATGTATAAATTGTCGGTTTTCAAATTTGTGAGATTATATGAATGATTGACATCTAAACTTTATGTATATATTATTAATTCGCTCGTAATTGACTGTATTAGTAAACCTAAAAAATTTACACAATCATCTTATTAATTTAATAGCTTTTCTTCACTGCAATAACGATTTATTGTATATTATTTTTTATAGAAGAAACTATTTTAAAATAATAAATTATTTCTGTGATATGACTATTGGTGCTTATACATAAAACTCTTTTTATAAAATGAAACAAGCATAAAACTAAAAAATGTCGAATACGTTACCTTTACTCTTTAATAAAGAGTCATAAAGACAATCAAAATATTGAAATTATTAGTCGTAATCTAGCTATAAAAATTTTCGAGACATCTCGTCTCGTCTCTAGTCTGTCTCGACAGATTTTATCTCGCCTCCTCTCGTGTTTCGTAGCAACTCTGAATATACCACTCTTACAGTATTTAAATATTCAGTTATATTTAATAAATGAATTTATTTCTTGATTAATTTAATTTTTGCCAAAGTTTACCATAATAAATAATACTACTTTACCAATAAATTACTTCCCTATGAGTGAACTTCAAAAAGCAGAGTTTGTGTGGGAAAAGGCTGCTGTGATTATTATTAATATTATTATTTGTTAAGAACTAGACGAAAATATATCAATGTGGAAATATTTTCGATTAAGACCAACAACACAGTTTTTGATTCATCAACCTACATGTTTCCATTATCTATATTGTTTAATATTAAACTGATCTAAAGATAGAAAATGACAACCAAATGATGAGTTGTTTCTATACGTTTAGTTGATTTTGTCAATCATGGTTTGGTCTAGAATAACAAAATTAGGAATCAAATGATAATAAGGAAAAAACTTAGATGAAAGGAAACAAAAACCTGCTATCAAATTATTAGACAATGTTGTGACGGGACTCAATAAATAAAAATTCAAAATGGATCCTCAAATAGAAAATATGGCTAATGGTGAAAAAAGCGAAAAATTATATACTCCATAAGAAAAGTACTTTTTCGATTAGAAATGCTAAGTAGAATCTTTTGTAACTGGAATATTTAATATTTTTTTGCTGATCACAGATTAATTCCAAATCTTTTCGTCGGATAAGTATACCTATAAAAAATTTTTATTTTCTATATAATTTATTTAAACAAAATCAAAATTAAACAACCAATGTTTAACATGTTTTCAAAAAAAAATTAAATAAATTTCAATGAATATATGAAATAATATAAATATTTTCGGGAGGGTTAGTTCACTACGTATTGGAAATTAAAGATCCTTAGGAAAAAACAATAACAATTTATCTAAGTTTAAAGATTGGTACATCAATTCCTAAGTGTAGTTTGATAGAAACTACAATTCTTAATGTGACAGTGATACCTAAGTTATTGTGCTTAACATTGGGTGATTACTAAGATCTATCAAACTTGGATGCCGGTCTAGTCTCAAAACGAAGAAAAGGCTGAGTTATAAAGAAATTATGTGAAAGATTATAACTTATCAACAATTCACCACCAATTCAATTAACTACTCTAGTTTATGTCCGTTTGATTCTTATGCAAACCCTTGCTTAAAACAAAATAATAATGAACCTTTGGAGGTAGAAAAAAGATAACTGAGACACAATTATAATAATGATAATAGATTTTATTAATATTTAGTCAAGACCTCTTATGGTGTGGACAAATTTGTACAAAAATGAGTAGGGTTGTAGCTTGAGTCAGTTAAAAAATAACAGTAATGTTCACTTCTACCCAGTTATAGGCAGCGATTGATTTAATGTAATGACCAAAATTTAATGTGATAACAAATTTAATCTTGGATCACATATGATCATTGGATTACGAGTTCCTAAAAATGAGGATCCCACGTTCTGATCCCAGAAGAGAATTTACAACTCCCCCTAAATGTATATATTTATAATTTTGAATATTAATAAAACTTATAGGTAAAATCTCCTGGCGCATAAATGTCAGAGATTAAAATTAATATGAATTGAGAATGAGTTAGAACCAAATTACCATGTAAAAAATATATAAAGAAAATGTAAATTGACAGATCGTTTACATATCCAAATATCCTAGGTTTCAATATTTTGGAGTCTTTTCCTTCTTTCCAAAAGAACAATGATGAATCTGACATACGTCGCTAACATCCAAATCGATAGATTAATTCATTAAACAAATCTACTAGAAAAAGTCAATCTGGGTAAAGCCTAATCCACGTGCTAATGAAGAAGGGGAAACTAAATTTTACCTTTTATATGAAACGGTCACCATTACTTGAAATCCTCCTTTCAGAGTGAGTCAACTGGGAAACAAAAAAAATTGTACCACTTCAAACAACCAATTTCCAGATGGATAGCCAAAAAATAATATCCCGTACACCCGTGTATCTAAAGCAATCATAACTAAAGTAAAACTATGTAACTAATCGAAAAATAATAATGGTTTGCAAGTCTCCAACACACGGGCCTTTACCTCACCTCTGTTTCTTCTCCTTCAACCACACTAAAAAACAACGCAGTGTGCATCACTGACTGAACCTGTTCGGAACTTAACCCCAGACACCAAAATATGTCTCGATCCCAACAACAACGCTAATTTTCTGAACGTCCTTGGCCTAAAGATTGACAGATTTGCCAAGAGCTAACTTAATAACCTACTACTGTCAGTTGAGAAAAATGTAAACAAAAATAATAACCAATATTTAATAGAATTCTGATATTTCTTTAATTCAAATAAGGTATGTACTAATTTAGACGATTCTGTGTAAAAACGCCTAATGCCAAATTTAAACGTTACAAAATAACTCTTACAAAATAGCAGGACAGTATACATCTTTAAATATCTAACACATTTAATCGCAGTGGTAGGCGCTATCACGTCTCAATATCTGGAGCTGCCAAACTTAACTCCCAATCACTATTTTTTTTCAAACCAAGAAAACCCGAAGAATTTTGATGAGTCTAATAAAAATATTTATTTATTATCCGAACGTGAATTTGTCCCATAACTTCCCCACATGCAATGTTATGTATATATATATACAATGTGTCCACGGATATAGTTTGGAAGAGGAAAAACTTTTTTATTTGTAGATTTAGAAGAAAAAGTCATTCTATATAAAAACGTCTGCTTGTGTCGAAACTACAATTTCGAATATCACATTTACGATTACTATACAGGGTACATCAAAAATAACAGTTTTAATGATTTTAATACAGCAAATTAGGAATTGTTATCGGGAATTCAGATATCGAGTTGAACTATCCGCTGAACTCGGTGGTATCACGTTTGAATAGAACTTTATTTATTTTAATATTTATGATTGAATAAAATGAAGAAATTATGACAATGTAATAATAAAAATACAAATAAGAAATAGTTTTCTTACAACAAAATCATTATTGGTCCAGATATAAAATCATATTCTAAGTAGAAAGGAATAACAGTTGTTTGTTTTTACGTAAAATTAGTTTTAAACGAAATCTAAAAAACTAAAAATTTTATTTCTGACTAACTCTGTATAGTAACCACAAATCTAATATACAAAATTGTAGTTTCGACACAAGCAGACGTTTTTATAAAGAATGACTTTTTCTTCTAAATCTACAAATAAAAAAATTTTTCCTCTTTCAAACTCTATCCGTGGACACATTGTATATACTAGTAAATATTATAATTTAAAAAATGTTAACTAAAATATAAGTCTATCTACAGGGCGATATTTAACTAAATCCCTGTACATATTTTTTTCGGAACATGTCTGAAATTATATATTCCAATTTTTAATTTCAAGCTTGGCTTAAAATCTAAAGAAGGTCAAACTTTCCAAGAATTCTTTGAATAGAAACCTTTCATATTATATTCACTTTCTAAAAATCCGTAAAACAAAAAACTCTTATCTATTTCTATCAAGAAATTATAATATGGAAGCTATTATTTACACTTAACGTAAATAAGTAGGAAATCTTTATTCCCTATTTGAAAAATAACACTAATTATTACCCAAAACTACAAAAACGTAACCAAGGCCAAAGCTATTAACTAAATATTTTTTCATTAAAAATCGTATACCCAAAATAAGTTTTATTGTAAAGTTCAAATTTAACTATGCTATTAATACAGTAAAAAATTCTTCAGCTAACCAACCTTCCTTTAATAAAATGTTGTTTTAATCCTAAACTCGCATCACCCCCTATATATATTTATTAATCCATACTGCATTTTTAAAAGAAGACTTATGTTACCTAAGAGACCATGAAATATTATTAGACATCTCCGTTTCCATAACAATAAATCTGAAAAATGAGACACATCGTATAACAGGAAGCCTCCGTCTATCAAGCTGACAAGTTGATGTGGACACATCTGAATTATTACCTGTAGGTAACTTCCTTTCGAACGAGGGGATTAACACTGTAGCAATTAAGTTATTTTTATGAACCCACAATGACAAGTACTTATGTTGATGGTCATGTACCTGCTACTTAGCTATGTAGGTGTGAGAGAGACAGACATACATCATCATTAATGATAAGAATCGCGCCTGCCAAGGCTCTACTCTAAGACAAATGAAGGTGCTAGCTGACAGCAAGCTCATTTAGTCGGAAAGTCGTAATTATAAGGCGTGGTGATGGCGTTTCATCTGGCCAGGTTGGCACCATTGGGCAAACAAGAAATGACTGATACTTAACATCAGATAAGCACGGGCGTTTTCAAATTTATTTTCAGGGGATAAATAATGGATACCTTCGCAGATGAAGGCTACGAGTGTTAAAGGGCTAAAATCTTTACACAGATTATTGATTAAAATTCGTGGGCTGGATTAGCTTGGTATTGTACCAGAAATTATTACTATAATAAAGCTTGAAACGCATTATTAATTTTAAAACGTGAGATATTGTCTCACACGAATAGAGATAGAATTATAAACAATGCATAAATATATTTTTAATTAGCAATTTGAAAATTTCGTGATATAGCATAAGATAGTAGACAATTTCCACCCCTCCCACCATGTAAAAATGTATTCATCTAACCTTCATATTTTTCCAACATTCATTCCAATCTGCTAATCTACATTCCTTTTTATACTCATGACATCTTCTTGCTCTTTATTCCATGGTAAATTTTGTCTAGCTGATCTGTAATAGTTTGGCAAACTGAAGTTATTACAGCAAAAAATTCCTCTTAAAGCTATTTACTCAACTTTCATATTTTGGAAAATTTAGGGGTGTATGGCATAAGTCAAAGAGTTCGTGACCTGAATAATAAGAGATGCATATTCTGTTTATAAAATACTATTTGAGTATACTTCTATTTCTATACTGACTGTAGTATAGTTGTCTACACTTCCAATATAAAGTAATAATAATTAAAGTTCCGGTTGAGAGATCCTGTTTCCATTTCGTTCTCTTCTTTGTATTTATGTGTTACTATACAGGATCTATTTAATCAAAATGTGATTGCCGGAAAGAACGTTTCTAACTGTAATTATTTATTTTCTTTCTATCTTAATTTCCTTACTTTTCTTCTAGTTTAGTTGTAAACTGATGCTAGTTGCTGCTGATAATTTCATTATGATTATCTCTTTTAAATTTCTAAATATTATGGCTCCCAAATATCAACTTATTCTATTACTTGGGGATTTTCCCAAATATCAAATTAGTTAGAAGTTGGGTTTTCTAGTCGTAATTTTACTGTTATTTCTAAATTTCTTTCTTAACTTCTGCATTATCCACTGTTTCCTTTACTGTCATTTTTTACAGTTTTATTAGTTTTGTTGATATGCCAAGCTATTCTATCATATTTAAGGTATACTTAAAATACATTAACTGTACTGGCCGATTTTGCACGTAAGACGAGATGTTAGTACTGTGTATTTTCTTTATTATTTATTTTCTACAAGTAATATTACGTAGGTTGTTAGAATAATTTTGAACTAAACAAGTAAAAACGAATACTTTTTATCGAAAATGGCTTTATTATTTTTTTAAATATTCTTCATGAAAATCAATACACTTTTGCTTGCATCAACTGATTCTTCAGCATCGAAGTTTTCTGGCGTAACAGCCAATTTTGGACGTCCTCACGAAATTCGTCCTGGAGCGAACAATGACCATAATTGAATTCGGAAAACCAGCGGAACAGGGTTGAAGCTAGTTGATCGGCTTATTATAGTTGAGAGTATCCACGGCCAAAATCGTAATAGATTATAGCATGTTTAACAGTTGGATTCTATTTTTGGCCGCGATGAATTTTTCAAGTCACTGTAAACAACACGAATACCACTCGAATGACAAAACGTTCTGAGTATGTATACCATTAAAAACGTCAAGTTATTCGACGGTGATAAAAAATAAATCAGTGTAAACTGTTAGTTATAATTGGTAGGCAATTTTACTCAGAGATATATTTAAGAATCCTACTGCTTTCTTCATTCTTAAGATTTTATACTTTTTAAATTGAATGAACTGTATTTTGGCTGATTTCATACGTGTATAGGGAGCTGTTAGTAATTTATTTTGTTTGTCGTTTCTTTTCCACAAGTAAAACTAAAAAAGTAATCAAGTGGAAACTACTACTTATAAGAGGCGGTCAATTTTGCTTTAACAGTCTTACTGGCTTCTGCAATATGTCTAATTATTCCCCCATTCTTGAGATGCTATATTTTTTAAAATGAAATGTAATAACTTAGAATTTTGTTTTATCTGTTATTTATCCTCTAAATGTAAAAACAGAGAAATCAAAGGCATCCTCCTGCTTAACAACAGACATCAGCAATATTAAATATGGACATGCTCTTTTTGGCTGTTATCAATTTTATTCAAAAAAACTCTAAGCCGTTAGTAGTGAAATTTTTAATACGGAAAGGTGTATAGTGGAAGCTGATATAACTTTCAATTAATTTAGGACTTATTTTAATTAATCCATAAAATGTTCTTCTGTTCATCCAATTAAAGAGCTTAACCTAGAGTAACGCAACGGTGCCTGTGTGAAAAACACCAAATTAGTAAATTTCCCGACTGCCTTCTGTTAATTAGTGACACGGTATGTCCGAGCGTACAACATAAGCGCAATCAGCACATTGGTTGGGTTAGGTAGCGGCCAAAAATATATGTATACTGATTAGGGGTTAATTAATTACACAACGAACAGGCAGCGAGCAGGAGAGCACCGTGATAACAGCGCTAATGAGATTAACAGAGAAACAACTGACTGCTTTAATTGATAGTTCAGTGGAAGTTGTGAAGATAGCCAAATAGGAACGCGTGTTGTAGAATATTTTTACAGCCTTACGTATTTATATCATCTGATAAGTAGGTACTTGCTTTAGCTCGGGTATCGACACATATATGCAGATCACCTCAGATTGCAATAAGAATATATTGAAGTAAACAAATACTCAGAGCAAAAATAAAATACAAAATCTTGTTTCCGAGACACAGTATTTTATTATTCGTCGTTCCGATATTCTTCGACCTATATATACGAGGTCTGTAAATTAAGTAATGAGACTGGCAACGTTGCGTTTGATCTGGCAACACTGGAAGCGCGGGGCTTAGTGGGGCGGCAGAGGAACATGTGATCTACCTTCAGTACTAGTTTGACCTCGCTCGAGTCATTTGGTTGTGCGTAGCGATTGTTTTTGTGAAACAGTTTTTTCTATTGTGTTCTAAAAATGAATGACATCAATTTCGAGCAACGGTGTGCTATCAGGTTTTGCTTCAGACTTGGGCACAGTGCAACGGAAACTCTTCTTAAACTTCAGCAGGCTTACGGAGATAGTGTTTTGTCAAGGGCCCAGGTTTTTCGGTGGTTTAAGGCATTTTCAGAAGGAAGAGAGTCGATTGAAGATGAACCACGAAGCGGAAGGCCTTCATCTTCAAGAACCGATGAAAATGTCGACAGAATCCGGGATATTGTGCGTTCAGATCGTCGGTTGACTGTCAGAATGATAAGGGAAGAGTTAAATTTGACTCACACCACCATTCATCAAATTTTGACCAATGAATTGGGGATGAGAAAAATCTGCGCAAAAATGGTTCCAAAAAACCTTTCGCAAGACCAGAAGAACATCAGAAACGAAAGGTGCCTTGACTTTTTGGATTCAATTGAAAATGACCCCCATTTTCTGGAACGTGTCATTACTGGTGACGAGACTTGGGTGTTTGAGTACGACCCAGAAACCAAGCGCCAGAGCATGGAGTGGCACACTTCAACCTCTCCAAGGCCAAAAAAGGCAAGGATGGCAAAGTCAAAGATCAAATGCATGCTGATTTGTTTTTTCGATATCCACGGAATCGTCCACAAAGAGTTTGTACCCCAAGGTCAAACGGTCAATCAACACTTTTACCGAGAGGTTCTTGAAAGACTTCGAAAAAGGGTCATTCGTGTGAGACCAAACATCAAGAACAAGTGAGTGTTGCATCACGATAATGCTCCTTGTCACACAGCAATTTCAATAAACGAGTTTTTGGGCAGTAAAAACATTCCTGTGGCTCCTCAGCCTCCTTATTCGCCTGACTTGAGTCCTTGTGACTTTTTTCTCTTCCCAAAGTTGAAAAGTCACCTCAAGGGAAATCATTTTGGGACAGTCGAAAAAATTCAAACGGCTGTAACCGACCAGCTAAAGGTTATTTCAGTATCGGAGTTCCAGCACTGCTATGAGGAGTGGAAGAAACGTCTCCAGCGCTGTGTGGCCTCAGAAGGAAGTTATTTTGAAGATGACAATATTGAATTGTAATTCTTTTTGTATAAAAAATTTAAAAAAAATCAGTCTCATTACTTAATTTACAGACCTCGTATATATGTTTAGTTGCGCAGGTCAAGGCCACTAAGTGTGAGAAGATTATCCCAGAAAAAGATTTCTGGATATTCTCGTAAACGTCAAGAATTATTCGGAATGTTCGAAAAGCCAAAAATACGGGGAATTGATGTTGAAGTAGTAAAGTGTCAAATTTGAGTCACTCAGTATTGAATTCACGTAAATATATAATTACTAAATAGATTTAGTGTGTTAAAGGAAGTTATTAGATATTATAAATGAATTAAAGGGATTTTTATTTTTTTCTAGTTGATGTATTTGTACTTAAAATGAAAATTCAGATTAAAATTAAAATTTGTAGTATGTAATTAAATTTTTAAATTGAGTGGAAATTCTTTTCAAATAAACAGAAAAAAATTATAAATAAACAAATAAATAATTATGAGCGAAAACCTGATGGTATGGTCCAAGGTATTAAATCAACTTGAATTATGTTTTAGAAAAATACTTGTCTATTTATATATGAGTGATTAAAAAATTAATAAGAAAAGAATTTGAAATTCAAATATTTCTCATGTAAATTTAGCCACTAAACTGTCTGTAATATATTTTCAGTTTATTAGACCAACTCTTTTATGTTTAAGAACTTTTAAAACCAATTTATTTGTACGATTATAATGGCTTTCAAAATAAAACAGGTAAAGAGTTCCTTTCTCTAATTAAAGTTTTGGCAAAATTATTAACGTCCTTCTCAGAAACTGATGATTCACTTACTACCAATGTTGTTTTCTTGTGTGATGTCCGATGAAAACATTCACCTTCTCTATGAAATCTAAATTTTGTTGTTGTTGCTGCAAGCTATCGATTTTTAACATTTACAAGAGGACTAACTCTGGTCATAGCCGTAACCGTATTAGAAAGGGATAATTATATTTTAATGGCAACGGCATCAACAAGTAATTGATATTTTATTTAAATAAAATTCAACTTTGCAGGAATTCAGCTATTTAGTTTTCTATAAACATAAAAATAGTAGTGACTGCAAATGGAAGTAGCTGGTGAGTATTCACCAATTAAAAATTTAAACTAGATCATTTGTGACTCAATGAAAAGAGGGTTATATTGAATGTCTACAACTGTTTTCTTTCATATACTGTTGACATCGTAGTTGAAATGTCATCTGAATCAAAGGAATATGGAATAACTACGATGTATAAAACTTTAAAAGACGAAAAATCAGGTGGAGTAACCTCACTAAAGCCAAAACGAGACCAAAATTATTAAAAGTCGACGTGGATAAATTAAAAAAAAAAATACAATTCGTAAACTTGCTTTTTGATTAAACACATACCAACTTTAGATAAAGCCGAGATATGTTGTGGAAAGTATTACATGAATTTCTTGAGGGTGGGTTTTAATTCAAAATAGACCGTTGATTATCACGTAGAAATGAATGGAGACGTATTTGAGGAATATTTCGAATAAATCATTGAATAAATACCGAAAGATTCGGTTATTGTAATGGGCAAAGCAATTTACCACTCCAGATTACTTGCAATTTTGCCACTAAATTGAAGAAAGGTGAAATTTCAACAGGGTTAAGTTTAAGAAGCAGAATTGATAACCATTGTCAAGAGACATAATTACAAAAAGTACATTATTCTTCGCTTACCACCATACCACTGCGAGCTTAATCCAATAGAATTAATATGGGTTCAAGTTAAAGGTTGCGTTCCTAGAAATAACACAACTTTTAAATTACCAGATATTAAAAATGTATTCAATAAGTTAATATCCGAAGTAACCTATGAGAATGGGCAAAAATGTATTAATCATGTTATAGGAATACTAAAATCTGATGACAACTTTTCTGAAACAGAATGTGAAGAACCATAATTTTATTATTTCATATTTTCAATGTTTTCAATTTATTTATGTAAAACTGGTAATAGAAAATAAATAAAAATATAGGTTAAATTAATTGGTTTCGGTATGATATGATGAAACCTAGGTAGGTAGACCTTAATACATATTAAAACGCTTTGGAAGACTGTGGAAATTCAAGATAAGTATTATTTATCTTTCTATATTTATTAAAAATATAGGTATTTTTATATTTTATTAAATAATTGACAAAATACTGTGTTCTTGAATTTCCTTTTATTTTGGAAACGCACGTCTATGTTTATTGATTTTGGAACTGATTAACGCAATATATTTCTGGGATTTTTCTCTTTCTTAATGTTCAAATGAAGTATAGCTGTAGACATCGAGGTCAAGTGTGCGATAGACAGCACATAGTAATAGAAGAGAGACAATTAGTTTCACTTCATCTTTCAAGCAGTTCACTTAAAAACTTTCCGGTATTCTCGTTTTTATAATTTTAAAAGTGGACTACAGAAGTGTAGTGAAAAATAACGTTTTGAGTGTTCAAGCTCGTGAAATTATAAGCCCTGCCCTGAAATTTACTTAAAGTGAAGCTGATGCCAATAAACCTATTATCGAATTAATAATATGTAAATAAATGAATACCCATAAATTTACTTTTACTCCAACAAATGTTATTATAAATGTACCGATGTTATTACTTCATAATAAAGTATAATACATTAATTACTTAGGGATTACATTATAATGTTCTGGGAAATTTCAGTAATCTATACTGGAAATAGTAGTAAAATTTGCTTCCAAACAATTTTTGTTATTATGATTATAATCTAAACCTAACTGACAACAATTTAATTTATCAAATAACTTGAAGTGAAATCAATACCTAACTTATTATTAGTGAACAAAGGAAATCTGACTACAGTCGGGCAACGCTGTCTGATTTAACAATTATACTAATACCGCTGTTTCCCTCATTTTTCTCGTTCGCGCATCTCGCGTCTATAGTTATATCGATCAGACAGTAATCTACTTTAGTCTCAACTAATCTCATTTAAAATATATTTCGTATGTGGTGAAGACTTTGGGAATATGTTTGATAATTATAAAATCAAAATATCGCAACCAATTTAGTCAAATATAATTTTTTTATAAAATTGCTTTATTTATTCATGACCCTTGTCGCACATATAAATGATATATAAACCAGTCTTAGTCGGTTCTCCGCATTCATTTTCAAATCATTTATAAATGTTGATAGGCAGCCGTCAAGGCCGGAGCAGATGTCATTTGTCATGCGGGGCCGGAGCCGTACGGTCGCGGTAGCCACGACGTTTCACATAGAGGAGATTGATGATCCTTCTTCTCATAATAGAAAACTGACGGCTTCACAATGGCCCATCGAAGGATATTAATGACATTTGCCCCTAATTTCCATCCAGCCTGACTAGTAACAAATCTTCGGTATTATATTATTTTGTTTTATAATTGAAGGATTGAGTATAACGAATCGGAAATATATTGCTAATTTTTGGTTTCCATTGTTCACAAATTGAGAACAGATCGAATTAAAATATGTTTTTTATGCCTGACAGACACTATCGTTATAACTAATTTAGATGTGTTGAGTAAGTTATTTAATTTGTCATAAGGATGTCAATATACAGTGTATATGGAATAAATTCATTTTAAGCTAAACAAATAATTTTGAGGAAAAATGCGGAGACTGGTCGGTTTTTGATTTTAATTTATTGTATTTCTACATAACAATGAAATATACAGGGTAAACCATTTGTGAGTAACAATGACATCGACGATTTTTTTAAATGGTACACTCTGTATATTTTAGATTGCAAATTTCAAGACGATTCCAAAAATATATCATACTTGTGTTCGGTAATTAATATTAAACGTTTTATTGGCTATGGAAGAAAATCCACACAACAGCATTCGGCAAATTAGTCGAGAACATGTTCCTTTTACTTCTATTCATAAAGTATTAAAACATGAAAAGTGACATTGCTTTAAGGTGCACCTTGTACAAGAACTATCAGATGACAACCCGGATCGTAGAATGGAATTTAGGGAAACTTTGATGGATAAGTGTAGTAATGGTCCACTTTTCGCAAAAAACGTTATTTTGTCTGATGAATGCACATTTACATTAAACGGTGAAGTCAACAGACAGAATTGTAGATATTGGGCAAAGGAAAATCCTAAATGGATGAGAGAACATCACACTCAATATCCACAGAAAATTAATGTTTGTGCAGGAATTGTTCGAAATGAAATCATTGGACCCTATTTTTTTGATGGAACTGTAAATGAGCCAACTTAACTGCAATTTTTAATGAACTTTTTGATTCCAACTTTAATGAATGTATTCCCTAGTGAAAACATTCCCGGAAATATCGATGAAAGTCAGTGGTATCAACAACATGGGGCGCCGCCACGTTATAGACCCATTGAGTTGCCACCAAGATCACCGGATCTCACGCCATTAGATTTCTTTTTGTGGGATCATCTAAAAAATATTGTGTATAAAAGTAAACCCAACGACATAAATGATTTAAAAGATAGAAAAAAGCAAGAAATAAATAACATTTCGCAGGAAACCATTAATAAAGTTCAACAGCAATTTATGGATCGCTTAGGACACTGTCAAGCACAAGAAGGAAGACACTTGGAACACTTACTGAAATTTATTGTACGGCAATTTATTGTTACTTTTGTATTATTTTGTTTTTTAATTTAATTGAAGGCCTTAAAAATACAGATTTTAAAATTATTGTATCTGCAAAACTATTAATTACCGAACACATGTATGATATATTTTTGGAATCGTATTGAAATTTGCAATCTAAGAAAAAAATATACAGGGTGTTTAAAAAAATTGTCGATGACATTGTTACTCACAAATGATTTACCCTGTATATTTAAATGTTATGTATATATACATTAAATTAAAATCAAAAACCGACCTGTCTCAGGATTTTTCCTCAAAATTGTTTGGTTAGCTTAAATGAATTTATTTAATACTTTATGTACACACTATATGTAGATACTTGCATACTTACTTAATTCAAAAGCCGTCTTTTTTAGGTATTAATTGAGAGGGAAATGCAATTAGTTTTTTGGTTCGTACTTTCATGCGTGAGTAATTACTTAAATAGGAAAGTTTTTTTATCTGCTATCTAGGTATTCTGGCGAGAATGTCGATTAAGCCCCTATTTTCATTATACAGGGTAAATCACAAGTAAGGGGGCAAATTGTAATTATAAGTTCAAAAGGAAAATAAATAATATTGTACTTGACAATATGGGCCTAAGATCGCGTCTTCTGAGCTACTGGGTGGTTATTGGAAAAATAAAATATATTTTTGTTAACAAATCAGTCCATTTTTCTAGATACACATCTATTTATGGAATATGGTATTAGATTTCAGTAGGCGTGGCCACTTACGTCATATCAAACAGAAGAAATCAGCCATAAATGTTTGGTCACTTATTAATTTACCACTTAAATAATTAATTTTGAAAACCTTAACCTTTTTGTATAAAAAAAGTATACTTCTTTGATCTTCTAAATATTAACTGTATTCGAGATATTTGAAAGTTGATAATTTACCGCACTGTCGCCGCGTCTTTGTAATAATCACACATTTTAATGTTCGCCTAATTAATACAAATTCATAAAAAAACGTTTAAATATATAATTAATAGCGTGACCTTATATCTCCAGGTAAATTAGAAATAGAATACGGGATTTTTTAAAATGTTGGTCGCACATAACAGTAATTTTAAATTGAGATAATGTGTATTTATTTGATGTAACTTTCATCTTCCTGCTGTAGTGTAATAGGAGGTTCACTATTTAACTGATAATATTTTGGAAGATGTTTCATTACACTTCAGGATAAAAATGTGGTTCATGCAAGATGTTGCACCTCTACATTTTCCACTGGATGTACGCGATTATTTGAGTCAAAGTTTTTCTCACTAGTGAATTGGTCATGTTAATCAGTTTCGATAGCTACCTCATATCCCTGAGTTTACTGCATTGGATTTTTATGTGTGGGGTTTCCATGAAATCTGTTTTGTTATATAGCTATAAATAAGCGAGACAAGTTATGGAATCAAACTTAGGAAGCAGGCAATTCAATAAAAATATTAACGCCACAATTTCTAGAGCCAGATGATCCTTAAGTAAACGGTAAACGTATATAAGACATTTTAAAATTATTTATGACGTATCTTTTATGTAAAATCGTTTTAGAGTTAAGTAATATTATAGTGGTATCTCTAGTTCAAGTCTTTTCTAATTTTATCTTCCTTTTTGGAATAAATTACAAGAATTGTTCCCTTTAATATTGGAACTTATTAAGTATCATACGGTTTGTTAAAACAAACAAATGTTGAAGTTTTTCGACTGCCTTTTTCTATTATCTCTTCTTCAGAACTGCATCTCTCCAGTTTACTACCTCCATTTCCAGTAACTGTTCTTTGCATATATCTAAACATTTGCGTCTTGAGCGACCTCTCCTGTTTCTATTCCCCTTCCCTCGCTCAAAGAATGCTTTCACCCACCTATTATTTTTGATTGTTGCTATGTGCCATCGCATTCTGTTTGCTCTGACATTATATCCAATCCTGGCTGTCCATATAACTTTTTGATCTCCGCAATCGTCATCCTTTCCACTCACTTGTAATCCTCCAAAAAAAAATTTGTAATACTTCTTCAATGCATTCAGTTTATTTTTCTTCATTCACTGCTATACAATACCGTGTATTGTATAACAGTTCTATATATTCTTAATTTCGCCGCTCGATAGATGTTTTTAGGTTTTAGTAGCTCTCCTAGTGCCTCGACAGTGTTGTTCCCATTTACCATTTTTTTATGAATTTCTGTGATTACGTTGCCTCTATTTGTTACTGTCACTCAGAGGTAGTCAAACTTTTGTACTTTTTAGAAACAGTATTCCTTGCTTGGGTTTTATTTTTAATATATTTGATTCGATCCCAGCATCGTCACCATGTGAAACATGGCTTATGACGCAGCAAAATGGGAAAAAACTTTAAATTTGGAAGGAAAAAGTGCTGAGAAAAATATTTGGAGGAGTCAAAACAGCAGAATATGAATGGAGAAGATATACAAATAAAGTGATAATGAACTTATGTGGAAGACCAAAAATAACAAGAAAACTCCGAGCACAAAAAGGCAGATGGTTAAATGAAATACTCCAAATGCCATATCAGAAATGTACCAGAAATGTACCAGAAAAATGTTGTTCACTGGAGAAAGTAGTAAAAGAAAACGAAGACGACCGAAGTAAGAATAAGTGCAAAAAGTTCAAAACGATTTAAAAGATATAAATGTGAATTATTGGAGGAAACGTGCCACCAATAGAAAGAAGCGAAAGTAAGTAGTAGAGACAATAGAAGCCAAGGATCTGCAAGGCCTGCAGAGCTAATGCATATATACATACATTAATGATTGACAAAAATGTATGGCTCGTTTCTTCTATACAATATGGCCTGATATCTACGAGGTATATCAAAATCTAATAACATATTCTTGTCGTTACAGAAAATAGCCCTACCTTAATTTTCAAGACTCTATCTAGAAAAATGTCTGATTTAATAACATACATTTAAATTAGCTGTTTGTACCCTTACTTGTGGAAACTATTCATTATAGATATAGGAGATACATACTAGCTATCTTGAATTTGCACAGTTTTCCAAAGCTTCTGTAAACATTATTATATGACTCGAGTTTCACACTTTCGTGCATCGTTTGACATTTGACAGAAATTGACAGTTTATCATGTACATGCTTGATTTCCCATCATAATCATTCGAACCAATCAGTATCAGGTTATACATATATACAGTATGATTTATGATTTATTAAAACTTTTCTAAGTAATAATATTCTTCATTTTATAAAATATTGGTTAATATTATACATTTAGTCTAAAGGTTATCTAAAATAATTTAATTTCCCAGATTCATTTATTAGTATTTATTGAGGTCATTGTAGATATTCCTTGTTTTCAAACTCCTCCAAGAAGTCAACTTCCTACTTTTTATCACTTATATGTAGGATCTCCACTGTAGTTCAGAAAGAAAGGATTTTAGATCCATTATTTTTAAGTAAATTATTATTTTTAAAGAATATTCCTTCATACAAAAATGTTATTCTCTCATTGTTTTTATTTTGTATGTGTTCTATACTCCGTTTCAAAGGATTTCTCAAGAATCAAGAAATATAAACATGGTATCTTTTACTTATCTTAGGTGAATTGTGTCATTTCAAAACATTTCCTTCCTTTATAAAGATACCAATAGAAAGAACTTTACTGCGCTAAGTATATTTTTTGAGTTTACTTTTCTCTTTCGAACCTCTACAGTCTTTAAGACTGAAGAAAATCTTCCTGGTTAAACCAAATACTTAAATTGTCTTACATAAGCAAATTGTATTATATTGGAGTATTTGCACATATCATATATACATATATTTTTTTTTATAGAAAACAGATGAGAAATATAACCCCAACATTATTTTATTTAGAATCTGGAAGACTATTTAAAAATAACCATCAAAAAAGTTTTGCAATGCATATAGGAATAATTAACTTAACATATCAACGAAAGAATGACACGAATCTCTTTAGCAGTTGCTGAGAGTCTAATCCGATATACTTTTGATTACAGATGTTGATATCATTAATAATGTTAGTATCGGTTGAACCTCATTATGATACAGTCTATGACTTGAGAAAATTCACCGATGAGTCGGCAACGGCCCTTTGATTCTTTATTCGCCGCGACTTCCATCACTGTCCGACCATGTCCAATAAATCAGAGTGCCGTTCCTCTCTGTTGACAGTAACCGGGAATTATTTATACTATTCCATGAGTTTTTTGTAAACTGAATCCTGAGATGTGGACCGAACTCGCCACATCTCTTTAGGGTTTAATTAAAAGCACAGGATTACCTAGAGGGATTTCACATCCACAATTAATCGAATGAGAGAGAGTACTATAAAGGAAATCTCTCCGCGGCTAATACAAATGAAAAATCTGTTATTTTACCTAATATATAAAATCAGAAGCTTTCTGCTGCAAGTCAACGCTGATGTGATTATAAATTATATATTAAGTATTATTCCTTTGAAAGTTGCTGAACATTTTATATCTTGAGCCCGGTAATATCAAAAAAAAATTTGCTATAAACCACTCTGTATTTACTCAAGACCGAAACATTGTAGTATTGATAAAACTATAGGCATCTATATTCTTGTGAACAATAAAGTTCAAGAGAATTTAAAATATTTGCTTTACAGATATTATCTCAACGTTTACGATTACAATACTTAAAAATGTTGTCGCGAATGTTAACAAATATCTGAAAATTTTAAAATTGGATCTTTAATAATTTTGTCAAACGATATTGATAATGTTATTGATTGTTATCGTCCTCTGGTCTCTTTAAACTATTTGGAAAAACTGTCAGATTGAATTGACACACATATACTCGAAACAACAATCTACAATAAATAAACTAAAGAAATTAACTGGTTGATTAGCTCGATTAGCTCGATCGATCCTTAGTGTTATTAACTCGCATGGTTATTGAATCAACAACTTTAACCAGCTTCCTTGAACATAACTGTAAATGAATTTGCGAAAACAATTTCGTCAATTTAAATATGATTATAGGAAAGACAATCGACATTGAAGACCATCTGGGTAAAATAGATTAGAAACTAAGTAACGCATTAAAACTCGGTAATGTGTTTCGTACAAACAGTTCTTCTCAAGTCTTCTTTTGCCAGAAGGATTTTTTCTAATTTTGTACAGTAAGGGATTGATTTAGTAATATTTGGTGGCTCTCTTTTAGAAGGCAGTTCATCTAGGTATTCTTGTTGAAGAATGTCTGCAATAAAAGTCTAAAATCCTTGTTTATGATTGTGTACTTTTTAGAACATTTTGTTTAGTTAATTTCGGATTTATGTTTTTTTAAATGGGAAATAGTGCTCAGTCCGATTCTGTATACTATTCCATTCGTTTTTTCCAAACTGATTCTTATTCTAGCCAATTATTGGCGGTTTCTTTAACTACGCTGTCGAATTCGTCGAAAAGAATGAAATTCGCTTATATAATGCTAATATGATGCATATATTTTAATAGCTATACATTGGAAGCTGGCGATGTTGGCATGAATGTGATGCTTCTTGTCCGTTACCCAGGCGGTTTCTTTTACAATGGGAATACAATTGAACCAAAAAAACGAGATTTTTTTCGAAGAAATTCATTTCTAAAAATATATTAAATGAATAGTACGAGGGAACTACTGTACACTAGAACCTCAACTTGTACATTACTTACTTTTATAGCATAAAAAGGAGTCAGGTAAAAGCTGAAATAATTTATTTTGCTTAAATTACAAACAGAAAAAAATTTATAACATTAAAGGAATATTATAATAGAAGACCAAAATTTGCAATTCAATATTTTATATGTATAAAAAATCAATTGGAAGAAAAAGAAAAGTTTTTTGTGTGTAACGAGTAACGAGGAGTTAATAAAATTCTTGTATACATAAAAGTTGGGAAACAAGATTGTGTAACTTGTGTACTTTTATACGGTTTTCCTCATCACCTCTCCCCCAATTATTTTGTAGACAAGGTGAGAGATTATCGAACTGCGACCAAGGCAGGGTGAAACTATGCCAAAAATAATACAATTCAATTTCAAATAGACTCGACAGACTCTTTATTTTAAAGGACTTTTTAACCTCTTTATATTCATATTTTATTTTTTAATTTGAATTATTAAAAACCAATTTTGCAAGATTTTTATTATACTCGTATTATACTTTTTTCAAAATAAGCTCCAAAAACATTTTAATAGATTTCCAAGTGAATATAAAATGTTTCTCTCACCTTTTCAAAAGTTTCAGCAGGAATATTTCTACACCCCTCTGTAATCCTTTGTTCTAGAAAAATCTAATGGTGAAGAATCTGGCCATTCATCACGTTCTGATCATCCAATCAATTTATCAGGATATACTTATTCCAAATATTGGCTCACTGGTAGATAATAAAGCGACGAATCACAGTCTTGCTGAAACCAGATTTTGCTAACCCTATCACTATTTTCCTCCGCCAGTTGAACAATGATTCGTGAATTGTATTTTGCAATAAGACCATAGGTACAGTCAAATTTCTTTGCAAAAACAGAAATTCCTCTATATCACCCATTATTCCTGCCCAAACAATGACTTTTTTGGATATTGGGAATGACTTTCGCGAAATAAATGCAGATTTTTATCAGACCAGTATCGAACATTTTGATGTACGTGTCCATTAAATTATACGATTTGTCACCAACACAGATCTCAAAGCAAGTTAGGTCGATTTCTTAATATGCTAAATTTGATTTTAGAAACTTGAATCCTATTCAGATAATTTTCCACCAATATATGAGTCATCTGGAGTTTATATGAATGTAATTTCTATTTTTCAAAACATTGTAGGCAGTACTCCACTTGTTGTCACTTTAAACGAAACCTTTTTGAAGTTATCAGAGTTAAACTTATTGTTAGAGCGCCATCTTTAAAGAGTTCTAGTTCCCTTAGGAAACATTTTTGGATAAGGTGATTTTCAAACCAACATAAAATGTGCTCTAGATTCCGCAGATTTTATTATGTGAAGTGACTTTTTGAACACACTGTTTAGTTATTGTACGATATGTCTGAAAAAGTTGGAAACAAATGGAGAATTTTTTATTAATAATTTTACAAAAAAATATTCTTCATAAAAAGTCCTGCATCGCACAAAACTCAATAATCTGTAATCAAGTTGTAAAATATTTGGTGATATACAAAGAAAATAAAAAATATTAATTAATGCTGAAGAAGTAAATTTAATTACAAAATAAAATGTCATTAAAAATGTTGATTAAAATTAAAAATTCTATCTAAGTTCAGATTCAAGACCTTCTAATAATTAATTGTTTAATATATTTAAAGTATAAAAAATATTTAGTAAATAATTTAGCTTTTGTTGGATTAAATAATAAAATTCAAATTAAATTAAAAATAAATACACTTGCTGATTACATCAGTTATTTTATCATCGCAAATTTGATAAACTTTTACTCTGTTTTGCAAGAATTATCAGTAATAAATGCCTAATTAGCATCATTTATTTTTAAACATTACATATTACATACATGAAAAAAAATCCATATTAACTTACGACACATGTGCTTGAACATGTCAACCATTCTTTTCTAAACAAATAATTGTTCTTTGAGAAAATTCTTTCATTACATTTTTAATAACAACCGAAGTTATACTGTTCCATGTTTCCCTAATGGTTCTCTCCAAATGATCAGCATTTTCAAATGGTCTTTTAAGGTACACCTTTTGCTTCAAGTATTCCCATGGTCTAGGTTGAGGTCTGGAGATCTTGGGCACCAAGTAAAGTCCAAAAACATTTCTCTTACTATTATATGATGCGCCATAGTGTTGGTACCATATTCGTTTTCTTTTATGTCTACATAGCTTCTTAAGGAAACCAACCAATCAAGTGTTTAGAAATTCTAAGTAACATTCTGCATTCATAGTCTGTCGAAAGAAGACTCAATTTTTTTCACCATACATTTATTTTAAAAGAATATTGATTACAGTTTTAGATATTAAAATTAAAATCAACGTTTCTCCACCAACGACAATATTGTGAACTCACTACTCCATTAGAAGTCAACGTCAAAGTACAAAATTTATATCTTACCATAAAATCAAACCTTCTGTCAAAACCCCCTGGTTTTAGGTATGAAATGGTGTTTCTAAGGTTTAAATTTGTTTGATGTTAATATCGTTACAACAACATATTTACTCACACTAAATAAGTTGCTTCTTTCCTTAATGAGTATTTAGGATTTTCTTCTGCTGAGAGCATTAGCTGGTTTTGGTAATTTCCCAAAAAGTTTTATAATCTTCTCCAATAAATAGAACAATTTCACTTTTATCTTGAAGACTCACTTTCAAAGGCAAATTTATTATTACAATACACTAGAAAAATGGTCCAGTGACTCCGGTTTCCATTTCTCTGAAGCCAAATCGAAATGTGTAATGTTTTCTAAAAAAGAAGTAAGGCAAAAGTCAATTCTTAAACTTAATGGTAGCCCTCTCGATTACATATCCAAAATGAAATTTTTGGTAATGAGTTTCGACACACAATTAAATTGGTATGAACATATTAAAGAACGTGTTATCAGATGCCAGAAGGGATTAAATCTATTAAAAGTCCTCTCAAAGAGAGAGTGGGGATCAAATCAAGAGACTTTACTCCTAATTTACAGACACCTTATCAGATCTAAGATCGGTTACGGGTCCATCGCCTACGCTTCCGAAAAAACACATAGTTTAAAGTATTTAGATACCACAGCAAATCAAGCACTACGAATCATTTCCGGAACCTACAGAACATACCCCATCGAAAGCTTACAAGTAGAACTAGGGGAGCCATCACTTGATACAAGAAGACAGTACCTAACATTATCGTATACCACTGCTATAATGAAACAACCAAGCATATCCTAACTACAATAATACAGTCGCAAATAGATATCAAAACACCTACGAATCGACAAAAAGATTAGACTATTCTTTTTACCAGAGAGTTTCTCAATATCTCATACAACTAGATGTACAGATCCCTCCCATCCTACAATCAAATATTGATATAGCATCACCATGGCTGATCAAAGCCCTGAGCATCGATACAAGTTTAACTATTTTTAATAAAATAGAAACTCTCTGGCTTTCAAAAAATATACACTGATGCATCCAAAACTAGAAACTGAGTTGGTGCTGCTGTTTCCACTTCCTATAAACCAGCATTAAAATATAAATTACCTGACGTAAGCTCTGTATGTACAGGAGAAATATATGCCATCTCACAAGCTTTACTCGAAATACAAGCATCAAACCTACAAAAAACTAGTAATAACAAACTCCTTAAATGCTCTGAATACACTGAAAAATATTTACATCAACAACCCTATTGCACTACAAATTAAGATCCAGCTACATTGACTACAAAACAATAACCCGGATGTCAGATTTCTATGGACACCGTCTCATCAGGAATAAAATAAAATGAAGATGCTCACAAACATGCAAAAGAAGCCACAGTCTGCAATAGTGAACAGTACGATTTACAGTGACCGTCAAAGCATACATCAAAATGAAAATGAATTCCTAGTGGCAATCTGAGTAGCAAGAATCAGCTAGCAAATCAAGGAAAATAAAAGGAAGTGTCAAAAAGTGGCCGCGAATATGCAGCAATCGTTCAAAACAAGTCGTAATAACTAGACGTAGAATAGGCCACACTAAAATCACACACGAATATCTGCTAAATAAAACGGAAAAACCCATATGTACAATCTGTAACAGGGAACTTGATGTTAAACATTTATTACTAGAATGTACATATCGCAAAGACAACAATGTAATTTTCCAAAAAACATACAAACCCTACTGGGAAAAGATTACAATGTAAATAATACTTATAATTATCTGTTAAATACCTCGCTTATTAAAAAACTGTAAATTAATTACCACTGCTATCGCTAATAACCAACATAACTGATTCGAGAATAAAAAAAAATTAGACTGACGTTTTAATGCGTAATGACATTATTTACGTATTTATTTGCTCTGAATATTTTCCCTAGCTACTTGATTCATTTACATACATATTACAAACTGCGTCCATTATTATATCTAAGGCCATAATCAGTAAGATCATTTATATTTAATTTAATTTAATTTTGATTATTTAATCCAACATTTAGTAAATATCTTTATTACTTTAAATATAATGATTAAATATTAGAATCTATGAATCTAAACTTGAACTGTACATAATTTTTAAATTTAAAAACACTTTACTCCTCAGCTTTTAGTTTTATTTTCCCTATATATCACCAAATACATTACAAATTGTTATCTACTTTTTTAGACATACTATATGTTAATGAAATATTCTATTTCGTTCTATATATGTGTGTGCGTGTATGCTTGTGTGTCTGTTAAATATATTAATTTAATCGCTTAGTTTCTGTATTGTCCAGGAGTCGTATTTTTTTAATATATTTTTCAGGATGTAACCGAGTTCGACTCTGCCCCAAAAATAACAGGTAGTTTGCAATTTTAAAAATTAGACAGATGAGCGATTTCAACTACCTTCCACTTTATTACCCAATAATTTAACCCACAGTTTTTTTGTTTATTTTAATAGTACCTACTTAATAAAATCATATACAATGTCAATAAAATAAACATAGAGAATATTGGAAATAAATGTATATCTTTTTAATTTTACTCTTTAGTTTAATATATCAATATTTAATATTTAGAGAAAAGACTAATAGAGTATTGGTGATAAATTTGGCTTAAAATGTTCATAAACAAATAAAAAGAAATCCCCCGATGGAAATGTTGGAAATGCGAAGCTGGAAACTGACGATACAAAACTTAATCGAAAGTTAATTAGTATAGTAATAAACGAGAAAAATTTAACAATCTCTTGAAATTATAATCAATCCTGTTAAATGAAAAGCTATGCATGATTGCATTTCAGAAAAAGTAAATTTATTTACAGTTAACATAAAAATACCAGATGTTAAAGTGAGTTTTGTTGGTACCTTTCCCAAAAATTATATATGAAGCACGAAGATAATTTTATCAACAATGCCGGACACTGTAAAACAACTAAATTTAAAATTTGTATTTTGTTCTTAAACGGCGCGCGTTTTGTTACCATACCATATTATTTTCCAAATTATTTACATTGCACAGATTTAAAGGTGCTTATTTTACACCTCTGGTGTTTGCTCTTGTATCGAACAAAAATAAAGAAACATATTTATGCAAATATTAGTATATTTAATCAAAACTGACCAAATTATTTATTATAATTCAGAAATTTTTAGTGAAACAAAAAATGCGTTGATTGTCGTTTTCATTTAACTCAAAAATAGTTTAAAAAATTCAAGGTCAAAATAAGTATGTTTAAATAAATATTTATTTATTTATTTATTTATTCTGGTTAAGATAATTTATAGTTAACTAAAATCTAAAGTGATATAATAAATAGTTAAATAATTACAATGAGCATAATAAACATAGACAAAATATGATTAACCAATATAAGGGGGTGGAAAAATGATAATTCGGTTACAAACAATTAGTGTCCTTCTTGAAATTTGGATAACTTTATTTCCAAAACTAATAAAAATACCATTTTTATATAAATGTAGTGATAAAGTATTATTCAGTCGATCTATCAATGCTTGTATATAAAGTTTAAATGATAAATTCGAAACATAACACGTCTTCTCCTCTTCTTGTATTACAATATTCGAATAAGGTTTATTGAATGACTCATATGATTTTAATACCAGATATGAAGATTATGAAATTTCCTAAAATAGGTAAATTATGTGAGCACAATCTATTTTTTATTAATCTCTCTATTTATACAAGCCAAATAAATCTTACTCAAGCTGTCATAAAATTAAATACCTAACATATTTACACAAAACATTGATTGAATCTGTAAAAAAATTAAATTGTTGTAGGTACCTAATATATATTTTAATATAAAATAAATTTGAACAACAGGATTCTTAATATTTTGCCATATTATAAATAATTCAAAGAAGCAGCTCATCTGGCTCATCTGGCTCATCTTATGAAATTAGTGAAAAAATATTTTTTTTATTATTTCTCTGTTTTTTAACATTTATTGTTTATAATCTTTACACTGAATGGTTATTATATAAATAAAAACAAGTTTATTAAGAGTGTTTTGTTACATTACTAAAGGAGTACATTCTATCTGACAAAAATGTGAATAAAGATGATATTTTTTCGCGAACTATTCAAATATGTTATGCATAACGGTACATGTGAAAAGTTCAGTTGTTTTAAGAATGAATTTTGCTTTCAATATCAAGAAAAGTAAATGTATGTTACAATTAATGTAAGATGTTATAGAAATAAGATGTTTTGTTAGATTAATTTAAATTATTTTCCTAAAAGAGCAATTATGTGTTTGTAAATTTACAAATTACGCAATTTTTTAGTTATACGATTATATACAAGAAATTTCTACAAATGTATATCTGCAACTGTAAGATATGTTTGTATAAAGTCAGTAGTACTAGTAACGATTTGCTTAGTCTGGACGTGCATGGAGACAATGAGTTTTGAATACGAGAACTGCTAATGCCAAATAGGGTGAACTAGAAGAGAAATTGGAGAAAAATGGTTAAAATAATTAATTAACAAAGTTAAATTACTAACAATTGCTTGCAGTAAAGCGTACTACTTGTATTTATCTTTTACATTTCTAAGGAAAATACGAAATCAAAACCAAAAGCAACAACAAAAATATCTGGAAAGTTTCTTAAACCCATAAACATATACTGAATGAAGATGAAATAAGTATACCTTTTCTATCCAGAAGCGAAAATTCTTTCAAAATTTAATAAGAAAGTTATAAAGAAATCGAAATTAATTATGGCGGATTTTTGCCGCTAAATATAGAGTATGTGGTGCCATTCTAAATATTTTTGTATATCATTACCAGAAAATAGATTCTCAAGAGATACTTGAAAAACTAGCTGAATTTATTTTTTCAACTTCCACTCCATTTTTTTTACCTCTTTAAACTCTTGTTAAAATATATGTCATTATATGTCTGTTGGTATTTTCGTCATTTGTATGGATTTTATTACACTAATAGGAACTAAAAATAATAAAACTTTAATGAAGACAGTTATGAAAAAAGTAAGATTTTCAAAAGACCATCGGCTTAACGCTCTCTGCAACCATTTATTGATTCATATAATAACTTTTAAATGAGAACATATTATACAAACTTTTCGCTTATTTGTAAATGTTATTTTACAGCAGATTTGTCTATTTTTGATGAAATAAAGAAGGACAAAACAGGTCCGGAAGTAATTTGACTTGAATGTAGTGTTAATTAGATATTTTGAAATACATTTAAATATTTGTAACAACCGGACTTTTATAAAAATGTTTGTTTGTTGTACAAATTAAATTCAAGTAATCAATAACTAAATTATTTAATAGGGTGGAACTAGTCCTTTCAATTAAATTGCATCTCAACTTTTATATAATATTTATTCATTATAGTTTATCGTACAACGGCTCCAGTTTTTGTTACTTTTTTTAGACTACTAGAGTATCCTCAGTCTATTTTTTCCCTGTGTTTAGCTAAAAGAATGGGTAAACAGTTAGCAGATTTTAAATAAATCACTTAAATTAAATACTTTTAATCTGCAAACTGCAGTACATTTGAAAAAATCTAGTAATCCAGTCATAATCAATATTAGGCACTAAGGCGCTCGTCTGTATATTTTCATAAATATATGTTTTGAACTTTATCTGTTTTATGACTGGAATTTTAAACCTTGTTGAGTAAATTAGGATGTAGATAATAAAATATTTTAAGTGGATTAAGCAAATGAGAAGTGAGTAATCCCTTGTCCTAAAATAAATATTATTGACCTGCTATTTTATTTTCTTTTACCTGCGGTGAGAACGAGAACTTTGTTTAGCTCGAAAGCTGTTTATGGTAATATAGAAGACAGGCCTGAATTGTTTATTGCACTAAGCTTATTAAATATTCAAGTAAAATAGAATAATGTACACTAATTGTCTTATTACTTATTGACAAATCACAAGGATTATTTCATGTTGTTAAAATTTATGACGGGTACCTACTCACAAACCTTTGGTATACCTTATTTAGCCTTAACTGGATTATTTTAAATAACCAGACTCTATTTATTTACTTTACATGAAAATAAATTCTCTCATTGTTCCAATATTATTTATGATCTAGATGCTAAATCCCAGACTATTCTTTGAAATCTTGAATACAAAAATATGCAGACTGGTATTTTAATAATAAATAAATAACAAATATTTGTTTTCAAAAATTACTGCAAGACCGATACCACTATGACGATTTACCTCTATCTACCAGGCAAAAATATATGTTATTTTACAATGAGCTTATAAGAACAACAACTTACATCCTACAAATATAGTAGGGTAAACAAACCATGGTATTTCCGGCATATCTAAATTCGCTCCCTAGAAAAGAAGGGTCAAATATAACAGTCAAATTGGGTCCCAAAATTTGTATTTACTTATCTAAAGACAACGAGAAAATTCGGTTCGGGTAATAAATTATAACAGGTAATAAAATAAAACTGTAAAATATTACACAAAGTTTAGATTATTTTATTAAATAATAAGAAAATGTAACAAAACATTTTAAATACTTTTTATTTATTTATTTTATTTTTATCAAGGCATAAAATCTGGAATTTTACAAAAAAAAAAAAAGACATTTCAAGAGTAACACCTATATCTTTTGTTACTGCAACATTTTATACATGAAGTGTCAAGAAAAGAGCGTGCTAAGTCCAATTTTCCTTAAAAATTAGATAGTGAGTTGATATCGAAAACTGAAACAGTCATCTTTCGCTGAAACCTCTAAATTAGGGAGTAACATGCTAATTCTCTAAAATATGATACAAAATAATCTACTGGGTTAGGAAACAACGTGTAAAGTTCGCCGGTTTCTGGAAAAAAAGTTTTATGACGCAATTAACTGTAACGACACAGCGAACAGTCTAACAGTTGTCACAGGTTCTGCTTTGGGAGCGTGCATATTATATTTCTTCTTTTGATTATAATAGGTTCTGGTGACGAAGATTCTGTGCCACATTCTGGCAGAAGTTAACAAGAAATTAAGATTAGCAAGTCACGAACTGCAAAAGGTTCTAATGTTTCAACGGAATTTCGGAATTGGGGAGAAAGGCTATCATTAAAAACTTCAACACATTGAAGACATGGAATGAGCAAAGTTCGTATCTGACTAGTTTAATTAGTATGGTGCTCATCTTGAGGTGTAGAAACAGTCAAGATGAAGCAGATGCAAACTTTCCTACTTACTCTTTATTTTTTGTAAAGTAAGAGTGTTGAGGGAATGTGCTACTCAAAACGTTCCGGTATGTTTATCTCCTTTTTTATCTCTTCATAGTCTTACGAAAGGTAGAATTTAAACAATCCAACAATAGTTGAATCTCTATGGCAAATTACCCACAGATTGTCTTTTAAAGGAAGGAATAATCACTAAAGCCTTAGTAAGACCAAAAAATTATATTTATCTCTGGAACTGAACATTAAGAAGATGTACAATATGTATACCCTATGGCATCTTCAAAAGCCAGTCTCATACCAGATTTAAAGAGACATTTTCAACAAAAAGTTAAATATTGCTTTTACAACGTACGAAATTAGATGAGCATGCAAGTACATTCAAAAATCTAAACGGCAAAATAAATAGTACCTCTGTTGTAGAAATGATAGAAATTATCAGTTGAAAAGAAAGTCTATTTGAAGAAAGCAGACACGTTTTGGGTGGGAAAAAAATGCCAAGATGGAAAGTAGAAAAAAAAAAGACTGACAAAGCCATTTGAATCTTCAGAAAAATCTTCCACTCCCGAATAATATCACCAATGACGTTTATTATAACTATATATAGTATTTTTTCCTCGTTTCCCTGATGCTGACGCAGTTTTCTACACCAAAGTCAATCTAAAGTGTTCGAATAAAGTTTTGGAACAGTGTCACGATAATTTTGGACTAAAACATGAAAACATTGAATTTTTTCAGAGACTATTGCGGCGGTCAAAATAAAAATTACACTAGAGTGTGATAAGGGCATAAGATTAATCAACATAAAAACTACTGCTGAAATTCCAAATGACTAGATTGAAATAATAGAGTACACCAGATATAAACTTAGTCCATTTAAAACAATATCAGTAGATCAATCTATAACTCGAAACTGGACAGCTTTTCTTGAACAGTTTTATCTGAAAAAATGTTCCTTCATGTCCTATTCGGGAACTAGAAGTTCTCAAGAATCTCCCAAGAATAATATTCCATCGAAATTGTTTGGTCTTCAACAATAGTGTCCTATTCCAAGCCAAAATCAATTAGGCGCCAACCACTATATTCTAATTAATTTTTGTATCCGTGTTTTATTATTACCTTAAGTAATATTTTTTATTTGTTATAGATTTTTTTCTTCTTTCAAAGGAAAAAGACAGCGATCTAATTTTGCAGACTCGAAGTCAATGAGTTCTTTTAAACTGTGAAGCAGGAATAATAAAAATGTTTATTTACATTAACGTAATAAAACGTTCAATAATTTTATTTGATTCTTACCAAATTCAACGGGACGTTAACCCGTCTGCACTGCTCGAAAAAAACAGTTGACTCACAAGAATTTGCGGCTGATTAAAATTGATGAAGAAAGCTATAAATTAATCATATTACGATAAACTATGGAAACACACAATTAGAAAACTAAAATATTCAGTTTTAAGCACAAAAACTGCCGTATTGAAAATAATAACCCAGAGAAGTTACCATACTTTTTCTTGCCTTTTCATATGTACATCCCACTTATTTACTAATAAATGCATTTTTAAATGAGACAAACCTTACCTAACTTAACCTAACCACCCCAATGACATACAAATTTTACAAGTACCTAGTCAAAGAGGGTGTAGATAATCTAGGCATAAGATCTTTTAGGCGGCTGGGATGTTTGAGAAGCATATGAGGGTATAAAAAAGCAGTTCTCGTATTAGAATGGGTAGATTAGTGTGTGAGAAATAGTATAATAAGCCATATATTTTTTCCCCTAATAATAATTATAGATGCTATAAATAAATAATTTAAGCAAAGAAGATGAATTTAGCTGCTAAAGAATCCCGAATATCAGATAACTATATATAGAGGCTCCAATTTACAAAGACCTCTGCAGCATTTATAAAAAGGATGTTATGGTGGAAGAAAATGGGCTCAAATAGAATGTAAATAAAAAATATTGCAGTAGAATTTCTAGAATGAAATTTAGTCACGCCTCTCCGGCTCTTTTGAACAAATAGGTTTATTCTGTGACGTTGATTGGGAAACTGCAGACCTGAATCATAACATTTTTTCAAAGCATCAAATATAATAACAATAATAAACTACTATTCAATTTAAATACATATAACATCAATTCATATCTTAATATTTCTACGCTGCTCGCACCTTTTAACAAAAATATTTATGATATAATATTAGAATTTGTCAATGAAAACAATATTATGATATAAACTTATCTACTCATCTGAAAAGAAAAAATCCATAATTAAATATTTTTCTCCACTTTTTATGTTATAATGTTTTTCTCTACTTCCATCACTTTTCAGTTGGCGCAATTTCGTTTGTGTTAAATTAGCATAACTTAGATAAAGAAAATTTTAAAAATTATACATCTCCAGTAGAAAAGATTTATGTCTACAATATATGTCTCCTCTCATTTTATTTTTGAACAAAATTGCTTGGAGCCCATCCAAAGTTAAAATCGGTGCCCAGCCAGTTTATAATTGGCATAATTGTTCATGACAGACCAAATTAACGGGACATTTTATTTTGAATCGCTTTAATTTTATACAGTGACGTGTATGAATAATATGCATATTTCAATTTAACAAATTAGAAATAATAATGAGACTAGAAAAAGGTTACTTGAACCTTGTAATATAATCGTAGCTCTCAAGTATCCTTATATTCGTTGGAATTATTTGCCTGGCTTCGTTTTTTTTTGGTTACTTTTATTTCACTAGTCTTTTGTTTCCAACCCTTCCTGGAACTTATTTTTCCTGGTTTTTGAATAACGTGTATGAATTTAGTAATTTAATTTTCTTAATTTGTTACCTATAATTAGTTGTCTATTGTTGTTATCTTATAATTCGTTTTCAAACATTCCAATGATTGATATACATTTTGTATATAACTTAAGTTTGTTTCATCTTGAGTTAAGTTTTTGTCATTTTTTATTTCCCCATTACTAATTTTAGTTTTCGTCCGCCACTGTTTATTACTTTCCAAATTAATGAGACATCTCAGTATATATCGCTTTGATCTTAGGTATACATATAAATTATTTAGAAGGTTTTATGTTAAAAATATTTTCCAGTGGTCCGTGGCTATTATATTGAATGTGATGACTGAATTGATAAATTACCTTGTCCGAAAATATTTCTGTTTGTGAGATAAAATTAGTGATTAGAAAAAATTGATACTGACAGCAGTGATTAGAACTCATTAAGATGTGTTGCCTAGAATGCTATTTATTTCAATTCATCAGAGAAAATAACTAAATGAACATAACGTTTTACACAAATAAACAGGCTGACCATGTTGTAAACAACATAATGTGACTCACAAAATAGCGGACAATAAATTAAAAATATTGATTATGACAAAAGCAGTATTTCTTAGCTATTATCAAATTTCACAAAAAAATGTCTTCAAAGTCATCAGAAGAGAAACAATATGAGGCAGTCAAAAGAGGAATCAAATAGGTTAAAAAATAATGGAAGCAGCTACGATTATGTTAAGACCCCATAAAAACGAAGAAACCAAATTGCAACCTATAATATTATACTATCAGAAAAGTTCACAACACGAATACTGCAGAATTGAGTTTAAGATCAGCAATTTTTATAATTGGAATACATGAAATTATACAGGATCGGAAGATACATTTAAATATCAGACTGGGCGGTACAAAATTCAATACTGAAATTTACATATTTGCAGATGATATAGTCAAAAATAACTGACAAAATAGTAATGAAAAAAAAATGAGAAATATATATCAAAATAATTTGTAAGTAGAATAATCATAAAAATGGGAACAACACATGACGAAATACATCGCAAGTAATAGTAGACGAGGGAAAATAAAGGAAGTACCAGTGGAAAGACTTTTAAATAACAAAAATATATTCCTCGAAACAGAGCAGATTACTGGTAGTAAACTGAAATTTCTTAGAAAATTAGTAAGTGAATGAGAACTGATAAAAATTAAAAACATCGAAATAAAAAACAGAATTGATATAGACACAAACTAAAGACAATGAGAGTGAAGGGAAACCGAAACTGCAGGATACAACAAAAGGAATAGATCATAGAAAATAAGGAAACATTATCTTTTAATTTCACCCTGTAACCAATACCATTAAAACATTATATACATTAAAAAGAGAAAAGTTATCTATAAAAATAAGTAATTTTGTCACGAAAATGTCTAATAGACAAATCTTAACTGGTTCCAAAATGATTTTAATAATGTACCTATATCAAAACATAATACTAGTATTTGCAACTGTTAAATAATAGTCCACTAGTGTTTGTGGTAATAAATGTAACGAAATCCTTAATCATAGTTGCTCGTATTACACGCCAACGCCAAAATTTTTGAAATATCTCAAAAAATATTTCTCGCACTCAACCAAGTATGAGTAAGCAAATTGTGATATGGTAGTAGTACTTTATGTTTATGATAGAAATATTTAAAATAAAAAAACATTTTCGTTTATTTAAATATATCAAAGAGCATTTTATAATTGATCTAAAAATTATACTTCTAACTAATTTTGTCTCGATACTAAAAGTCACGTATTTAAATAACCATGACAGGCTAAAGGTGACTTCAAATTATTCTATTTTCTGAAGTGGATTTTAATAATTATAGAAAGAAAATTAAAGATGTTTATAAAGTATTTGACTCGCATATTGGCAATATTACACTTGTATGTATTTGTAATATTGACTACATTATATTTTTTGACATAAAATATTTAAGAGACCATACATATTTTCTTAATTTTATTTAGTTTATCTTATAAAAGATGTATTTTTTTTTAATAATTGACAAATAGACGCTTCTTTTATAGAGAAGCAGGTGGGTGGCATTTTGGGCAAAATCATATATGTCGAACCACTTTATCCGTCCGTCGTAAAAAAAACGAGGGCTAATGAATTCAGGTAAATGAATATCGAATTACGACTAAAACTGTTGATAAAATCTAGATATTGACCTATTCTCCCTACACGGACGATGGACAATAAAGTTTGACGTTGGCAATATTTGTTCATCATCGAAAAATATTAAAAAAAAAGTATGCCTTCTACCAAACAAAAAATAAATGTTTGCAAAAATATTTTAAAACTGTATCTAGTCTTTAACATGTACGTACAGTCTTTATTATAAATTTTCTAATCTATGTAGTCGATTCTCAATGATTTATTTGTTGGCAAATCCTTCACCTACAAAAACATTTAAAAAATGTTAGAGGACCAACACAATTTATTATATCTATCTGTTTATAACGTAAAACGAGGAACCGGAAAAAGAGATTGAAGATTTGATGAAACGTCCATATAAAAATAACCAAAATAATATACATACAGGTTGTGTTTCATTCCATGAATAGGATTCACCTACTAAGCAGATGAACAATTCGATTTGACAATTTGTTGGTTTCGTTGCTGCGCACTGGATACAGAGTGAGTCATGAGGACGTTTGCATAGTTTTAAAATACATAGAGGGGAATCTCATGTGGCCATTATAAAGTGTCAACTCCCTTTCTTTATTAATATACAGGGTTTTTTGGGAATTTGGAAGTATCTAGACGGAAAATTTGGTTTGTCTAATGTTTTGATAAAACTGGACGCTATTGGCTAGCATTCGATTAATGTTCTCAAAAGTTGAAAATTCAAGGACCGACTTCAGAAAAATTAATTGGAACGGATCATACCAAAAGTACACCCTGTATGCTAATTCTTTAAATTTTAATAAATGATTTTCAAAGTGCATAAAGACACAATGAAAATTGTGTACGCGATCTTTTTGTTACATTTTTATGAATGTGTATTAAATGAACAATTTTAACTGAAACTAAAAAGCCCATCACAGATCACTAAATACTGTATTAATTTAAAACAAGCATTGTTAGTTGCAGATATTTTGGATAAAATAAAATGTGTTTATTGTTATAAATTCACCGTTACTGTCATTTTGTCTAATATCTAGGACCGTATTTTTTCAATTTGTAATTTTTTAACAGAGATCGCTCTGTACATTTAACTAGAGTTAATTAATGAATTGATAAATCCATGTGTCTGAGAAATGTATTTATTATGTTTGAATTTCATGTGAGTAAACAATTATTTATAACGAATAATAAGGAACAACAATTTTAAAATAAAAAAATATACCTACATAGAATAAGGACAAACAAAACTCGAACAAATACGTTTACAATAATTAATTAATAATTACAAATTCTATTATTTAATCAACTCTAATAAAAGCTTATTTTTATCTTAACTTAACGTGCTTCCGTTTCAGGTATATCTAGGTGGTCATAGTTTGACGTTTGTTTGTATTTGATATTTGTTACAAGTATCCATACGACAAATAATAATTATTTTTGTTGTCTATTCAATAACGGTAGAAAAATTCTGCAATAAATACCCTGACTCCGGCCCTGATTCTATCTAAATATTTTAGTCTACATTTATTATTTATTCTCTTAATTGACAATTACCAATTTATGTTTCGTCTTCTAGTAAGCTGTGGATTAGATTTCGTCAATGAAATACAAGCAGTTCTGAATTGTATGATATGCTTGCTGGCCTATATTATTTGTTTCTCCTTGGCTTATTTCATAAATAAAATTCTAGTTTTATGCAATTATTTCAAAATTACACAACATGATTGACCTAATTATTTTTGGTATACATATAAATGTAAAAGATAAAATACACTTATTTCAAATTTTCATTGGATTTCTAGATAAATTCCTGTACAAAGATTGACTGCCATTAATTTCGCTTGTATTTCAATGTCGATATTCGGTGTTCTGGTAACTATTGTTTCCAATTGGGTTAATCTATCAACTTTCTCAAACTTACATTCTGTGCCTCTTTCTCTTACTATTTTTAGACAATTCCCTATCTGGCCCATTCATAACTTTTTTTATTGATTAATAAACACATTTTTTTTATTTTTCCTCTTTTTTGTTTATTTTTCATTTCTTCTCTCATCCTTGTTATAATCACCAGTTCATCTGGAAATGCAAGACACTGGTGTCTTCTTCCATATAATATGCCTGTTATAATAATATTTACATCTCTATTAGATTTTTGCAGTACATCATTGGAAAGAGTCGCCGACAATGGGTCTTCTTGTCTAATTCCTTTAGCATTGATTTTGAGATCTTCTGTTAAATTATATAATTTGACCAAACTTTTAGTTCCATGTACTGTTACTTTTATTATTTTCTTTAATTATTACTTATACCCCATTTCTCTAATGCATCATAAAGTTGTCGTCTTTTAATATTATCAAGTGTTTCTTTGAAGTCTATAAAAAGAACCATTAGCAGATTTCCATACTCAAAACATTCTGTGTGTGCTTCGCTTAGCTTAAAAATCAGTGGTACTTCTTATTCTCTAAACCCACGTTGGTACTCTCCTATAATTGCTTCAGTTTCTTCTGCTAGTCTATTTTTATTGTATGCACCCCTAATTACTGTATTGACTTTTGTCTCCTTTCTTGTATAAAGGTTATATTATTGTTTATAATAATTATTTTGTCTTTTTTTCATTTTTCCCTATTTCGAATATTCATATCTGTGATTGTTTAACTAAATTTTATGATTATTTCTTATATTTATTCCTACCTTGGGGGTGGGGGCGGGGGCGCCGTCATCAATGTAATCTTCACTCACTTTATTGTTATATTCTACTGTTTCGTTTGCTATCTCATTTTCTTCATTCAGTATCTGATCGAAGTATTCTTTCAAGTTCTTTAAAATTTCCCTTGTTCTGCAATCAGTTGATCATTCCTGTACTTGTAGAAAATCGTCTTTGCTTGAAAACCTTTTCTTTTTCTTTTAATTCCTTGATGTGGGCTTTTCTCCTCATTATTTTTGTAATTCTTCTCTATTTTCTGTAAAACCTTTTCAGTATTGTTTCTTCTTTTTTTCTTAATTTCTTTTAATTTTTTTTCTTTACTTTTCATATTTTGTTTTTGTTTCATTAGTTTTCATTTTTGCATATATTTTCTGCACTCTTATTTATTATATATTTACATCATTTTGGCTCCTACCATAAAATGGTTGAAATTTCCATCCGCCCTCTATATGTCATTACATTTTTTATCATTTTCCTCCAGTTTTTTAGTTGAAATATGGGGAATTTGATTCACAGTTTTTCCATCCGGTGACTGTCTTGTATCCTTGTAGGTATTTTCCCAACTCGCCATGTCACATCTGACACGTGAAGGAATTTTTCCTACTTTAGTGTCAACTCGCCACGCTAATCTGAATCCCCAAATAAAACAGTGTCAACTGGCCACGACGCTCTCCTAGGAAATAATTAAATGTCTTTATAATTAGTATCAAGAATTGAGTCTCGAAAATATCATTAGGCTAATGTATTGTTGCAAATGGTAAGGTACTCAGAGCTGTTAATTTTGAAAGTAGTACTGAAATAAAAGTAGTATTGATATGGTAATGCAATACTAAAAGCCTGCTCCTCTCATTTCCAATAATGTCTTTGGAGAAAAGTACAATCCTCTGGTCTTGAAAAAACGTACATTGACAATCCTGAAGTTAAGGAATACATCCGCAAGAACATCTTCCTCGCTTAAGCTACAGACGATGGATGGTTAAACACTATGAAAACATTGCCATAAATTAGTGCACTGAAATATTTTAATGATTACTTTGTTCAATAGTGGCTAAAAAATAGAGTAATTGGTAGAATGTGCATGTTACAATGAAAACACTGCACGACAAAAATTTTAAAGGGTTGGCAGAATCGACTAAATCGTTGTGTTTGAAAAGACCATACTAATATTTATAAACATTTATCTGTTCTTAAAGAAGATTGTAAGCATTATCATTTTTCCTTACAAGTTAATTTAATTATGAAGCCGCGAAAAAAATTCAAATTATTAACGTAGATGTTTGTATTAATAGCATACTAGCTAAATTTGTTAACGACCAAATTAACTTAAGAAATTGTTTAAATAAACTTAATTATATTGTTAAATTTAATTAAAAAGAAATACGGCAAACTGAAATGAATTTATCTATTTTGAAATGTAAATAATTTTAGTTAGTCTTACATAGTTGCCAACATAATTTTACGAACAATTGTTTAGATAATTAAATAATGGTTTGTGATATTATTTAATATAAAATATTACATAAACCAATGAAACAAGTTTCGAAATTTTACATTTTTTATGGGTTAATGCTTTCATATTATAACAAGATAAAGATTAAAATTAGTTTTTTTTTCACAATATAATGTGTGGCGAATTGGAATACTTTAAGATATGTCTTATTGCCACTTGGCGAGTTGGGACAATATAGTTTTGCGTGGCGAGGTGGGGTAAACCCCCTTGTAAATATTTTTTTTTAGAAATATTTACTGTTAATAATAAAATTTCTTTTGCGAAATCAATTAGAAGTATACCATTTTCATTTGTTATTTGATGCTTATTGCATTCTCCTATTTTAGTATTTGCATCACTTGATACTACTTTCATGTTTTATTGTGGTATCTTTCATAACTTTTATGTAAAATATTGTAAAATTCTTCCTTCCTCCTTCTTCGCTACAAATGTAGAACTGAAAAAAATTTCGGCATGCAATGCTATACATTCAGCGATATCCTGCAAAAATCCTTTATATTATACTTTTAAACTTTACATTGCTCCTTAAATGTCTTATTACTACCGACGCTCATGCATTTGAATCGTATCATAAACAAACAATGCAGTCGTTAAGTAAATTTTAATATACCTAAACATTTCCTTTTCCTCATAAAAAATTCAAATTAACGGAATAAAAGTTGTCGGCATGTCGAAAACAGGTATAAAATATACTGACACGTTTATATAAGTTATGACAGGAATAACAGACGTATCTATAAAATAAATAAAGCTGGCAATAACCCAAACTCAGTTTATGATCGACCGCCTCTAATATCTCGATGCCGCGCTCTTTATCTTTCCATCATCATATTGTTCCATCGGTATTTGTTATTCTATTTCATGTTTTGTATGCTACTGATTACACAGAAAGTTCTTGGATACAGAAATGTCGGCAAGTTCAAAGTGTCCAGACGGTCTGTCATCGTCACCATCTTCATGGGTGGTAGGAGCCGACAGGATAGAAACGTGGCGGTATTAGCGCTTTGTCATGCTACGGCTTTACGGGCAAAGGGAAGAGAGGAAATGGACTGCGCAGCCGCCTCATCGCCACCAGACATACAGCTCTGTTTTCAACCTGGCCTCATACCGAACTCAGACGTTATGAGTGTGTGAAGTTTGTGTGTACATTCGTTAATCAGTTGAAACTGTGATTGTTATTTATTTTTGTGCTGTGTAAACGGTCGTTTGCATCGCAAATGGTCGTGTTAGAAGGTGGCAGTATGTTGTCCTCTGGGGGTAGTCAGTATCTTCAACCCGATTACTTATCTCCGCTTCCAACCACTGTAAGTTTTAAATTAATATTACAAAATATAATAAAAGGAGAAACTAGAAAGTTTAATTAATCCTTGAACATCGTTTTTATCTGTATTGCTTAAATGTATGTAGATTAACCCAAAACCTACGTATTTCTCTGGGTCCAATTTGTTTTGCAGTAATCATAATTTCGATATGCTCATGCATTTACAAAGGTAATCCTGAAAAGCTGTTAACAAATTTAGAAACAGTTTCCCCCGGACGCCATAATTTTACCCTTACATACAAAGGGATTTTACTTCTTTCATAATTGGTAGCATTCGTTAAAAACCATTTGCATTTTTTATGAAATATGATCCCTTTTATCATGCGTTTTTATAAATACATCACAATAATTAATGCTAAAAAGTATGGAAATTTGTGGAATATAACGAACTTGGTTATTATATTAAAAACACCTTATTCATTGCTGAGGCCTGAGGTGGCCTATCAAATAAGAAATACTCCATATTCATTTAGCTAAGTCTTTAGTTTAATTTAATTTGATTATGGTAGTTTAAAAATACTACAAAAGTAGAAAATGGATTTGTATTTTGTTTCATTTGAATTTGAACCTTGTCACACACACTATAGGTCGTTAACTGCTTGTTAAATGTAAAACTTAACTTATTTTCCTCAGTAATTGATTTAAACTGGATTACATTGTTCGTATATCGTATATCTTCCAATCTTTAGTTATTCTTTTAAACTATAGCTAACAATACAAAATTTAAATATTAATTTTAATTACAGAAACATTAATGGTCCTATTCATATTTATTACTGCTAGTGTTAATGGGTAAATTGATTCAAGTTAGCGTTTTATAAATGTAATGTAAAAACAAACGTCTAGTAAATATTTTATCGGACAAATGTTCACCAAGAGGCGTATTTTCCCAGCAAGATATTTGAGACAAAAGTGTTTTACCAAAAAATGTCATTTTATAATTTTTTATAGCCGAAACAAAGAATGCAGGGCCGGCTATAAAAGTATTTAAGGTCATGTATGATTAGTTTAATTTAAAAATTCATTTTACTAACTAATTAAAATGACTTCGCTGAAAATCTTAATAAAACTTAAGGTACTATATATTTGATTGTGTCCAGGAACTTGGGTTTAGAATAGTAACTCTGTTTTAACCATAAGTAATCATTTATAGTAATTATTTATTGTATTAGCTGTACCACAACACTTCTAATTAAGAAAGGATATAATTAAATCAGGTAAGTCTTATTTTTTTTTTGTTTTTCTTTAATCGTTTGTCTACTTCAAGGAGTTAGTTTACTTTAAACTACCAGCCTGTGTGTACTTTTTGAATATCAATATTACTATTAAAACAGAAATATGGCGCTTGAACCAAAATAATAACCATGGAGTCTTTAATGAAAAACCTAAAAATCGCAAATATTCGAGACATTGAATCAATTCCAGTATGATGTAATTAACATCAGGTTTCTATTAAAATCATTTTTGTAAGATCTCCCAAGGTATTGAACATAGTGCATGTTTTCGGATTAAAAAATCAGAAGCAATTGTTTAAGCTGTTTGTTTAAAAAAAGTTTAATTCAACTGCAAAATATTTTATGTATGTAAAAATGTTTTTGCATTTTGCATTATGATCAGTTACATAAAGCGCTCGGTACTTCGCCTTTGCCTATTTAACAAATAATAATAATAATCCCATGTAATCCTTTTACAATGGTTATTAGAAGGTCTCAACTTGTCTCAAATATCTTTCCAGGTATACTTTAACATGGAACTCATCCCTCTAATCCTGCATTGCTATTTACATTAGTAATGCACAGGAAAAAGTAATTATTTTCAAATATATTATCCTAGATATATATAAAAAATGAATATAATCGTGTAATCTAGAAATATTGGATTCTAGAAAAACAATATATTTTAGTTTAATATTTCGGCTGTATATTCTGGTTTTACTGTACTAACTCACTTTTGTTTTTTTCAGCTCGACGCAAAGAAGAGCCCATTAGCTCTTCTGGCACAAACTTGTAGCCAAATAGGAGCAGATTCACCCTCAACCAAGACGCTCTTATCCCCTTTGGACAAAAAGAAAACAAACTGTGAAAATTCGCGTACTTCACCAAGTTCAGGTAAAGACAAAACTGAAAAATTATCGCCCCGAATAACCCCTTCCGAACAAAAACTGGCATTCAAACCTTATGAAAACAACATAGTTAGTAAGAAAACCGAAGACGTTCGTCCTTGTTCTGGCAATAGTGTACATAACGAAGACAGGAGGTCAGACAGTCAAAGTGCCGGTAGAAAATCTGCTTCGCCGTCCACGAATTCCTCGGCAACTCCGAATCCGGAAACAGGAAAAACTTCTCCGGAACAAAAATCCGTTACACCGTCGGTAAGAAGTGCGAGTCCTATTATACGATCCGGACTTGAAATATTACAAGGGCATACAAAAGATACACAAATCGGCGCTTATAAATCGGGCATATCATCGGGTTTAAGTGGCGGATTAAATAATCATTTAAGTTCGTTATGTTGCCCACCAGGTCTTGAGCTGAATCCGGCTTTTAGACAACCATTTCCTGGTGCTTCATTTAGTGCCCAACATGCCGCTATATTCGCAGCAGGTTATCCAGGTACATCTCCAGGGCCTTATTTGACTTATGCTAGGGTGAAAACGCCGTCTGGAGGTGAAGCTTTGGTTCCTGTATGTAAAGATCCGTATTGCACAGGATGTCAGTTCAGCTTACAAAATCAGCTAATGGCTAGTGCTGGTGGGTCTTGTCCATCTGGATGTACTCAGTGTGATCATCAAAAATACAATTTAGCAATGGCCATGAGTCTTGTTCCTCCAGGACCGGTACCTCCATCCTCGTTATCTTTTACTCATTTAGGGAGGCCCTACGTGTGCAATTGGATAGCTGGAGATACATATTGTGGTAAAAGATTTGTAACATCCGAAGAACTTTTACAACATTTACGTACTCATACCAGTGGTACTGATCCAGCGACATCTAGTAGCTCTTCATTGCTCAATCCCCATTCCTTGTTTTCCCCAGCTTCATTACATCGACCTGGTTATCCTAATCCACCTTTGAGTCCTTTATCAGCAGCTAGATACCATCCATATGGCAAACCTGCGCTATCAGCTTCTCTAACAGCTTCGGCATACAGTGCGTTTAACCCAACTACAATTAGTCCTTACTATTCCGCATATTCAGTTTATGGACAAAGATTAGGAGCGGCTGCTGTACATCAGTAGCATTAATAATTGTTATTTTAAAAGAAAATCGTCCAGTTAAAAACTTACAGAGTAAGTGATTAGCGTAGTAATGATAATAAACATAACATTCATTGCATAAAACTTATTTAGAAAAGTACTTGAACTTAATTTATTAATTATTTTACTAGGTTACAGCCTACCTTAAATAGAAATAATTACTCATTATACGCTTGGTAACCATTGATCATTAAATTATTAAATTCATTATCCTTACATGTTTCAAACATACCAAAAAAAAATTGTGGAAAAATTTCCACAAGGGATCCTTCCAAATATTTTTATTAAAGTTGCGATCACGTCTAACGAAATTCTATTATTTCTTGGAAATTCTTTTCAAGAATGTGAAGATATGAACATTGTAAACAAGAAAAAGTTTATTTATTCGGTGGGATGATAAAACCATGCCTCTAAAAATATGGAAATTTTTTATTTGTAAAATAAAGAATACTGTAGCTCTCAAACCCTCAAAAAATATTCCCAAATAAGTTTTTCGTTAGCTTTGTTGATATTATCATTACTGATTGTTTTTCTAATCAATCAACCTGTATGAATTTAACAGAGCTAAGTACAAATAACTCTAACAGTTAATACAAATACTGGATATTTTTATTTATTATGCAATTATAACTTTATTCTTTGTTAACAATGAATTGTTTATCAAATATTTTAATTTTTTAAGAGCGTTATTCATATTAAAACTTCGTAAGAGTAATAATTGTACTTGTCTCAGTTAAACACGATTTTTCTTTATTGTGACTGTGATAATTTGTATATAATTTTTGAATTTGTGGTGAACAAAGTGCAATCTGTGAGTCAGATATCAGGACTTTTCCCTGAAAATCATCAAGAACAATATCGATTTCCAATATCTTCTTTCAAATTCATTTATTTTTTTATGTTGAAAACAAGAAGATTTCTTGATGTATTTTTCATGAAAATCTCCTATAGTTATAAGGCAATAACCTTAATACTGTCCGATTTTATAGATCTTAGGTATTTCTCCAGTTTAATCATTCAAAATCTCATTTCTATAGTTATTTAAATTAATGTTGAGTTTCAATGATGCTTTAATAAAATGTTTGTAAATGTATACTAGTTTTTTTAATGTCGATTCTTGAAACGAGGGTTAAAAATAGAAACCTCATATAAAAAATAATCTGAAAAAGGCTTTATTTGGTTGCGATAGCTTCTCGCATAAGTGATTCCTACTTCTCCCTTATATGACATTCTTGATCTAGTACTTGAATGAAAAATTCAATAATCTTAAACTTTTAATATACGCAAACAAAATGTTGAGTAATCCTGTGTTAAAAGTAAGGCTGACAGTAATGACATTTTAGACAATGTCTAAACCCATAAGTCATGGATCAAACAAAGTGAGGTAAGAAGGGAGGTCATTTTTTGTAAAAAAAATATGTTCTTATCAAATTGTTGACAGTTCAAAGGAAATTTGAAATTTTCCATTCCGAACAAATAGCCCCAGAAAAAATGTATGTTTTATCATCAGCTAATCCTTTTTTTAATATATGTTTATGAATGTTGCACACTTAATATTAAACACATTTTTATAAAATCTATGGTCATTTACTAAATCAAATGTCTGATTTAGAATATCTTGTGGTGCGTCAAATTTTATTTGGCTTTAAAATAAATGTTTGATAAAAATAAAATTTAGGAAGGTGCCCAACCAAAATGATACGTGGGCTATTTTATACCCAAACGACATGGTCAAAATATTGACAATATTACATCAATATCTGAAAATATTGACAATACTATTGGCGGTGTAGTGTCTGTATTGATTGATGTATTGATGAAAATATTGATGCCAATCCGGATTTTCTGATTTTCGGACATCAATACCGGCGCAAAATGGGGATATTGACAATAAGTTGGTCATGTTGAGTAGTCTATGTCAGTGCTTTCTTCAATATTCAGTTGAAATTTTACAACGATATGGAAGATGGAAAGTATATAAAGCTAATTGTTGGAGGAAAATTGTCAAAATAATAACCATAATAATGAAATTCTCCTTCATACATTTGAAAATAATTTTTGTAGTTATCTCTTTCATAACCACTAATTTCTTTCACTAGAATCAACATGTAAATAAAAAAATAAAGTGGGTTAATGTCAGGGGAGCGCGGAGGCCCATGAATCGATCCTCCTCTTCCAATCCTACCATTACGATAAGTTAAGATAATGAGGAGGAGCTCCATCGTACTGTAGCCACATTGTTTGACCTCTTGGTAGCGGAACATCTTCAATCGATTCAGGCAAGTCATTTTGTAAGAATCGTCTATAGGTCTCGCCATTTAGTCGCGGCGGCAGCTCAAAAGGACCAATCAATCTGCCATTAACTATTCCAACCCATATATTTACCGCAAACTCATCTTGAAAGCGGTCATTTCTGATTATTCTAGGGTTTACAGATGCCAAATAGTGTAGATTATGCATTTTAAAAATACCCGTTCGTCGAAAACTGGATTCGTCGCTACATATAACTTTCTATTTATTATTATTTCAACTACAAAACTGCACCTTTTTTTCGTAATTATCAGGAAAAGTGTTTAAACTTGTTGCACGTGATAGGGATATCACTGGTTTCTTCTTAAACTCCGGTGGATTGTAATTTGGAATCTAAAAAACACCTTGAGACACGACAAACGCTTCTTGAAGGATTGTTTAACACCATCTCGAGTATTTATTTCTCTTCTTCGCTTTCATAATTAATGGATCTTCTTTCTCTTTGAAGTTTTCCAGTAATTTAACTTTACATCTATAAGGTACCTAGCCGTTGAAACACTCTATAGTTCGAATAGTGTTCGCGAATAGGAAATCGTCCACAGTATGTGCAGCAATCACAAATCCCGTAAATGTAATGCATTTCTGCATACTCAAGAATAAATAAGATGTTTGTAAACAAAATTACAAGTAATATCAAAAGAGGTTGAACGAATAAATGTAAATTACTATTGATTAAAACAACATATTGGCGAATATAATAACACTTTCATTGCAAAATAAATTCTTTCTTCCTATGATAATAAGGCCGTTTGTAAAATATTGAAAGAATCTACAAAAAATTATCAATATTTGTAGATGATAGGACAGTTGATATTTTGTATATTATTTTCCATTGGCCTACTTTCAAAATCAAGTAAAATTTTGTGTAAAAAAGTGAATGAAAACAAAGTCATTCTATGTCTATGTAAATATTAAGCGAATCATTCGAAGATACTTGTATTAGAACTCTACGACATTTTTAAGTGTATAGCAAAAAAAAAATTAGTAAAATAAAACACATTTTTTTCTCGATCCCTCTGGTGAGATATAAGGCAGTGTCATGCAAGAATAGAAAATTTTAAATATCTTTTGAACCGTCAACAATTAGATAAGAAGCTATATGCTCCTATTAATAGATTATGATTTAAATAATGGTTTTAATTAGTGTTAATCTTTATAGTAGGTAACACAACACGAACAGGTAATTCATAATACATATTTCTAAATTCCGTCCGGAAGCACACAAATCATTCACTGAGTGAATTATGAATGAGATAATATTGTTCTACTAAAATTGATATGAAACGTTATCAAGTTTCTGTTTTATAAATATTTATTAGGAATAAATAAGTGGTATTGTAGGTCATGTATGTTTTATATGGAGGATACGCTATTTATTACTTTTTATATTTAATATTTAAATTGTAAATGTTTTGGGTTATTAGTATATAAATGCCATATTCATATTATATATATTCATATATATAAAAGCAATTATAAAATATTTTGCAATTAAAATTAAAAGGGTAAGAACAGTATTTATCTTCAACAGTGCCGTTTTTGGGAAAGAACTAAGATTATTTTAATAAATTATGCATGAACTAAATGGTATTGGTAAACATGATGTTTTACGATAAATCTAATTAAACCAAAATGTAAAAAATTGGAGTATAAATGTATAAACTTTTATAAACGAAAGTCGCCATCTTGGAAGTTGCCAGCTAATCGCGAACACGAATATTGATTGATTTCTCAGAAACTATAAAAAGTTTAAGATCGATTTTGTGGTGTTAAAGAATGATTATTAAGTAACAGTTGTTATTACATCAATTAACTGAAATGTTCAAAAATGTGGTAACACTATTTTCAAAAAACATGTAACATCATGATTACCCAATATGGTCGGATAATGTCAAACGCTTGGAGGGTTGGTAATTAGATCCTTTTTAGTTGCCCAAAAAATAATAATTTCGGTTAACTTCTCTGTAGATATTATACATGTTTTTTGTAACAAAATAAAATAGCAAAAGTAGGTATTTCATTCTTTTTTATTAAAATATTGTTTGTAGGACAAGAAAATGTTTCAAGATTATAAAACGTTCAGAATTTACTTACACTCATTTACACAAATTTTTCGCAATAAACATTGTGTTTCACAGGACATTCCAGCGACGTCGTAAAATATTTAGGATACTTCAATATTATTAACAAAAATGTCAAGAATATATTAGTAAGTAATACCTACTACCTCAAAAATTACAAATAAATGAACGTGTATAGCCAGGCCCTGTTTACAGGAAGTATTGAATTATTATTATTATTATTATTATTATTATTATTATTATTATTATTATTATTATTATTATTATTATTATTATTATTTTTATTATTTTTATTATTATTATTATTATTAGTATTAGTATTAGTATTAGTATTAGTATTAGTATTAGTATTATTATTAGTATTAGTATTAGTATTAGTATTAGTATTAGTATTAGTATTAGTATTGTTATTGGTATTAGTATTAGTATTGTTATTGGTATTGGTATTAGTATTAGTATTAGTATTAGTATTAGTATTAGTATTATTATTGTTATTGTTATTAGTATTAGTATTAGTATTATTAGTATTAGTATTATTATTATTAGTATTATTATTAGTATCAGTATTAGTATTATTATTATTGGTATTAGTATTATTATTATTATTATTAGTATTATTATTAGTATTATTATTATTAGTATTATTATTATATTGTATGACAAAAACATGTGTTCATGTAAATCGATAAAGCACTACTTCTATTATTATTATTTTCAGTTCTTAACTTGAGTAGTTTTTTAAGATTCGGCTACTAGAATCATCATGTCGCCAGCAAAGATATGTTCTTTTCATATTTATTATACCTATATCTATAGAGTATGTTCTCTGAGTTGTTACTTTTGGTTTTTGTAACCCTAGAAAACCGTTTGCAGCAGGTAAAATTGTAATTCAAATATTACTGTTGCCAGAGGAGAAATATTTTAGAGTTGTATTGAGAAACATTCACTATAGCACTTCAATTGAAAAAACTCAAAAAACTCTTCTAACAAATATTATTAGTGTTCGTAATAAGGACAAAACATACTGCTCAAAAACTTTTTTGAATTTAAAAGAACGGAACCCAATAAAAATATATATATTACAAGATTATTACAAGCCGTAGTACGTTTTGAAACATTTAATAAAAGAAATCATATACTTCAATGTAAGAATAAACAAAACTACGGTCACACTCGACCATACAAATGCGTTAAATGCACAGACCTGTGATTATCAGTATTATTACCTTGCAAAAAGACTATAGCAGATGGAAACCTAGCAAATTGTATATTGTTTGGAGGTTCACAATCAGCGAAGTAAAAGGTCTATTTATAGATCCTAAAGAACAGAAGACATCCACAAAAACTAGGATAGCCATTCAAGTAAATAATACACCACAAACATTAGTTTCAATCATCGACCCTGTTGTAGGAAAAAATAATAGAAACACAAACTAGTACTCATCATAATACAATAAAATTCCATCAAATAATCAAAAATAAAACAATTTTTCTAGCCCACTATCAATAATCTCTAATTTACAAGAAACAATAGATAACAATAGAAACTATGAAGGGACTTTTAAATTTAAATATTTTTGACATTCAATAGAATAGACATAATATATACAGGTTAAGAAATAATATTAGTAAACCTATAGGAATGCAAGCGAACATAAGAAAACGCATTACAATTTCCCCGTTAATGTCTTAAACTAAGCATATCGCAGAGTCATGATCGTACTTCTAGTACAACGGAGTTGGAATGAAAGAAAGGGACACATTATTGCGCCCTCTCTTAGTTAAGTGGTGATTATATTATTCCTTAAGATTTCTGCTTAAAATATATAAATTTTATTTCTGAACCTGTATGATGCAGTACTTCCGTATGCTGAATTATAAATATTAAACATTATGAACTACCTAACATTAAAGAGAACTCAATCCAGCGTATACACTATAAAAATCACGAAAAACCTAAAACCACCAAAAACTCAGGTACGACCCATTAGAACCGACGACAGAAGAAGTATTTGGAGATGTTTTCAACCTTACCAGACGATGCTGATGGTGAAAATGGTATATACATGAACACATAAGTAGTTCAAATCAAATGTCTTTCCCACCTAAATTAACAACTCCTGGTAAAGTGGCAAATATAACAAAAGACCCTCAACAAAAAAAAAGCTTCTGAATATAATCTTATAACTTCACAAATAATAAGCAACCTAAAGAGAAAACTAATTGTATTTCTAATATAAATTTTCAGTGTGATTTTGAAAATATGATATTTTCTGTATAATGGATATTTTGTGACAAAAATGTTACTAAAAATAGTTGATCAGAATTAAAAATTACGTTTAAATATGCAAGTACATCCATTTAAATTAAAATTTCAGATTATTTTATTTTTTACTAATATTTCTATTTTGAATGAACATTTATCTCTTGTGATTACGAAACATAGGATAACCTTTTAGTTTTTCGATATTTTCTAATAATTTTGCAATTAAAACGTTTAATAAGTGCACTACAGTTAAATTTGCATTATTGTAGACATACGTTTTAAAAATAATTTTATTAACGTAAATGGATGTACTTGAATATTTCAACGTCATTTTTAATTCTGATCAACTTTTTTTAGTAACATTTTACGATATTGTCAAATTTAAAGGTACTTTACTCTTGAGCAAAATTTATATTTTTCGACAAACCTTGTATACGGCTCAACAAATTTTAAATCCGATGGTTGTATTTCAGGTTTTAGACCATGCAGAACTTTTTATAAAGAATAACATTTTTTCATAAAACTAATAATAAAAAAGTTTCCCATATGGTTCCAACTTACTGAGACATATTGTATTTCAATTGTGCTTCTGTTATTTTGTCACTAATTGGCTTGATCTTATATTCCATTTCATATCCTATCTTCCTTCGTTTTATTTTTTTCATCATCCATTGCGTTTATGAGGGTTAATTGTTACTGTCCATGTTTCACAACTGTAAAGCATTGTAGACCGTACTACTTTCCTTACTATTTCAGTTTTTATGTTTATGTTTATAAAACAAGTGATTCTTATTAATTGTTTTGGAGACGATCAATAAAATTGTCAATTGTAACTAACAATGATATCATTCATGGGATTCATTAACCGTCTAGGACACAATTGACGCCATTGTTAATTAATTTGCAACGATTGATATCCATTTTTATTTAAGAGCATTGATGAAAGCTAGCAAATTGACAATCGTTCCGTTAGATCTGTAACAACCAGAAAGAATTGTTAAAATAATTGAGATAAACACAGCAATTTTTTTTAGAACTAATGTGATGATTGAAGCTCGATCAATCGCACCTTCAGTTGAAACCGTCAATTGTAATTTTCATTTTAAACTCATTGTCTCCAGGGCTCTTTAAGTGTTAGAAAAAATTATTCGAATGAATTGACAATACACTTATTGGAACAATAGCCCGCAGTCAAATAGACTTACGAATAGCTCTTCGTTCGACCATAGATAAACAAGTACAAGGAGTAGTTAATTATATAATTCATTTCCACACATTAAAATTAATATAGAATTACTGGTCACTTGCATATAACCAACTCTTTCATGCAAGAGTCTCCCACAACAAAAATGCTTATATTTGTAAGAGATTGCATTAAAAAAACCTTTTTATCCTCATGTAATAATGCGAATAGTATTATTTATTATATTCTTTTCAGGCAATTCCTGATTTCAATTTTTCTAATCTTACTATGCATTGTATCCAATCTTTCTTAGTATACACTTCACGCCTTCTGTTATGTTATGTATTAGGTTTATTAATAGATTTTGATCCTTCCGACCTCTTTCTAGCCTATATGTCTCTATTACTTTAATTTACCAAAAAAAATATTAATGCATGATTTATTCAGTTTTAATTTACTTCTATTGAAATCTAACATCCTATTCAATTACGACACCAAATATTTATTTTTCATATAATGAAAACTCTCTGTATTTTGCAATAATGTCATAATGTGTCAGTACCATCTCGATCGACAAGCAAATGCAAAAGAAGTAGAGGAGATGATAAATGGCAGTGTGACGTGCTCAGGTGATCCATCATAAACAAAAGATTGGAGATGCCAAGGAAAGGTCACTAACTGGCAATCCATCATCGGCCGCTTTCACACCCAACTTGTAAACTGCCTTCGTTTCTATCATCGCAAGTATTACAGGGTGAACAAATAATAGACTATTTAATCAAGTTGAACTAGAAACAAGTGATATACACTCATAATATAAGAAACGTACAAAACTTAAAAGAAGTAATAATATGAATAAAGAAAAATTATATAATATTTTTTAAATTAAAAAAGCGAGCGACAATGATAAAAGGACTTTATCTACTATTTAATAATAGAAGCATAATGTTTGTGAATGTAAATACGTAATACAATTCATATTACCATGGTTACTCATCTCATGATACATTCCTAACGCTAAACTGTTAAAATAAAATCTGTTAAACACGCTCCCACCCACATAACAAAGTAAATTAATATGTGATATTGTTATCAATTAATTTAGTTTATTTAAACATAAATATAAACGTTTTCATTTAAATAAAATTAATAAGATTTATATTTAAGCAAAAAATGCTCTTAAATAAATTGTTCTGCTACTTTCTTATTTACGCCTCGATCAAGAGACTTTGCCATGCTGAATATTTGCTTAAATTGACACATTGAAATATATATGAAAGTCTATTTTAAAGTATTACGATTTCTAAAGTAGATACTATTAACCGTGAAAACGAAACTCCTCGCATAGTTGAAGACAAAGTATAGTATTTAACTTACATATACAGGCTAAAATACATTGTGATGATTAGATCGCGTGCACTCATTAATTAGCACCCTATATACTATTTCTAATGTCAGGATAAAGTATATAACAACATCTAACAAAAATAGGTTTAGTGTATTTGGGCATGTATCAGTTTATAGATTTTATAATGTAAACTAATTGACCCTCACTGAATTTGAACTATTCAATGAAAATTGAGAGTAACATTTGACTCGAGAGTTTCTTTACAGCATATTTCCCCGAATGTATTTTTGAAAATAATAAGCTCTAAATCATTAGGTCAGGATGATAAATAACCAGCGTCATGAAAACCGCATATTCATCTATCCAACCAACAACCGGTTCTGCAACAATTGATGATAGGAGGTAATTGGATAATTGACCATCTTTATTTCTTTACAACACTTAAGTCCTTTGATGGCCGACCATACCAACCAATGGCCATTGTAGATAATATTATGGTTGTTGTGTATATGGTTACATTCCCTAGCCTGTAGAGTAATTACGATAAGATTGTGTTTATGTTGATTTCAAGCAACCTTTCAATCTGGCCTACTGAATACAACATACCGAGCAAAACTAAATTCACGCAACTCTATTAAATGAGGATATGAAATAAAAACTATCTTTATTTAATATATGGACTTGTAAACTATACTATACATTTCATATTAAAACACTGACATTGCTAGGTAAAACTCAAAATTTAGTGGCTATGGAGGAAGACTATTAATCAAAAGGTTGTAACTTACGCTTTAGAAGACGTAGCGAATTAAAATAAGAAAGCTTTAAATATTATATACAAAACGCTACTTAAAATAATAAACCAACTTAATGAGCCATCTGGTTTACTTTACCATTCCTCCTACTAAAACTATTCCAAGAAACTTAACTTATATCAACATCGATATTCTTGTGCTTCAGAGATTTAGCGGAGGTCCCATTACTTTTCAAAAACAGGCATTCTTTTTAATTCGGTTGGAATAAGGTTACTTCTGTTACTTTTTTTTTACCGTTTTCGGAACCTACTGCATGGTATATGATTATAATATTGATTAATCTATGATACAATGACTAAATTTTGTGTGTATCCGAGAACATAATGGATCTTAATTTTTTTATCAACCCGTCCATTACAATATGTCATAACCCCGCATTGATGACATCTAGCTCTTTAATTAGAAGAAATAAAGTACCGTCTTCCACGACTTGCATAAGTCCTACATTAGAAAAACAATTAAGCTTACTATGTACAGAAACAAAATGACTAAAAAAATTACAATTAAATTAATGACAAGAATTTCATCAACTGTACCTATATTCAATTGTAAGATTCAGTTTATGGTTTAATCATTTGATAGAAAATTTATATTGACAAAGTCACATAAGCAAACTCAAATTATATTTCATGATCTGTCAGAATGTCTCGCCCGTATGGTCTTAAATTATTTATGAGAGCCTAACTGTCGAGTAGAGATTTACAGTTGTTTTCTTGTAAGATCTGTTTAACGCTGCAATAAACATTGCGAAAGACTTTTTAGTTCCTATACCTTTAGTTGTGTGAGTGACAGCCCCCAGATTATTTATGTTCTTTAGGATCAAAAGCCGACTGTTTTATGTTATAATTTATGAGTAATTAGACTGGAAAATGTACAAGCGTGGTTTCACTTCACACAAGGGCGTACATGGACGATTAACCATTTAATAACTTTTTTTTGTAATGTGCTACTAATGGTAAAGCTATTCTGACTTTATGTGTCCATAGTAAATAAAAAGTTTATATTTTAAAATTTTTAATACTAGATATAGAATTGATAAGATTTATTTTTTTGAAGTGGCTGTTTATCCTAGCCAACTGCGAATTTTGATCTATTTTAGTCATCTATGTAATTATTGTTCAATATCTAGGTTGGGCCTTCTGACTAGGCGTGTTTAAGGTGGTGTATGCCAACTGAGCGTAACTATACTTTACCCCATGTGGTGCAGAAACTTTACTTACAACTTAACAAGCCGATTGGGCGCTACGGAAATATTAAGATAATCAGATTTTACCAATGGATTTCTTAAAACATGATAAATGAAATAAATGAAATTCTCTAGCAGAATGTTAATTATAATGGGTAGCAAGGTTAGGTTAGGTTACCATGAAATAAATATAAATTCCAACAAATTTTAAAAATTGTAATAAGTCTTTCCGCCTTGTGCTGAATCGCAACATACAATTTAATATTATTATCAATCGACACATAGGATTAAAGCACCAATGCCAAGATATCTAGTTTTGAGCCCAATCGTCATGTGCTCTAGTGAGTCTCCCATATTATTTCTGATATCATATTTTATAAGTTTATCGATTCGAGTATGCTTGATGTGAAATAAAAGTAAATTCTTTACTTATTTTCCTTTTCATTTTATCGATAATGCATCTCAATTATCTATGTATTTTTACTACCTCCTTGAGCCCATAATTGTTTAATTTGTTCCATAAACTGGCTTGTATTTTTCTAGATCAATTCTAGTCTTTGGGTCAAAGATTAGCTTCGGGTATTTTACTTTTTTAGCAAATAGAATCTGTACCCTGTTAAGCTACGAGTTATTTGGAGTTTAAAGGTATTTTATTTGCAAAGGTAACCAATGTGGTTTCATAATGGTCTTAGGTATAATTAACAGCAATACTCTGTAATAGATGAACACAACCTAAATTACATAAATATGAAGATGTAAACTAAAATGGAGGATCAAGATGGTCACCACAAGAATTGATCTCTCAAAAATTGGGTTGTATATGTAATGGTTCAACTAAGAATGATTTATATCTAATATTAAAGAATATGACGAAGAGTACGCTATACCTAGTGTAAAAAAATACAAGACAGTTTTCTCATTCAGAAGAATCCATGAATTCCCAAAAATCCGTCAGGATATAACAAAGAAAAAGCAAAAATTTTTGAAAAAATGTATGTAGTAAGATAGAAGCCGCATAAAATAATGGAAGAGTGAATCCGTTGATATAAAAGATGAATTAACTTACCTACAATCTAGTATATCCAACACTTAAAAGAAGAGGAATGATGCAAATACCTATTTTTTTGTATTTTCATATCATTCGCATCCTTAATTTTGGCGCCTGGTGCGGTTGCTTTATTCGCTGAATGATAGGCACCTTTTAGTCTTTTTGTTTTGTTTTATATTTTGATAACGAAAGTAACCAATACATTAATTCTACTAAAAAAGAAAAAATGGGTGCTTTTATAGTGTTTAGCACAAGTCTGAAATTAAATAAATATCTTTATAATCCTGAAAAGCAAAACACGATGCGCTACTGGCTCTAAGGTTTTTTATTTATTGTATTATTCTCATAGTGGCGACGGTTAGAAAACATTAAAAACTACTGAGATGTTTGTTTACAAGCAACGGCCAGTTTAATTCTTACTAATAAAAAAAGAAAATTTATGGCCGCTATAAAGGTTTTTGAATTATTATCATTTACAATTGAATTAAAGTCGTCTTAATATACTATTCTGAGGTAATTATGTAATAAAAATTATTGTATAAATAATACATAAAATTACAATACAATAATGTTAGAGCTTTTATTACTTTGATAAATTATGAGAAACTCTAAATACGAATGCTAACTAACATTCCTTAGTTATCTCGTTTCATTTAACAGAGGACGGAAAATTAGGCCGAATTTAAGTTAATTTTACAAAATTTGGAAACTAATGAAAAATACTGATCTTGGATAAATCATTTTGTTTTAGTAAAAACAATTAAAGATATGCCAAATACCGGACCATCAAATACAATATAATTGAGCTAAATTCACTTTGAACATAATTAGAAAAAATATGAGGAAATGAATTCCATTCATTGATAGAGTCAATTATCATTAATAAAATATTTTTTTAATAATAACGACATAATAAGAAGATAATAACTAGGATTTCTAGTCTTTGCTTAATCAACATTTTTATTAAGGTAATGATCGTATCTCTTTTATAAAATACTACAATAAATCACTGTAATGTAAAAATTGATTGTATCTATTATCGAGAGATGTTTAATAATAAGTAGTTGTTATGTTTTATTTCAATGTAATTATGAATTTTTTCATTCACTTAAAAGAAGGATTCAGGTACGCTGCTTCATATATTAACAATTAACATCCCGTCTAGTAACAAAGCTTTACCCCAGATGTTAGCAAATTGACATCAGAATGCTTTGGCAATAATTTTCGTTGAACTTCTCTCACATTTTTTGTTTTTTTAACAGTGCCCAAGATTTTGTGTGTTCCTCTAATAAAGTACTTTTTGCTATAATTTTCTATTCCAATAAACAGCAGCTAGATGATGAAGGACAATTGTTTAATGATAATATTCAACAAACTGCATGGCAAAGTACTCTCGTGTTAATAGAAGGAAGACTGGAAACAATTATCCTAAAGAAATGACAGAAATCTAAATCTCTACAAGATAAAAATATTCATAATAGCGCCATACAAAGACTTCAAAGATAAATACAACAAATTAGAAATGAATCAATTAGTAACTATCTAACAGATGGCAATAGTACTGATTACTCTCTACGAAAAGCTACCAAGAGACTAAAAATACCTACCTATAATGCAAATTCCGCCAATTAGATTGGTAGATGGTAAATGGACAAGGAGTAATGAACAAAAACCGATGTCATTTGCCTAGAAAATATTTTCCAACCACTTGAAGAATAAGTTGAAGAACTGCATCTGGATAATCATGCTCAAGGTAATCAGGAAATGGAATTTACCTTTCCGAATGAAATTGCTTCCGAAATCCGAAGAAAACTCCAGGGTTTGACATAATCTCTGGAGAAATTTGAAAACAATTACCTAAAAAAGCTTTGGTTAAACTAACCAGTCTAATATACGCAGCATTTGGGTTAAAATTTGTCCCCAGATTCTGGACAGTTGCAGAAGTTATAACGATACCAAAGGCAGGTAAACCTTCCCATGAAGCATCCTCATACGGACCGATCTCCTTGTTGCCTGTCACGTCGAACGTTTTTGAGAATTTTATTCAAAACAATAAAATCATTAACAGAAGAAAAAGAATTAATCTCCCATCATCAGTTCGGGTTTAGAAATAAACACTCAGCTATAGGTCAAGTACACAGAATCATCAATATAGCAGAAAAATCACTAGAAGAAAAGAACATCTCTGCTACCTCCTGCACAAACCTTCGATAAAGTCTGGTACGAAAGCCAAACCCACAAGATGAAGCTATTCACTCTCAGACATTATTCAGATATAATTCAATCATATATTTCAAAAAGACCATTTTGAATCAAACAAGAAGAACCTTACTCTGATTTGAGGGAGATTAAACCTGGAGTACCACAAGGAAGTGACGTAGGACCAGTCCTATACTTACCGTACACATCCGATATTCCTCAAATACATAATAATACTAATGCTACCTTCGTTAACGATACTGCTATTTTAGCAGTAGGGAGCAAGTACTCTATTCACATACTCCATGATTATCTCGATATCTCCATTTCAAGACAGAGGAGAGATTGTAATGTGTTCTCGTTATTTCATAAGGAGTCCTCTTATGCTCGCAGAGATTGGTAACCATATAAATAAAATATTTTTGAACCAGTGTTATTATTCGTAATCTTTTACTCCTTAATATTTCTGCCTATACTTTAGATACTTTCTCAACCCTTAAAAAATCTCTAATTTGTGTCTAATGCGTACGAATTAACAACAATCATTGTAAACCTCTAATAAAGTACTACTACTAGTAGTAGTAGTGTATGTAGTACTTAGGCTATGAGCAAAATAGACCTTTCTCTCATGTAAATCGCTAAATGAAAGTCTTAAAGTCTTAGGTTTTTAATCTATTTTGGTACATCTTGCTTTTAAGAAAAAAGTCAAAGAATATATTTTCGTGAAATTGAATCACCCCCAAACATAAAATATTTTTTGTATTTTACATAAAGAAATAAAAATGGAGACTTTTTTTATATTAAGTAAATTAAAGGTATAAGAAACTGCATAATAATACATGGGTAAGTAGCGAGCTCCCCAAATTTGCGGATGCACTCTACGACCTAATTCACGCTCATATAATAGTTGCTACCAAGAGAATAAAAAATGTTTGTGTCATACTGATTTTAGTTTATTATTAGTAAAATGGCATATTAAAAATTACAATGGTCGCCGCAAAGTCATACTAAATAATGGAACAGGTATTCCCAAATACAGGAGCATGCAATAAAATCTCTTGTCAGAATTATTTAATATCTCTAAAATTGCACAGGTATAAAAATGTTTAGAAGTACTTAATAATTATAATACAGTGTAACAGAAAGTCTTTATTTGCAAGGTGGTGAAATTATTCTTAAATAGTTAAATATTGCTTCTAAATTTATTACAAATGATTTAATATTACAAATGAATATTAAATGTGCAATAAAATATAAGGACAAATAAAAACCAATCCTAATAACTATTCTTCAAGCAATATGGATAATCCACCGATTTAACATAACTCATAGTTAATCAACCAAGTTTACAGATATATTTTATTTACACTTTTCTAAAATAAATCGGTCTAATGAATGCCGGCTGAGCGCAATAGATTCATGCACGACTCATGTACTTTATTAGTAAATAAACACCCGCTGCAACCGATAAGACAAATTTATAAATACGCCTATAAACAATGCAACTCTTGAAAATTTTGCAAATAAATAATCTTAATGAAAAGACATGTAAAGTAATATTGCCAAAAGTGACTTAGCTATGTAACTTTATTATTACTAGTCCAATCGAAACGGAACAAACGCCATTGTATTGAAAACAGCATAGAGAACTGCCAAAAAGAATACATTGTACATAAAAAGTAAAAGTTTTAAATGATATAACTGAGTAGTATCCACTTTGTTTCTCGAGCCCTCTTTATACTAAAACATTCTTGTTAAATATTTTAGCAAGATAGTAAATATTTAAACGTGGGCAAATTTCGCATTTACTGCATTCGCTATAATTAAAATATATCTCTATTTTTAAATAATAATTCTGTTGTAGAATTTGGAACGCAGAATAAAACAAAAAAGATTACACACCAATCAATGTGTCAGAGTAACGAAGAGTTGTAGCACATATAAATATTAATATTGATGTGTGTGAAGGGATGCCAGCGACAGTTCCCTTGGTGCTCGCAACTTCATGGAGACCATTTGTTTCAATCTCGCAAGACTTTAATGACTGCATTAGTCTGATGTCATCAAATATCACCAGGTCACGCTCTTTCGCTGTCACCTCGACCCTTCTGCTTTAATTTATACGACATAAACTACCAGCTTTATGACTGTCAATTTTCTGTATGCCCCTGACAGTAGATATATTGCGGAAGGCGACCTGATTTATTATTCTATTCTAATTAACGAGCTTTAATTCGGAATAATTTCAGAGTTTTGTACTACAACTAAACACCATTTTATATAAACTGTAAATCAGGATCAATTTAAATAATTTATGTGAAAAATGTCACAGTAATGTATAACCAACAAAATTTTGCTAATTCAGTAAATCTGGCAACAGCACCTATTCTTTTATAATTAGTTTTATCAAACACAAAAATCAACCAACCAACTTATAACCAGATATTAATAAATAAAAAGCAGGTGCCAATTACCATTAACTAAAAATAATTAAGTCAGATAAGGTTTAAATATAAGCATGCAATTGAGTAATCGATCGCTCCTCTAATTTTTGAGTGAGATTTATTTAAAATGTAAATGGAGCTTATTGTTTATTATACAGTGTGTCCACGGATGGGATTCACAAGAGGAGAAAAAATTTTATTTTTAGTTTTATCGAAAAATATCATTCTTGATAAAAAGTTTTGGTTATTCTAAAACCCCATGACATAAAAAAAATAATGTTTTACCTTACTTGCTCAATTTTATAGTCAATTTTCTATTAAATCGTATGAACTTTTGTTCGAAACATTATCAATAATCTGGCAAGTAAGTGACGTTTATATCATTATCCAAACAATATTATTTCAAATTATCATTCTTTTATAATGCTAACTTTTCAAGAAAGAATTCTCTTGTGAACCCCATCCGTGGACATACTGTGTAATTGTGCGTACTTATAGTTTAATAGTTTAAAACTATATATTTTTCTCGACTTTTGATATTATTCAAAATCCCAGTATAACTATGCATGTAAAAATATAGCAAAGTATTCCCTTGTTGAATGTCTCTTAATACTAGTCTACAAAACTTTTTAAGAAAAATAATTATAAAAATATTTTTCACATTGAGACATTCCACAGAACTAAAGTTGTATAAAGATAAACAAGTTATAGATTTTTTTTTTAATATTCAAAAATTATTAATATCAAAAAAGTGGAATTTTCTCAACCAATAATTTCTTTGCTCCTTGAAGTTGCACACCTTGTAAACTTTGACCATATTTAGCGTCAAGCTGCACCTTATCTTTTATTTATGGCTGTTAGTGGCAAATCACTTTAACCAGGTTCGTTGGAACGAGAAAGGCGAACTCGTTTGATAAATGGCTAATAAACATGTTTTATGTTCAACGTTTGTCATATGAAGCAATTTACTAATAAATTCTAAAATGTCACATATTAATGATGCTGAATGCTTAGCTTTTACTTAAATCGCTGTATTTATTAGTGTTATAAAACGAATTACAAATGACATGATTGTTATAGTCGTATCGGTATTCTTAGAACTTAACATTTTGATTAAAATTTGTAATAGTTCAAAAATTGTTGTTTGTAAATGTATAAAAGAATTTTAAAATAGTATATTACATGATCGTTACATAATGTACTATTTTAAAATTCTTTATAACTATTTTTAAATGAGTATTAAGTAGGATACGAGTCGTAGTCGTAAATGCTCAGTTCACGTGAGACTTGTCAGTTATAACTGATTAATTATTAATATTTACTTACCAATATACATGTATACATAGGTATGTCATTAAGGTGTATTAAAAGCCATTCTGTATTATTTCATTAGTCAATTTGAAGAGTTATAAGTGCTAGTTCCTTAATTTTAGACATCCGGTTACTAGAAGTTTGATCCTAAAGATACTTCTGCATCTTTAGCATCAAGAAGTCAATATCATATTTAATTGCGAATAAATGAATAACTCGTTAGGCATGTACAAATAAAAATTACCTTAATACAATTTTTAATTTTTGTCTAATATTCTATAGTAAAGTTATTACAGTTCTTTAGATTTGGTCTATTAGAAGCAAAAGGCAGTAGTAATGGTAAGTCATGATGGCGAAAAATAATTTATTAGATAGGTCAGTGGCAATAATAATATAATAGTCTCTAAGTACCACTGTGTAGACCTTTATATTATATATATATATATATATATATATATATATATATATATGTATTATATAAAATCTTGACTTTTTTATCGGTGTCGAAGAAGATGATCCGACAAAATATGAGAGAATAGAATAAACGTCAGTACGAACTATTATGGAATAGAAATATAGAAATGTACTCAGTTAAAATCAGCTGTTCGGTGGACTTCTCTCATGAAACCGAAACTCTATTATGTGTTCTGTTGACTTGGAGATAATGGATCGCAAAAGCAAATTTTTGGATAACATAGATGAACTATATAGCATGCAACCTTGAAAGAAGAATAAGAAAGAAAAAATAGAGGTCAAATTATGGAGAGACTAGGAACTATAATAAACTAATTCCTTCTTTGTGCTTATAATTAGTAATAATTTGCAAGCAAAAACTATGTGTTCTGTTGATGTAGTATACAAATTTTTATGAGGTAATTTAAATATAAATACAATTGCTAATTAGGTTTTATACACATATTTATTGATTAACTATATCCTAAAATGGCAACTTTCAGTTAATAAAGATGTTTTTACATATACATACATAAACATATTATTAAGCGTTTTGAACTAAATAAATCGTTAGCATGCTGCATGCGCCACTGCCAATGTGCAGAATCCATCATTATACCACCATGACTATTTATTAGCGTTATAAAATGAATTACAAAAATCATTAGCATTATAAAATATACCGGTCGGTTATTTATTAATCCGTTTGGCTTCTTACTACACACAGGCAACTAATTGTACGCCTTTGTAATATGTAAATATTAATTATGTTTTGATGCAAATGCCGCAATGATTTATAGACACAGTCAAAGTGATTTATTACGGTGAGATTGTGTGGTGAAACTGGCTAACAGGGCGAAAGAATAAGTGGAACATCTTTCACTTCCATCAATCATTATTATTGCTTACTATGCATATGTACGATTTTGATTTTTTAAATGAAAACCCTAGACCTACTTAATTTCCGTTTCACTAAAAAAACTCTCTTCTTAGAAGAGTTTTACATCTACCAAATCTTACATTTTATTATTTATTTATTTCAAAATTAAACATTATACAGTTTCTAAACATATACCTAGGACTGTATGTTTTTTGCATACAGAATTGTTTCTGTCTGTAAAAAATACTCACTAGAAACTTCACTCAAGAAATTTCTATATAAGACCAAACATTTACATAATTTGGGTGAATGAAATACAATGGTGTAAAAAAACTGTGGCAGACAAGAAATTATTATCATGTCAATAAAGCTCTAAGATCTAGTGTAAACAGTTCTAAAATGGTCTAGGAATACCAAAAAAATCTAAAGAGTATGTCTTTAACCTCTTATGCGTTTTTAGGACATTCGGGAGTTAAAAAACAAATTAATAGAAATTTTTTTTTGCTTTTAAGCCTCGTCGATTCTCCACCCTGTAAGTTATAGCTACGTTCTAAAACTATTAATTCTATTAATTTTAACGAGTATCCACTAGCTTCAGCCACTCATACTCATACATACATTGTTAGTCATACTTTTTTAATTATTAACAATAGATGGGCTATAATAATAATTAGTCGGCTTTTGAATTTTAAATCAAAGTATGATGGAAGAAAATTTTCTCATTGGCATGCTACTAGGGGAAGAATAAGTTAATATCTACGTAACGTATTAGAAAAAGTAACTAAATATCTTGTTTTGAAATAACGTTATTCAATTATTTACACCGAATCGAATTATTTTGAACACATCATTGCGAAATTGTTATTGTTGCTAATTTATATGAGCGACAATGTTTTATTGAAATTATTATTGCAATCTGTTTTGAGAATTTATTACCTTGTTATCAGTGTCATATTTTTTCCTGTAATACAAGAGAGGATTATTTAACACGAACAAATATTGATCACCATATACCATCTCGATACGTTTATAGCTATTGTTATTCCTAAAAATACATACATTGTCAGATATATAGAAATAATAACATTTGGTTTATATCAAACAATAAATTAGAATTTGTTTATGCTATTATATTTCCTCAATGGCATTACTGGTACTAATGGAAATATTTTCAAAATGTAAATAGCGGACAACTGCATTGTCATTGTAATATTGTGATGGAAATAAAAAAAAATCATTACATATCACATCCATTTACAGAATTGTACCTATGGACTCGGATTTACCATCATCCTTCCAGAGAAAGATGATTAGAACGCGGTTGCGTCGTTTTATCATAAAATGGAAACGTAGTATATGCGGAAAACTTCAGAACTTTCCATGGGCTAATAACAGGAGACTTCAGTAAAATGCCTTTACGTTGTCAAACAAACGAATTGACTTTAAACTATATATATATATATATATATATATATATATATATATAATTAATAAATATATTCAAGTCCTAAATATCTTTACGATCCAAAATAAAGTGAAGCGATGAGACTCATATTTTGACAAGGATACAGGAAGAAGTGAGGATTGAAAAATCCGAATGATCTACCAAAGTTAGTATAACCAAATGAACAGAGAAGAAAACCTTCATTCCCTTTGTAGGTGTTTATTTATAATCTTTTTTAACAAAAATCTCTGTAGATTCTTGAATAAACAGTAATGATCTTCCAATTTGAATGGTGAAAACTGTAAAGCAGATACGTATAAAGAATATGTAGATTGTGAATTCTGTAATACCAAAGACATATCTACAAAGTATACTCATGGTCTCTACTTGCAGCAATATCAACGATTACACTACCTTGGATCGATCAAATTAGAAGCCTGTCTTTTTAAGCTACATAGACTAAAAAATATTGGATTGTTCGGGAATGTCTAACCTTAGAGAAAAACCCTAATAAACCTACTATTGCTCACAGTTTATACGACGTGTTCCCCAATTATGCGTGTTTCTAACTCAACATACTAACCAGCTATGAAAAATCATAATTGAAGTAGGCTTGAAATTTAAATCTTTTGGGTCTGCTCTTTAGCCACTTCCACAGAGTGACATTTAGTACTTGACATTTTCATTGTAAACAAAGTATCATCTGGAAAGGTACTGCAAAGAATAATTCATTTAATATCATCATCATGATTAAAATGTACATTAAACTGCAAAATTTGTTGAAAATGTTGTCCATTTACGTCTAAACAAAACCCAAATCTTCTCCTCAATACAGCAAAAACTGTGTGCAACATTTGTGGTAATTTATTAATTTCTCCCTACCTGTCTGTTATGCTGTTTTTCAGTTCTTCCAGATTAGGATTTGAATATATAAAATTTTTAACGTACGACCATACGAAAAAGTCGCATATGTTTAAATCGCAAAACATAGTCGGATTATGAGAATTCACTGTTCCTACTTATTATTCTGTCATCAAAAAATTCTTCAATATATTGAATTGTTTCTCTGGTCGTTTGTGCTCCTGCACCATTTTGTGATTCCTCATTATCCACTTGATTTATGTATGGGTCAAGTTTCTTATTGCCATATCGTGCAACATTAAGTGTAATGTCAAAAAATCTTCTTCCACAAATACCAACCCAAACAGTAACTTCTTGGGTATGTATTAGTTCTTCAAAACAAAAATCAGGATTTATGTGAATGAACATATCCAGAAGATAAAACCAAGCCTCATTTCAGAAGAAAAGCTGTGTTAAGTATATCCTCACAATTTAACTTATTATGGAACCATTGACAACTATTGTCTTGGATAATCCATTGAAAAAAGATATAATAAGGTATAGTCAGTCTTTTTCTTAGAACGAGAATATGCCATAAGATAAATTTGTTTGTTGAACCACTACTGAAATATTTTTGAATTTTTGTTAATAACATGCTGAATGGTGTATCTCACCTATTTCTATTGAAAGGAACTAAAGCTAAATAGGGTTTGGGTTCGTTCGAAATAAAGAATCTATAACTGGCACTGAGGTACGCTTATCTTTATTTTGGTTCCCTGGTTGTTGTCCCGTCGTTGCAGCAGGCACGGCGGTAGTTCAAAATTTACAATATGAGAAGTAGGCTAAATTAATAAATAAATGAATAGTAGATTAAATTTTATTGTTGTTTACTAATCGTTTACAGGTTGATGTTATGTAAAGTGTATCTAAATTTATGAGTAGATGATTACTGATAAAATCTTTAGAATAATAGCTTCACTATGACATTTAGGAAATTAATGTAGGTCCAACTCTTCAGGTGGTAGTACCTCTCTAGCTACTTGAAGAGATGCCGAAGTGTTAGAGCGATGAGCCGTTTATATATACCTGTTGATGTTAAAGCACAAGGAATATTAATTTGCGTGCGTTGCCCCTTGCTTCCATCAAATAGGTGCACCAATAACTACAAGAAAAAGTGCAGTACAGCCGGCGGTCAAAGCGAGAGCATAACTACCAAATAAAGGATCTATGATGATGGATGACCTGTATTTAAATTACGTAATTGTCTTCGATCCACAAAGAGTAGTTAAATAATGGCACTAACCGTTTTCTTCTCTTTTTCAGCCAAAAATATCCCTAATAGGAGAAATAGCACATGCCACCAATTAGCTAGCCGAAGAAGACGAATGTTAAAAAAATAGGAAATGCTTCGCACGAAACAAGTCAAAGGGAGATCTTGTAACTTTTCTACTTGCGGGCCAAGGGTTGCCGGCCTAGTAACCTAATTGGCATTGAAATATTGCTAGAAAAGAAAAACAATTTTACTAAGTAAATGTGGTAACCACAAAATGTATCTACGACTCTGTATACTTTTTTTCTTTCTACCAAATTAAGGACTTATTTGTGAAATGGAGCTTGTTGGAACAACGGCACCAATAATTTCAACCTTACGTTTAATGGCCGCCCACTTCCATATTTTAGAGCGACGCTACCAGTCTCTCTGAATAACTGCACAGAACTTATAAAAGCATTGTGAAAACCATTGTAGTCAGATACTAAGTCAGCAGTGCATTCTGGCTTTCTGAAATACTGCTACTCGCCATTTATTTTCACACCTGTATGGAAGTTAACATTCGATCATTTTGCTTTTTACTATGTCTTGAATTACATTTTTCAAATTTAATTTTCGTAATAAAAATTTGGAAAAAAATATAAACGTCCAGTTTCAATTTCAAGGTTAAAATGTATTTGGAAGTGGCTAAGCTATACATCCAAAACATTTAGATTTCAAAGGCTACTCCAATTATGTTTTTTCTCGATGTCTCGATATTTATTTAACACTATATGCTGTCAATACTAAGACATTGTAGATGATATATCTGCCTCATGAATATTGAGGTAATCAATCGCATTTTCCTTATCTCACTATATGTATATGTACCTTCTCCAGACTTTATCTGTTTTTCCATTATTTCCTTTGTAACTATACCTTAACTAAAACTTTCATTAATCTCCACTATCTATTTTTTCTCTGTATTAACCAATTCACTAGTCTAATTAAATTGAATAAAAAAAATTAATAGTGATATCTTCATGCCGTTGCTATACATGGTCCAATCATCAAGTGTCATAAATAGTAATAGAAGCTCTAACTGCTGTAAACAAATTTAAAAGTATGAACAGAAAAGTTATTATACATGTCACTTTCAGAAGTGAGTCAGTCACATGAGTTTTAGCAGTGAAAAAATGATTGAGGAACGCACAACGAGGAGTTACCCATAGTTGACAAATCGCATGAACTAAATTAACATGTAAAGAAAATGAAACTATACTTTGTCAAGTATGCAGCTGTTATTTTTAATATGAATCATGAGATTTTGTACATTTCAAAAGATTAATACACCAAACAACTACTTTGGTTATTTGAATAATCGTTTTTCAAGTATCTTAAAGTATCTTAAATGGCATTGTACGCCATTTAATTATAGGAAAAATTTATTAAGAATAAATGGGTCGTCAATCTTGAGAAGCAGTGATATGCTGAGATTAAAAGTGCATTTATTTTGACAAGTTTAATAAGCGCGACAAAGATCCCCCAGTGGAGATATTTAACTTCTTGTCTGGCAACGCAGGTCAGAGATACTCCGGCTTCGGGTCAGGTTGTTGAATGCCTAATCACGGCCTGTCAGAGCAGAAGGGCAGAACCCGTCATGCAGATTGAATTTTCTTTTCATCCTTACATAATGAACCGCCCTAGGGTCTTACGATGACAGAGAACACCCTATTGTTTATAGACTTTCGGTGCTATTATTCTTTTAGTGTTTAATAGATATGTCTCGGTGAATTCTCGTCAAGCTCGATTTTAAAATGTTTGTCTCGGATTTTTGTTTTTTAACGGACGTACAGACTGTCCCACAATAGTTTCCTTTCTGTATCAGTGTTAATATGGATAATTATCCACTTGAAATTCAGTCTGACGTTAAAAACAATCTAACATAATCATATAATTCAAAATAAAACTTTGTTCAAATTAAAGTACCATAATCATATAACAAATTTGTACCTCTCGATATTTTTTTACTGTTGTTTCTAACTTAATTTAATATTTTACTTAATAATCGGAAGAAAATTGGTTTACACGCATTCAGTATTATCTTGACTGGGTTTACTAATAACCTGTATAAAACCTTTCACAATCCGACCTCGTTTCAGTAAGTACTGCTTTAATAGCATTCCCTGAATTTCATTTTATTTTTGGTACTGCTATCTTAAGTTCGACGTAACTGAACTAAATATTTATAGTTCTGAAAGTTCCGAGTGTCCTGTTCTAATCACCTATTGGCTGTTTGACATGGATCTTCGTTTTCATTTTAACAGCCTCTAGTTCTTCTAGTATTTGATCGAAATTAACCATTAAACAAAAAATTTTGTTTAAGACTGCTAGGAGCTCTCTTGATTTGAAATGAACACATGGCTTTCTTCCAAATACGTGAGTAAATATTAGAAACAGAAAATGTGTGAAGAAGACATGGATTATTATTTATTGTTTGGAATATTCAGATATATCATCACCACTAAACAAAACTACATTTTCCACTTCGTAGGTACGTAGGTATGTTTGGCTGACTATTTTAGCATCATTAGTTGATAAAAAACCTATCAAGAAGAGAACATCCTCAATGAAATTCAGTAGGTTTCTCAATCTTGCCTTATTACTTGAGAACCATCTGGTAATATCATATTTTAGTCAGTGACTCCATTTATTCTGGGATCAATTCTTTGAAAGAAGTTGAAATAAAAAGACATCTTCAGTAAAAAGTACTAAACGAACAAATAAATCTAGGAAGTTCTCTTCTTTTATGCTTATGAAAAAGGATTATGTAATAATAATTAATTTGTTTTTTAGTAATTTTAGCGGATCGAACAAAAAGAGCTCATATTCCATTTTTTTCTTGATTTTAGAATATATCTTTAAGATAAGTATAATTTGATCTTTAAAACTTATTTAACTAGGATTTATTATAGCAATCGACCTTACGGAGTTACTGTACTTGTTTAAAAGGACCAAAGAGTTTAAATACATGTTTGAATAACGCGACTTTTAAAATATGATTTTTACGATATGCAAATTACAAAGAATATGGTAAAAATTCCAACAAAGCTGTAAGAATTAAAAACACAAAATGCATGTATCACAGCTGCAATTTTTATTTTGCATATTTATATGGACGGTTACAGAAAAAGTTGAAAAATGGGGCAACTGGCGAAGGATTTCTTTAAAAAAACTTAACATGTGGAACAATATTTATTAATAATGATTAAAAAACTAATAAATAAAAATTATTTAAAAAGTAATAAAAATCATATACTTCTAACTATATAACGAATTTGTCAACATTATTATCAATGTTAATGTTTCCTTAGTCAGCGTGATACATGTTTTAAAGAGCTTCTTCGTTAAAATATGTTAATTGAAAAAAGCTACATTCAACTATTAATTTTTGTATCGGTAACATATAAAAAAATATTTTAATACAATGAACTAGTGCATAAATTACATAAATAATTATTGAAACTGAACACTCATTGAAACGAATTCACATTCCAAAAAGTACTTTCTGGGAGATACCTACTATCAATAAGGTCAAATACCAGGATTCATTCTATCATACTTAAATTCATTAAACACGCTGCAAATAAATAGTTGATAAAAATTAAGAAAATATAACAAATATAAATTTATTTAAGCTTTTACAGGGAATTAAAAAACAAAATTGTGAATTAAAAACGAAGTTTGTAATCTGAAAGAAAAACTGAATGAAGAAATCGATTAGTACAAAATGAAACTTGTCAGCTTAAAATAGAATTGACATTGGTGATAATGGCAAATATAAATTAGAAGATGTAACTCTTCTTCTTGAATTGATAAATAAACGTCTTAATATAGAATGCAAATTTCACGATACAAGAGGGTATTTATAGAATAAGGATCCTAACAGAGAAAATTGTAAAACAGATACTATAGTAGAAACTCTGTAGAGTTTAAAGGATTCAGAAATATTTGTACCTTAAGACCTACTGCACACTAAGAACAAAGTATTGATAATTAACCACGTATCTAATAAAAAACTTACAAAATAATCAGCCATCAGAAAAAGAAAAATTTAAGCAGCATGGTTGCCTCAGTCAAGCAAATCAGACAAAGTTATCAAATTTATCAACTAACTTCGTTTTTTTTTAATAAATTCCACAGTGTGGAACAGCCAAATGGAATAAATTCATTATTTCAATTATTGTGCATACTATTTTCTGAAACACGTCAATTTTATCCCTATATTGAACCCCATTCGAGTGACAGTTATAACCCCTAAATTTTTAAATGAGATGTAGGGGCTTGTGATACATTATTTGAAAAGTCTCTTCATTCTTTATTAAAAGTTATTATTGTATTCAAATTTATTGCAAAAATTAACATTAAAAAAACTTATCTGACTGCCGAATGATGTATAACAACCCCTTACTTCCCATTTAACAATTTGGGGGTTATAGCTGTCTATCGAAAGATAGAAGGGGGTTCAATATAGGGATGGAAATTTGTTCGTTGTAAGATATCATTTCATAAACACAAATTGACGTGTTTCGGGTTTTTTTATAAATATTTACAATAACTGAAATAATGAATTTATTCCGTTTAGCTATTCCATATCGCATATTATTATTCTAATTGTTGTATAGTTTGTATACACCTTTTCTATAACCTAGGTATACTATCATTAAATTTTATTTTCCATAATCTCTAAATAAATATTTCTTTCAAATAAAAGCAAATAATAATATATAATAAAAGGATTAAATCACACAATTTTAATACTAATTATTTAAGATTTCATATTTTATTTCATGCAATTTAAACTATGCTCCAATAGTAATAAAAGAGGTTTTAAATCACCTTAAATTAAATACGCAGATTAAAACAGATCAATACTGATTTAGATATAATACGGAGATAAAATTCTTTACATAAATTGTTATAAAATTAATAATGTTGGATATTGACGGAATATTCAACAAAAATGATTACGGAGTATTGTATGTAAAAACTAGAACAAACGAAAAATATTTTGTTGCAATATGATTCCTTTTTAGGCGAAATAAATTTAGATATTTTAAAAATACACGATAAAAAATGAAATTTTAACTGATTATTTAAATCTAATTGATAAATATAACTATTTGTCATCATAAATTTATTTAGGTACTATTTGCTTGTAAAAACTGCACTTATGAAACGAGATTAAATAATGCTAAAACTATAATCGGTGGTGGTTTATGAAAAACTTTACAAGAAAATAATAATGAAAAAAAAATAGAATACATCCATTTTATTCATGATCAGCTGTGGAAAATTGAACTAAATAACTGAGTAATGTAAAGAACATAAAATTAAGAATATATCTCATTGATAATAGGGATATTATAAGAGAACAAACTTATTGTGATGGTTAATTAAGATTGGATTATTCCATTATATAAAAAAAATGACAAAAAGAAAAAATAAATTATAAAACCATCTCGCTGATTAATACATCCGTAAAAATATTTGAAACATCGGTAAAAAAATAGGTTAATGTAGATTTTTAATTAAAATATCATAACGCCACAATTAAAGGATAAAACCTACCCTAGAATAGATAAAAACGTAACAATTTACCTGTTTTTAGATCTTCCCTAGGCTTTTGTTGTGGATTACACACAACTCTTGGAAAAATTTGATGTTAAAGAAACATCGCCTGCGTTACTAAAAAGTTATTTAAGAGGTCATAAACAGTCTGTTAAAATTGGCAACACTTCAGCCATGAAAAATCATTATAATATGGAGTATCGCAGGCAACCATACTGAGGCCGTTACTATATATATAGTAATGAAATATTTATGACTCAAATTGTATAAATTAAATTAAGTGTCTGTCCATATAATACACAAAAAAATAATAAACTAAAATGAGAAAAACATAGTAGGAGCCATACTAAAAATACATTTAGTAATTTATAACTTTCAGCATCTCTGTTATAAATATTAATAATATTAAAATCAAAAGAATTTCTAGATCTGTTGTTTTTATAAAAGTCCAGAAATTAAATAATAATTTAAATAAAAAGGACTGTCGTATTCAATTTAGATAAAACTTTTATAGTAGTATGTTTTTCTTTATGTTGTAAAAGAAGTTATAATAGTTGGAGGGTTAATGGTGAGAAACAATATTTAAATGAAAATAAGTGGAAAGTGAATAAAAACATTCAGTAAAATTTTTGAAGGACCCTTGTTATATAAATATTGTTCAACATACTTTTGAATTCGCCTAGTATGAATCAAGGAAAATTGAATGGTGTCTAGGACAACAACCTGGAGATAAATAGAAAAAAATTGAAATCTAGAGATAAGAAAATAAATAATTATTAAGATGAGTTGTTCATATATTTTTGTTGTTGTTTATATATAGAGTTTCTCCATCCAACATCAGTAAAATTCATTTTCCCAATTTTTTTTTAAATAAAAAAATTAGAGTTGATTTGCCGTCGTAGAGGGAAGTGTATGATTCCTTCAACATCATTTCTCATTTAAATTCAGTTAAAATTCCACATTTGTGAAATGAAAATCACCTTCTATACATAAAACTCCAGTATAGAAGTGTCTTTATAATTTCCTTCGTGCGAGACGATTTCCCGATTTTCAAGTTTGGTTTCCAGCAGTGTACGGAAGCATATCCAATTTCTGGGGAGGCACATGACCTCAATGGAGGTTAGTGTGTTCATGTACCAGTGAAAAAATAAAATGGTAATTATGCACAATCCTAAATTTCATAAACGTATTTAGAACGTTCAAAATATTGACAAAGACAGTTCCTCGTAATCAATTCCTTCCCATTATAATTTCATATTAAATTAAACTTTATATGTGAATTACCCTATTTAATAATATTGTCGATTGTTTAACTATATTTAATTATAGAAAAAGGATAACATAGAAAGTTTTATTTATAATCTCTAAGAGACAATAATAATCTCTGTAAATTGAAATACAAATTTTTGATTCTTATATACAAATCCTTACTGATGTTAAAATTTTATGAATTCTATATTAAATAATTGGATATAAATTCTGGACTCTAAATTCATTTTATTTTTGCTATAATTTGGATATTAAGTTATTCATACATCAAAATGAATTATGAAGTGAGAGATATCACTTGTCTACATAATTTCAATTTTAATCGATTAGCGCATGTATTTAAATATGTTGATATAATTTAATAAATTTAAACTTCATAAATCATAAATATTTTAAGCAAAATAATTAATAAACTAAATAAAAAAATAAAGTTATCATACAACGCCAGCCTACGGAAACCCAAAGGCGATTATCTCAAATTATGATGGAGAATGATTCGTCTTCCTCATTTCTCCGAATACTTCTGGCAAACAAATGGTATGTACCCTTTAAAAGTGACGGTTCTATGTTGTTATAATGAAAAGATAGCGACTAGTTCAGTTTTCCCGAAGAAACAGGAGACCATTTGTGCTAGAACAACTTTTGTTGGATGGATTTGATTCGTCTTAAATGACTCACAGTCGATTGTTGTTTAGTTTAGATCTCATACACATAGATCCATAGATCCATGTCACGATCTTATAGACCTCTTTTAAAGCACCGTGATTGAAGTTTTTCAATTAATTCTTTGACCAGTCGACTCTAGCCATTTTTTCACCGATTGTCAGATTATGCGCTATCCAACGCGAACAAATATTTTTTACGATCAAATGTTCATGCAATATTAAATGTATTCAAGTGGGGCTAATACCCAGGCGTGCCTCAATCTCACGATAAATCATAACGATCATGATATCAGGTCACAAACAGCTTCAATGTTTTCTAGCACAAAAGTCTATTTTAAACGTCCCTCACAAAATTCGTCTTGTTGTGGACGACTACGATTAAATACGGCAAAAATCTCAATAAATCATAATACGAAAATTTTCACAATTCAATTCCATTTTTTGCCCGAGACAAATTTTTTAAATTACTAAAAACACACGAATAGCATTCGAATCATAAAACGAGCTGAGTATTAAAAACGTTCGGAGTATTATAAATGTCAAAATATTCGACGCTGATTTCAGATCTGACGTATTGGATTTGGTGCTGCGATATCTAAAAACTTATCTAGCACTCTTCAAATTCTTAAGGTCAAGTTTAAAATTTGTTGTCCTTGAAGTTACTTATTAAGGATTAAATTATCCTTGTATTGGTTGAATTAGTGGTAGAAAAAAATCCTGTATAGCTTATTCTTTCGGTCAACTGAGCAGGAATTAATTACACACTACATGAAAACCTCTGATAAAAAGAACGAGGAATCATAAGAAAAAATCATCATCGTCTACCATATTATATAGCAATAACTAAATTTTGTGTTGTTACTGAAGGCTTTTCTTCATCTGTAATCTCGATGCCACCATTAAGCTCTAGCTTCATCTTGCTAGAATTTTTTGACAGTTTGTCTTTTCTCGAAATAGTGTAGAATGTGGTTAATGAAGATTAATAAGTGATTCTAATAATCATTTCAAATTGTCAAACTAGATTTTTTATTCATTCACAAGTTTACATTTTGTTTTTCTTATTTAGGTATATAGGTATTTTTGTTGGAAGAATATATATAATACATATTGCCTATGTCTTCTTAACGACTAAGATATTTAGTTGGCAGCGAATATAAATTATTAATAATTTTGTTAATCGAACACATAAATAAAGAGTACATTTGTGAAATAAAATCTTATTGCTAAGGAATATATATGTATATACATATATATTGGGTGTCCAAATTTATAGAAACCCATATAAAGATAATAAGGTACAGTGAAATTTTCTTGGAGTTGGGTGTATTAAAAGAGATTGAATAATAACCCGTTCTTGTTGGGAGGTCAGCGCATACTCGCGTATGCCATAGCAGCATTTGCTTTACATACAATGGAGTCATGTTTGTTACGTGACTTCTTTTCAAAGCATGTGTTTTTATGTGAAACGGGCAACAGCGTTCGCCAACAAACAAACACTAGATGGTCTGATGAATGAAAATATGTCCGGTGAATGGCTCCAAAAGGTTGCCGCTGAATGTCAATGGAACCGAACCGTTGAAACGGCTACTTAAAATGTCCAAATTAAGCATGTCCAAATGGACCTCCCGACCAATGAACAGTTTATGGGCGTCAGCGGCGTTATTTTAAATAAACAAAAAGGGATATTTGTTCAGGATTTTTTAAGTGGTACTAAGTTTACCTTCTAGTAAACTATGAAATACCTAAGATTATTTAAATAGGAAAAAAAAATATATAAAACAAATAAAATGATCGAATTTTTTCCGGATACATCAGAAAATATCAACAATATTTATTTTCTCGCCTATATTGTGTTTCGGTTGATTTTTCTATGTAGATCTGAGGAAATGAGGTATATTTTATAGAGATAGAAAATGCTTCATTTTATTTGAGAGATACTATCACGACTAGAACAAAGTGCAGTAAAATGAGGTTAGAGATAAACTTAAAGATAATGATACCTACATTACATTAATTATTAACAATCCTGAAAACTATTCATCATTTTATAATTGCTACTTGTTATGTTTCTTTGTTCAAACTTTTATTTAAAACCAATTTAGGTTGGCTACAAAATTATTGTATTTCTTAGTTAAGAACATTTATTTTATACCAATGTAGTATAAACGAAATTTTCGTATATTTACAGGTCCGGAAGGGCATCATTTATTTAAAAGAAAGTAAAATTTAATCCAAAAGAAATTAGGTAAATGAATAGACGTTTTCCGTGTAAGTTAGTAAAACCTACTAGTTTCCAAGGTTTTCCACCTGTATTTTGACAGCCTGAAAAAAAGAAATCGATTACCTCTCATATCTACCTACGATATACTCGACTTGTACTAGCTATTTTTCCTGTTTCCCCTTGACTGTTGTAGGAGGGACAACAAAAATATTCTTCCTACAGAATACTGTAAACCTTTGGAAATCTATAAATCAGGTATGTATAAAGAATTGAAATATTCTGCGAATTTGGAAAGAATAAGTGGAGTTATTTAATTATGTATCTATTTAAGAAGAGAATTGAGCAGGAAATTAAATTAAATACAAAAGATACTATTAATAGCAAGTCGATGCATATATGAACTAAATAAAATATTCAGGAGTAAGCTACTTTCTAGAGAAACAAAACTGATAATTTTAAATCAGTAATAAACCCTATTAAAAAACTTGATGATGCCCTAATTAGAGCGAAACAAATGTAACCGAAATAAATTTGATGATGATGTAGATTTTGTAATTGTTTTTGTCCATGATTTTTTTTTAATCATATCAGCCTCTTTGTGATATAAAATGGTTCATTTCTTCCATTTACGTCCCATAATACTGTAACAGTGATACTGGATGAGACGGAACAAAAATACTGCTCGCCATAAAGGAACATATTATCTACGAATAGTGTAAAAGGGTAAAAGATTGAAAATTTGGGAAAAAAGAATAAACCAATAATATAGTGAATTATGCTATCAATCGGAGTAATGTAATTAATACACATAGAATGCATAGAAAACGGAAAACTTTTAAAACGTGATATAGGAGGTAAGCAAAAACGAGGAAAACCAAAGATAGACGAGTTATTGAATATAAAAGATTGCAATATTATTAACTGGAGAGAGAAAGTATAAAAGAAGAAGAAAGAGGGTAAGACACCGTCTCAATCACTAGCCTTGCTATGAGCTAATTATACACTCATACAAATAAGACACGTCACATATTTTTCATCGTCTTCTGACGTGGGGCTTAGTTCCATTTTGTCGAACCTGCTGGTATCTCATTTTATAAAACTGGCACAATATTTGTGAATAAGAACACTAGACAGGAAAAGAGAGTAATATGTATGATCTCTTATCCATTCACCCCCGTTTTTTCTAACTCCCTCCTATTTAACAGTAAAATTTTATTACCAATGAAACAAGGTTAGTCTGGTAGCAGTATTAGAAATTATGGAAGGAACAGAAAAAAAATTACAATTCAATTTTACAATTTCCGTTTAACAAAAACATAATATAATAAGATATAGAACTAATATAAATTAACATGATTTCATTAAAAGGCACGATAAACTTAAGAGAAAGACCAAATAATAAAATATAGATTATAAAAAACAGGAAAAAAGCAAGAGCACGAAAAGAACAAGAAATACGAAAAGTAGTAAAACCAATTATTATAACACTCACCTAAGGTAAAAATAATGGAGACAACTAAACCCATTTCACATCATAATTGTTTCAAGTTAAGAAGAATATTTCAATTTCTTATTCTGTGCCTTTTATGTTAGATTCATAAAAACGCCACTGGACCGTTTATTCGAAGATGCTGTGTTGTTTTTTACGTGTTGAGAGAACGATTCATTCGCTCCTGCGTATTATTAAGTCGAAAGAATGAGACAATTAGTATTTAATTTAGTCCCTGTCTGCTTTTTGTTGAATAAATGAAGTGTAGAAACAACACCGCTTCGATAAAACAATAGTACTTACTTGAAATAAATTCGCCAGAGAGCAAATTGCCCAAAGAGAATATAAATATGCTACAAAAAGTTTAATTGATATACTCTTATCCAGTTATGGTCTCTGTTACATAGTTTTTGATTTTTAAATATGTATGAAGTTATTAATCCAAATCTAATTTTGTATTAAAATAGCTTTTAATTTACGTTTCTAAGATCAAGCGACATGAAGTTATAAAAATAGACAAGGAAGAAATAAGGTAGGCTAAACTAAAATTAAAAAAAGACTAGATAGAAAATAGAAAAAGAAGTAAAGATCTAGAAAATAATATTGAGAATAATAAATAGAACAGAATCTTCAAAATAATATAGAAGAAACTTTTTGGAGAAAGAAGAAAATTTAAATAAAAATAATAAAAGAAGTAATGTTGAAAGTAATTCGAATATATGGAAGCAAATCATGCCACACTAACGAAAGAAAATAGATTTCTAAGAAAAATTGAAGAAAAAATGAAATGATTAGAAATTAAACAATAGCCATGGAGATATTTAGAAGAAATAAAGACGTAAACTATAGTATTTTCGCCATCAAGAGAGAGTAATAATATGGGTTTTGATCAGTATGCCATGGGTGTACACATAAATGTAAAATATTACTGAATTAAGATGAGAGTTCCCATTTATTTACCTATTTAATAACAGAATATACCAATTATGTTCCAAGAATAATTTAAAAGCTTCTTGCTATCATAGACAGTTTTCTTTTGGTTACCATTCATTTACAGCATTTATTTGCAATCCTCTTTATTACCTAGGTACTTAAGTAGTTAATGCACGCTTTATTTCCAAATAACTAATTTTTGGAATTATTAACATTAACACAGCACATTTATAAGTAACGTCGAAATTGGGTTAGTATTTGGTATATTGTACCTGCTGTGATAAACGAATTGGGTTAAAAAGTGTCAGTAAAAAGAATGAAAATGGAAAATAAATAGTTCGGAATGTAGTCCTGTGAAACGTATGAAAGGTAGTTTATTATCGGTAAACGAGAAAATTATTATAAAACAGTTTATGACTACGTAAGAAAAGAAAATTCATCTGAACTGTGGAAAAAGCGGTCCAAACTACATCAGATATGACAGGTGTGGAAAAGTCAACTATATATAGACTGCTTAGAGAGCAAAAATTAGGAATTGTGGATCCACCAAAACACCTTAGTGGAGGTAAACAAAAACATGAAAGTCCAGAGAAGAATCAGTAGGAAAGTAAATGAATTTTATTATAAAAAAGAAAGACCAACTTTAACAAAAATTTTGAATTTCATAAAAGAATAATAATTTGGAAAAATGCATCAACCATGTTCTGAAAGAAAAACAGAAAAGGTGGAAACTAGAACATTTTACAGAAGAAGCGGTAGAACTTTTGTTGTTAACACTACATTGACATTGACAGCAATGAGACTCTTTTTGAGTATATATTTTTTAATTAAATTTTGTAAATAATAATAAATGATTTTCCTTTTTTTTTAATTCTCAAGCAATATCTATAAATTATTATTAAAATAAATGTATTATTTTATAAATAATTAATCTATTATAATGATGAACCAAAAATAGAGATAAACGAGGTCGTAGATGCGATTAAAAAAGCTAAAGAAAGGGAAGGCTGCAGGCCATGACCATATTATTGGAGAAATGCTGAAGGGGTTGGGAGAGAATGGAATAAAATTTTTAACAGATCTATTCAATAAAATTATGACACCTAAAACTGTACCAATTGATTGGGAAACAAGCATTATACTACCAATGTTAAAAAAAGGCGACAAAGCAAACTGTTCAAATTATCGAGGAATAACGCTATTAAGTATAGTATCCAAAGTATACGAAAGAATCCTAGAATAAAGACTAAGGGAGAAAATCGAACCACAACTAGATCAGTCACAAAATGGTTTTAGAAAAGGTAGAAGTACTCAAGATGATATATTCCTGATAAAACAACTTACAGAAAAAATGAGACCAACAGGAAAATATATGTAGCCTTTATTGACATAGAAAAGGCATATGATCGTATACATGCAAAACTTCTAGAAAAGAGATCCGTAAGCAAAGGACTAAGAGATGCAATAATTAGTTTATACAGATAAAACAGATCTTATGTAAGAACCGATAATATGGAATCTCAGATATCCACTGTCGACGATGGCTTCAGACAAGGAGGAGTATTGAGTCCACTGTTGTTCAATATTATTATGATTGATGTGATTGTGGAAGCTAAAAAAGACACAGATAAAGTTTTCGTGGGATATAGAAACCTAAAACCAGTGTGGTTTAGACAGTGTTGTGGACGATCTGGCGATATTTGACAACACTGAAGATGAACTCCAGAGGAACCTTTAAATATGGCATGAAGCTTTACTTAAGAAAAATATGAATATAAATGCGATTAAAACCCAAGTTAGTGTTATCAGCAAAACACACGCGGATGCTAATATAACTTTAAGAAGAAAAAGAATAGAACAAGTTGACACAAATATTTTCGAGCACACATGAATAGCAAGGGAGACCAGAAAGTAGAAATAAACGCTAGAATTCAAAGTGCATTACGATTGTTTTATACCCTAAAATCCTAGTTTATTGGGAAGAAAGAAATAACTAGAAAAGTAAAATTAAATATTTTCAACGTAGTATATGCTCTAATACTTCGGGTACTACAAGGTTTATTGATTATATATTTATATAATATATTATAAAACTTTTACAAATGTTAGTAATTTAAACATCAAACAAGCAAGTTAATGCTATGTATAGTGGTCACTTAATCAGGAATTAGAAAAAGGTCTGGTATTGTATACCAAATAGCACTGTAAAACTAAAATAAATGTGATTAATGTTTGAAGGTTTGAGCCACTGTGCTGTAGTTAGCATATATAATTAGGTTTTATTACTCTCTTCTGATACCGAAAATACTATAGGAAGTTGGTCGCCACTACTTGTAAAAAGTAGATGTATGAAACAAACCTAAATAAGCGGCATGTTTTACCATATTCCCTTCTGACTTATTTCCTCACTTAACAAATACTTTACTGTTGCGTGTATGTAGTTGATAATGAGTGGTTGCCGATTGAATTTATTAACGAGAACAGAAAGTAAAGAAAAGAAAGTAAAGATTCCAGCTAACCTTACTCTTATCGGTAGCAAAGGACTAAGTATCTTTCTAGGATATAGATACAACTAATATAAAAAAAATGTAGTTTTTCCTACAAACAAGAAAGTTATTATATTGTAAATCTTGCATAAAACCAACAATATACCGAGCGCTTACTGCTAAGTATTTATTTAAACATTTTAGCTTTGTTTGCAAGAGACCGTTTTCATTAAATCACTGAAAAAAAAACCTAAGAATTATTCTCTGTATCTTAACAATTTCCTTCAAAGCGCAGTCCGAGAGATGTCGAAAACATCAGTGCCTTGATTGAATAACGGCTGACAAGCGGACAATGTACAAGCGGATGTCCTCCAGGAATGCCGAAGACGTGATGTGAAGACCAAAACTTTGATTGTTCACTAACCGACATGCCATCGCAAACGGTAGCGAATACTTGAGAACCATTCCAGACAATCATTTTGAATATCTGCGCCGCTAATCTTAGTCCGAACAGAAACATCTAACCAACGCGAACTATGCCGCCTTGCATTATGTCTGGACTTCTTTGAAGGTATTCGTCGATCGGTTTTAAATATTTGTCCTCCTCCTGTTGATTTAATATAAATCAACGTGATTTAAATCAAAAGAGTTTTTCCTAATATGTTTTCTGCTTATTTCTTTAGAAGTAGAAGTGAAACCCAAATTGTTATTCTACTCGGTTGGACTTGAAATCAATTAATTATATCTGAGCTCTAAAAAAATTTTTTATTTCTATTCTTTTATTTCTATATCTGTTTGTTCTGTCTTTATATCTTGTGATAACAATTTCTGTTCCGTAATTATAGATCTTTTATGTGTTAAATTTATTTTCTGAATTCTTTTTCATTTCTTGTAATTTATTACACAAATCTTCTTTTCTTCTTTTGATATCTTCTTTTATTTATTTTTTACATTTTATTAATTTCATTTCCCATTTTATTTCCATTATATCTTCTAATTTAATTTCCTTCTTTCTTTGTTCAGTTTTGATTGTTGCAATTTCTATTATATTTATTCTTATTTGTTCTTCTTCTTCAATACTCTCATTTCTTTGATTTTATAATATAGTTTCTTCCAAATTAGATTTTCTCAGTTCTGGTGTCTCCTTCATCATTTGCTTGTTCAATCTTACCCCTCCTCTCTTAAAATCATTTTCTTTTATAAAATTGTAATTTTATAATAATAATAATGACTTTAATTAACTTTAATAGGTAAATGCTTTTAATCGACTTTTTAAAAATTTGACATAGGATGACAACTTCCGTTGAAACTTTAAATGAGGTAATAGAATTCTTGATATTGAAAAAATTATATGATTTGTTGTAAGAATTTACTAAGGAAACTAGATATATATTACAGACGAAGTCATATGATTAATTTGCTAATTATAATATGTATATTGACAGAGATGAATTTGAAACAATATCTTAACCATAGGTGAAAGCCTAAATAAATAATCTTTTATTTAAATATATTGTAGTGGTAAACCTTTTTCAATATTTGTGAAATAACGTTATTATTCTCAATAGTAATTTCTACCAGACATTATTTTATACGCTTGTGTATTTATATAATAAATTTTTCGACTTTCGACCACTGGAATACATCTCCGTCAAAAAATCAGTCAAGTTCGGTAATTTCCTACTGAGTAATGATAGGTTTTTCTATTAACATTAATAAATATTCGATTATAATAATAACCGACAGCTATTTAATGTGCATAAAGCTACTTATCTATTCATCTGGGTTTTGGCCTTGACTAAGAGTTTTACTAATAATATCAAATTACATCAAACACGTCAAAAAAATAACGTAAATGACTGGGTTCGCGGCTTTAAGTGTAGGTTAGAGATGCAGACTTATATCTGTGATGAAATCTCATAAATCATCAGATGAACTCGATTTTTGTTGAGTCAGTAATTAGGAGGGCTTTCTCAGGCGATATATAATTTCAGTATTGCATAATAAAATTTTACCAAGAAAATAGTGATTAACTGTGTAATGTAAATAAATACTTCGTGTTAAATGGATTCCGGAGAAACTTAAATTATATTTTTTATAATACTTTTTATAATACAGCAATATTAGTAGCAGGATATTAAAATAAATAAGAAGTGGACCAATTTGAAGTTTCCAAATTATGTCTAATAGAAAATTGTTTCAGTTACGGGTTCTCTTATAGTTTCAGCAATTTGTATTGGCAAGAAAATGTATCACTTCTAAATCACTGTGGTGTATTAAAAAACTTTAAAGATAAAAGAAAGTTCTATACAAAAATTTAAAGTTTATCAAATAATTTTATACCTTTCCTGTGCATTAATGGCGTCGGAAAAAGATAAAACGATGCTAAAGTTTAATATTTTATGAGTTCTTTCACTGCACTGAAAAAAAAATCTGTAAATGTTCTATACATATTATGTAAACTTCACCAAATATATTAGGTAAATGTATTAAATACACATCTAATAATGTAAATACTATTTACATAGTAACCTTACAAAACATATTTTGGTAAAATTACACTATTATTGGAACTTTACATTGGAATAAACATTTTACATAATATGTTTTGTAATTCAACATATGATGCTGTAAATAAACCTAATAATTACTGTGAATATTATGTTACACAATCTGTATTGTAAAAAAGTGCAATTGCGCAGTAGCTTCAAACCTGTCTCGACCCGAAGTGATGCAATGTTTTAATTGTTACTTAAAGTAGGCAGAACGCTGGAGGATTGTGATTAACGGAATAAAAATAAAGTCTATTTATTTGAGGTTTAGTGTTTGTTTGTTTAAGTAAGTACCATATTTTAATTATGTTTATTTGTAACATTTGCAATTTTCAATGTGTAACAGTGAGAAAATATGATTTACATCAATATTTACACCGAAATTGACCATGGGCTTCGTTTGTCTGTAAACATAATGGTTGCCTTCTAACATTTTTAAAATACAATAATTTTAAACAACATGTTAAACGGCATCATTACGATATTCATTCAAACGATGTTCATAATACGAGTATAATAAAGTGTTCTGTCTATAATTTCCAAGCTTTTCACGGGTCTGAAATATTTAAACACGTGTACAAGCATTTTCAAAAGAACTGTGAAATTTTGTGTCCTATGAATAATATTTGCGGTAGAATTGCCCTGTTTAAAAATATTATACATTTAGAAGTAGTAGAAGTGTTACAAGGAATCATTTTCAGACAAATGATACTATTCAAAATAATGCCCAAAATTCAAATCATAGCAGTAATGAAAAAGCAGCTAGTATTATTTAATGATATTTTTAAAGGCTTACCAAATATTAGAATGCAAGGAGTTCCAGGTAAATTTTCCAAGTACTCTTCTGAGGACCCTTCACAATTCCTTAGCAAAAAGGAAATGTCATCTTTGAAATAATTTACAATACAGTTAATTACAAACGTGATCCTGCTATTTTGGTCTTGATTTTCTTGCCAAATTTCTTCTTCAATTTTTAATTTAGATTTAAGAAAAGACAGTAGATTGTCTCTTCTTTCAACCAGATTATTCAATAAATGGATGTTTGAGTTAGTCAGTTTGTTAAAATTGCCAACTTTCAGAGTAGTATCGGCCACTCTTCTCTGATATCTGCCACTGTTCGGAGATTTTCTGAGTTCAAATAATGTCTGATGGCGGCATATGACTTTTCACAAATACTATAGAAATCTTCATCTGAGCTTTGAGTATTCCTTGATTTTTCGGCAATGTTGTTTACATTAATATCTTCTGTTAATGTAGGTGCCCAATTTATGCACCCGGCTCGAGCACTTACAAATCGTTTTTTTAATATTATGGGACTTAGCTCGTTCTTTTTTCTTTTGTGAGGACGGTTTAAGTAATTATTGCGATCTTGTAACTTACTGACTAAAGAGTGACTTCCATCATCAAGAACTATTTTATCCTCATCAACGTCCATAAAAGTATTTGGATACATATCGATAATTTTTGTATTTTAGAAATTTTAGAAGGCAACCATTATGTTTACATACAAGCCCACGGCCAATTTCGATGTAAATATTGATGTAAATCATATTTTCTCACTGTTACACATTGAAAATTGCAAATGTTACATATAAACATAATTAAAATATGGTACTTAATTAAACAAACACTAAACCTCAAATAAATAGACTTTATTTTTATTCTTTAAGTAACTTTAAGTAACAATTAAAACATTGCATCACTTCGGGTCGAGACAGGTTTGAAGCTACTGCGCAATTGCACTTTTTTACAATACAGATTGTGTAACATAATATTCACAGTAATTATTAGGTTTATTTACAGCATCATATGTTGAATTACAAAATATATTATGTAAAATGTTTATTCCAATGTAAAGTTCCAATAATAGTGTAATTTTACCAAAATATGTTTTGTAAGGGTATTATGTAAATAGTATTTACATTATTAGATGTGTATTTAATACATTTACCTAATATATTTGGTGAAGTTTACATAATATGTATAGAACATTTACAGATTTTTTTTTCAGTGTATGGCAATTAGGCCTATTTAGGCCCATTTTATCATCCCGAATTTATCCCCTCTCATTACTTTCACGCTTCCTGCCCCTCCTAGAATCGTGTTAACCTTTCCATAAAGTTAAGATGTCATTCCATGAGAGGGCATGTAGGTCCTCAACTTCCATCTGTTCGACACCAAAGATTTCCTTTCTTAGGTGTCGATAGACCTTGCAGCTGCCCAAATAATAGAAGGAGATCTCCTTCCCCCATTTCTAGCAGTCTGGATCCTTGAGGCTTGGATGCTCCCCCCTCTAGCAGGGACCAGTGCCTTTGGAGCCTACAGTGCCAAGTGATGATTCCAACAATCAATTGTATAGTTGCTGTTTGGTTTTATCGAGCAGCCACTTAGTCCTTATTGGATCCGCTCCGGCAATTGCCTGCTTGGCTTGTCTGCATCCCCAACAACCTTTCCATGTCCTTTTCAACTCATTTTGCGCCCACTCAACAAGCATTGACGAAATTGTGCCTATCTATAGAGGGTGTTCTTTTAAGAAAGCGATGGTTTCATAAATAAGTGAAATGATATTTGTTTGTTTTATTTTAACTGTACTTTGTAAATTTACTCTAAAAACGTTGAGCTGTTTTCAAATGCTTTTAAAAATACATGTTATGAATTTCAGATGTTGGTAATACGTTTAATAATTAGAGATCTACAGAAATTTTTATTGATCTATTTTTCTGTTGAAAATTAAATTGAATTTTGAAGACACCGATTCAAAGTTAAATTGATTACATTACTTTGTTATTAAATAAAAATTATAAATATTCTATTTCATAATATGTAGATGCAAAAAGCAGAGGGGTGTTATTCTTTTACTAAAATCTATTTATTTTGTTTGATAAACAATTATAAAAGATTATTATTTTTGTTTTTTAATGATTTTAATGCTGCTACCTACTGATAATTAAAGAAACAATATTCTTTCAAAATTTTAGACCAAAGACTAAATACGTAAGCTCAATAAAGAAATGAAAAATCAACAATTTTTTCAGACTCACAAGATTAATAAAATCGACAATAAAGAAAGACATCATTAAAAAACTAACAAAACCAAAGGTATCTTTTTAAAAATAGAATTTCATATGGTTTAAAAAGTACAACTTAGAAACGGATAATTAATAAAATTAATATAAATAATAACGTAAATAGTAAGAGAAATGAAAATACGGTTTATAGAGGCAATAAATTGGACAGATATCACGTAACGAAGAGACCGGTTGTCATTAATTTTCAAGATGCAGAAGAAAATAAATTAACATTTTGAATAAACACAGAACTTAGCAGTAAAAACATTTAAGAAGAAAAAAGTATAATCAGCTTTATAAAAGTCTGGTTACTGACTTGGTAGGGGCATATCACCCAAACAAAAAAATTCGACTACAAACAAGAAAAAAAGGAAAATGGTATTACAAACACTAACAACGGACACAAATAAATGTGAACGGTAAATGACAAGATGAAGACTTGTTAAACAATTGTAATAATTTTTATTATTGACGATTATGACTAAAGCTATCTTTATTAAGAAAAGAGCAATATACCTAATAATTCCTCTCGTCCTTTTTTGAGATAATGGATGCTCTTAAAATGTTCAGCTGAGGATATTTTTACTATAACGGTTACTATTTAAATTTAATTTTAACAGTGTTTTCATTTTGAGATTCCTTCCATCGATTTTCTTCATGTGCACCTGATAGTTTGTTTGATTGTTCTAACAGACTACATTTTCTACTATAGTTCTTTGGCTTAATAGAACTTATGCAATTCCTATTTTTTTAAAACCATTTTATAGCATTTTTAGGCCATGTTTGTTCAACTACTAACTAATAAAATATTATTATCACCAAGCTGACATTAGGCTGCAGTTTAATCATAGATCCAAAATAGTTTGGGAATGTTGAGAAAAATTAAATGAGTTAGCTAAAGAACTGGTAACCATTTAAGTTTTGGGATATATAGTAGGTAAACTAAATAAAAATACGATACTGGATGAAATGAAAAGAGAAAATCTTCACTAAACCGTATTCACAACTATGAGTTACCCAAAGCAAAAACAAATACACGAATCAAGCACATGAATCGTAGTATCGTCTCTCAATGTTTTATTCCAAATTTACCAACAGGGGTGCAATTTCGCTAAACGTCTGCCTATTGCGTGGGGATCATGTAGGTATTGTACATTTGTTTACGCTTCTACCTCTCGGTTTTGAATGTGTTGTAGGATGTTGACAAAAGGAATTCTAATAGCGCATTTTCGTGGTATTAGATATTTTACAAAAAAAAAAAGGAACGTGCGTTAAAAAAGGAAGTTTTCGTACACATATTTGTGTCGACTTACAGAAGATACTGACATAAAAAATCTAAGCTAGTGGGAGACCTAGCCAACATGAAGCTACACCTCAAATCCTAAAATCCTCAACGAAATAGGATTAGAGGAATTGCAATAATCACTGATATTATATCCTCATTAACGGTAGTCAGATTATTGGTTACAATAGATAAGTAAACAAAAAAATTATCCTTAGAATCCCAGTTCATCTAGTATTAGAACTACCAAACTTATAACGGGCTCGAATGAAATTGCTGGGAAATAAAATACAACCACTATTTCTTAGCTTTCCCTTTCAAAACAGCCCGCTTTAGTATTTCCATTTAAATAAAGTCATAAATAATGCGACCGCCTCCTCATAATTCTCGCAAACAACAAAAAGAAGATATTAAAGTGGAATACAAAAGTAATACATATATCATTCGGACAGGCCGGCTTGGCGGGAATCGTGTCTATGCTCGTTGGCCACACGGATCTGTCAAAACGGCACGACACGAAAGTGCACCTGCTGGGAGGCGATGACACTCATTCCGCTCCTTACATGACTTATATGATTTTAGGAAATCAAGAAAGACGGCGCACAGTGGGGCCGCTGATAAAGTCAACTTATTTCATTTACAAAAGGATTTAACATTTTATACTCTCTACATGTGTCTTACTCTTTTTTCTTTCCTTTAGTTACTAAAATTTTAAAAATAATTCACAGAGTTTATCAATTACTGAATTGAACACAAAAATATTTTTCTACTAAACTGTGTTCTTATATTATGTTAAAAACTGAAACGGGACATACACATATTAAGAGGCAACGATAAGGCATGAAATCGTAAATTTCAAATATTTCTAAAACGGATTGAGATAATTAGATGATTCATAAACTGAGAGATGCAGATTTTTACACCAAAGGGTGGGACATATTCCTTTTTTGAAAAAGATTTTTAAAAACAGAAGAAAATTAAAAAAACTATCAAAACAAAAAAAGAAATACATCTCCCTTCATGCAGATTTTTTAAATTTAATGTTTTAATGGAACATTTTTTTATTTCAACCGCTTAGGAATAAAACGAAATTTCAAATAGTGGAAAAAATTAATCAGTAGACACCTATACACTAGAATGTTACAAATCTATAATCTGGCAACAGTCTTCATACATCTTGACAGATTATGCTTTCACGTCTGACGTTGACTGCGGGCAAATACAGGTTTTCGGTAAAATTTGAATTACTATTTATACAGTACCGTTTGCGGATATTGTAAATGGCTTGAGTCAGACTTAAATAATCATGGAGCATACTTGCACCGAGAATGATAAAAGTCACAAAAGACATTTGTCGCAAAAAACGAGTGAGTTCTCGGAAAGAGCGCTAAATGCTATTAATAATAGGCAAGTGCTATTTATGTAATAGTTGCTAAAAAATTATAAGTATGTAATTTTAATTTACGTCGTTTCAAATTTTTATTACTAATTTAGTTATGTCCAGTGCGAATTTAAAGTTGTTAAGTACATAAATGTTTAGGTTGCTGTATATTATCGAAATTTTTATTTTGATACATTCAATGTTTATTTGTTATCCTTATATAAGTTATAAAAATTGCATCAATCAAAAATATTGAAATTGCAGTATATAGATATAGAAAAACTATAAAGGAAAAGTTTTGTAAAGAACAATATTTCTTCAGTTTCTGTGTACCACTTCTACATAAATTTAACCCTTCGCAAACATATTTTTTACCTCATTCATTCGTATGTATTTCAAAAAATTAAATCTATTTTCTATTAGAACCGGGCCGAAACCAGCCGCCATTAATATATTTAAACTTGTGAAATTAAAAACAATTTTGTGGAAAAGATATTGAAGTTTTGATAGTTTCTAAACCCCAGATTTGAGAAAATGGATAATCTTTTTCAATTTAATATTTTTAAAGTAGGAAATAGTATAGGTTCATTTTTATTAAATGTTTAACGTAAAATTAATAAATTACAAAAATCAGATATTTAAAAACTAAATTGTCCGGATTGTAATACCATCTATCTTGGCCAGACCCTTAGCAATTTTGAAATAAGGTACAGTGAACACATAGATTAAAACAACCAGATAGGTCACATTACACAAATCATCTCATTGACACTAAACACAAATCTATACTTAACAACAGAATCGAAATAACAGTGGAGATAATTCATATAAGCGACAATAAAGAAGATCTTGATATTTTGTAGGAATATGAAATAAAGAAATGCCTAAAATGTCCTCAGTATTATAGTATTGAATGAACACTTAAACCTGGGAGGTTCAATTATTTTAGATTTCCTTTTGGACTAAATACTTATATAATATTAACCAAAAAATTTTTAGGAAAAGAAAAATATTACTGTACATATTGTTTGATAATAATTGGTTGAAATGTTTATGGTATGAAGTTATTTTTACGATTATAAGAAATCTGTCAATCTTATCTCACTCCTTGATAATGCTATTTAAGCGAAATCTTGGCCAGAGAAAAGATATTTTAAAAAGCTTTATAATAAATACTATGGAGATTCAGATAAGTATAATTTATCTTTTTATATTTATTAAGGATACATTCTACAAACTAAGTCTTGAAACAGTTAATCTAAAATATAAATTGTTATTTTTTTATTGTAAATTACAACCTCGGTATAACTATCAAAATTTGTTATGAATAAATAAATTAAATCAAAGAAAGTTAGTTTTATACATGTGTTTTTGAAGATAACGTTTTATTAAACCCCGTATAAATTCTTTAAGTATATATGTGGGATTGGAATGAGTGGTAATAATAAAAATAATGATAAATAATATCTACCATAAAAGCTTGAAACGTAAAAATACCAAATAATATTAAGAGAAAATAAGGTTTCTATTAATAACCCCTGAAAAAGTGTCTCTTAACAGCCTTTTAGACAATAACGGCTTTACTGGAGTCACATTTGATCGTAAATCTTTGTAAAAAGTAGCAGCCAAAACAAATTTAGCTTGAAAAATATCACGTAATTTACGTCATGACAGGAATTGTCTAATAAGTCAGCTGCTTTACGAGTTGCTTTCACTGGCGGTGTTAAATCTACAGCTCTCTGGGTTGCCATTTACGCCGTTCTTAACAAGGTTTCACCATTAGATTTATCTCCGTTAATCGTGTTCGGCTTGTACAGCTGTTCTGGCCTACAAGACAGAACACTGCAATTGAGGGGAACATTCTTCACTCCTTTAATGCATTATGACTCTATACCATCAGATGGAAGGGCGCGATTAAATCACGACTTCGACTGAACTGATTATAAAAGCGACTTTGCTTTATAAACTTTTTCATTGGGATGCTACCGAGTCTCACGTCGTCGATAAGTTGATAGGAATATTTTACTTATCTACTAAAAACATGATTATCTATAAAATTCTATAGAAAAAATAGCTCCGCGGATAACTAACTTCTTTATAAGTCAATCCATTAAAATTTAAATAGTTAAAAAACAATATTTAAAGATCCTACTCCTCCGAACCGTTCAAAGATAACTGTTTTTAATTATTTCATATTATATCCTATCCAAAAAAATATAATAAACGATATATTGATATATTGGGCTAATTTTTTAACACATGATTTGTCTATAATTAAATGTTATCTGATTCAAATTTCATGACCGGATAATAAAAAATAAGGCTAAAAAAATTAATAATGTGTGAGACCTCCTCTAGCTCTAAGCATACATCTAATTAAATGATTAATTTCATCTTGAGGTATCTCTTCCCAAGCAAGTTGAATTTCGTTCTGAAGGGATCGTAGGGTCTGCAAAGGATTGGCTAAATTATTCAGCCGTCTTCCTATGACATGTTCAATAGGCGATAGGTCAGGAGATCGAGCTGACCAAGGAAGAAGATTTACACCGACGCATTCAAAGTAATCTAAGGAAAAACGTGTTATATGTGGGCGGGCATTATCTTGCTGAAAGAGAGCGTTAGGTAAAGTTCTTAAGTAGGGTAAAACATATGGCTGTACAATTTCTTCGATATAACGGCGAACTGTCATATTGCCTCTAACGAAGACTAGAGGTGAATTACTACCATGTGCAATAGCACCCCATACCATAACACCCATAGTTTGGTGCACGTGCCTCTCTACAGTATATTGCAGATTTCGTCTTTCCCCGCGCCTTCTTCTTACCCTTCCTCAACCGTCGTGTACAGCCAAGATGTATCACTGAATACGACGGTATTCCATACGACATCCAAGTTTGCTCTTTCCCTACCTATCATTAAAGACGTTGCTGACGATAGTTCAAAGTCACAGGGAGCATAAAATGAGGACGATATGATAACAGTCCAAATGAACATATTCGACGATATACACTTTTCATAGAGATTGGCCTACCAACTACACCAAACCATTAATCTCCAATCTACCTTGTCGAAGTGAAGAGGTCCCTAATTACCATTCTGTTTCAAGAAAAGAAAAAATACTGTAAAAAAACTGCTGGTCGAAATGGGCTTGTTTTTTATAGGTTGTTTTTTTTAGAGGAGAGAACGATGTATACAGAGTGAGAACAATTTTTTTTAAGTATTACTACGTGTTGCATTTTCCATGTCATTCAGTATATATTTTATTATAAAAATGTATTGACAATGGTAAATGGCGATCTTCTCTGAAAGAAATTATTGTATTGATAAAAAGGTTACTAGTGAAATTTTGAAAAATGCTATTTAGTTTAGTATGTTATTCTTTAATAGGAATTTAGTTTATTATATTATTATAATAGGAATTCATGACAACATAACACAGTAATTTTGTATCCAGAACGGTAAATTAGTTGTGTATACGGAGTTCAATATTGTAATTAAAATTAAAATTTTTATCACACAAATGAAAAAATATTGATTGTATTTTTTATACAGCATCATATCTAGTGGACATTGCTTTAACACTGCAATTCAATAATACATTATTATTGTTAATATTTTGTGAGAAAGTATGGTGTAAGGGTGAGTTATGCAGAAGACTGAAACTAGCTGTGTCTTAAAGTTTAGAGATCTTAAATGTTGTCATTTAATTATTAATTATTATATTTTATAATGACACCGATGAAGAAAATCAAAACCACGGCACTTACAAAGAAAAAACCAAGGTACATAAGGAAAAAACCAAAAGAGCTGATCCATGAAAAAAAAGAAACTTGCTCCAGCAAAATATAATGCGTTTGAAAAATTCATAAATATCTTAAAAGCATTATGTAAATAAATGTTTACCATAGAAAAATATATGGTTTTTCTCAGTAGAATATCCTAAAAAACCTAAACAAATTTAAAGCTAAAGTTAACGAAAAAGACTGATATTTTCAAAGGTAACGTTTCGAAAATCCAGTGAAGTTGAACAATTCTTCTTTAATTTTTTGTAGCGTTGATAGATCTTGATCCTTTATTATATGAACTATAAAGACAAATGAAGTGGCAAAAATCCAAGCAATTGTCGCTGAAGTGGCAACAACGTCAAAGGTTTATTTTAAGGTAAAGTAAAAAACTAAATAAATATAATTATTGATTTTTTATTATCAAAGTGACAATCGTTAATACCTCGCGATGTTATGTATTTTAAATTAGAAAATACATAGAAGTTACATTTTATTATTCTATATAATACGCCTCTGTGTCTCTTTCCTGTACCAAAAGTAAAGTTTTTCGATTTTTAAAATGCTCTTCATTAATGTTCATGTCAATTCTAATTCAAATTGCACATTTGCTATATATCCACAATACTTCACGTTGATAGAAATATACCTTTGAGGCTTTACTGGAAAGTTTCGAAAAGCACCAGTAGTGACACCGTAGTGTTTTTTCGATTTCGATAAGTCAAACGAACTAAAGTGTATTGCAATGTTAACTACGTCAATAAAAGATAGCAGATGATGTCTACTTGAACTCAGTGGCATGATTGTGATTCGTGAGATGAATGCAAAGTAGGTTGGAGTGAATTCTGATACCAACCTGCTTTGTAACGCTCAAAATAAATGGGCAGAGTTAGGTTTAAAATATAACTGACATTATTGGCAAGCCAGTCTTAATATTTTCCTTTTAGGTTTGAACTGACCACAATAGAGCTAAAAATAAGCTCTATTTTTGTTATAGGAATTTAAAAACTTTTTGAAAATATCCCTGCTTGTATTAATAAAGTTGGTACAGGAGTTTCGCGAACCCAATAACTGTTAAATAACATAATGGGAGTAAATTTTTTTTTCAATAATTTATTAATATTTTATATCCATAACCCATGTTATTTAAACAACAGAAATTAATAAACAGCATTATTATGTTTATTTTAATTAAGAAGAAATAAAATTTTCGACATTTTTAAGACCGAAATTATATATTAAGAATTATATTACTCTTCATAATATTTTAGGTTAAAAAACTGTTTGTAAATTACAATGACAGTCTAATTATATTACGAAGTAGGTACCTTTCGGTGTATTTTATTTTTAAATTTCGCTTTAAATTTCTTAGTAAGCTTGTATTTTGTAAATATTTCATTGGATCATTTTTATACAAATTTATTTTTACTACACTTCATCATTTTGTAGAATTGAATTAATCGAAATTAAAATCTTCTCATCAAAATGTAAATATATCCACTTTATCTGTGTACAAACTGCAGGTAGCTAAATAAATAACCAGCATATTTTATATATCAGATTGAAAAATTTATGGGGCTATGCATATCTCTTCATTTTCCTTTACATAATGAATAAACGAGGTAATGGAAGGCTGTTCACTTTTCTATATGTTGTTGCTCCCAGGTGTGAACAGTGACTAACGTGCCAGCTCCACAGGATACACCGGTACTTGTTAATGAATTATAATAAATCTTTTGAACCCGTCAATTTAACATCGTTGAATGTGCCACTATGTCAGCAGCAAATTTATTCCAAAAGTAATTTATATTTATTATGAGGTTGTCAATTTTCTTGTAGAAACACGCATGGGGATGCAATAAACATTTTAATTTATTAACACCTCGGATGTATGACATTACAAATAAGAAGAAATAACAAGATACACAAAATAATTAAGTAAGAAGAAGTTAATTTTTTATGATTTACTTAACATAAAGATAATTAAGTTAAATCCTGCACCACTTAAACGATAAATCAAAATATTGCACTCGGCGCACAATTCGCTAACTACTATAGCACCATCAGGAGATCTTAACCTATAAAGTTAACCGTCCTTATTTAAGGTGTTCTTATATCTGTAAGTTTCTATACTTTTGTATGCGCCTAGCAATCTTCCATCATTAACATTTCTTGAAGACTTAAAGTTGTCTAGAGTTACGGCTGTTAAGTGCATGTTCAGCAACACAAGATTTTTCATTTCTGCCAAATCCTAAATGAGCTGAATCTAATATGTATTGATCTCCTTGTTTGTTCAATATACTTCATATTACAAACTGTCCAACTAATTTCGCATATTCAACTTTTTCCTACCTATCAATTGATCTTTTGGATTTCCAAAGAAGGTTTTTAAATTAGTTGATGACTTATAACCGTATTTTAAATGTTCTTAATAACTTGGGGAAGTCCTTTGTAATAATATGGATTAGACGAAATTGAGTTATACTCATTGTTATTATTGTATTTATTCAATAGAACAGAATTACCAAGGTTTTTCTTATGTATATATTAATTATTAATTTATCATTTTTGTTTGCTACATACATAATTGTCTTCATTTCTATATTGAATATTACTTCAATGAGAGAAAAAATTACTAATCGGGTTAAAAATGAAAGCTAATTTGCGCTAAAGGCAGGGAGAAGAAACATTTAGAATATAATGATTAGTGGTAGTTTTTAGTTTTCTTCTTAAAGATGTTGAATTTTAGTCTATTATGGTTTCGTAAATAATAGTTTTCCAATATTTTCTAGTTAATATCTTAAATTTATGGATGAGGAACCGTCAGTAAGTCTAGAAAGGCATGCATCTATAATGGCTAATTTTGTATTAAAAACTGCAAAAATGTCATCTGCATATCTGTCAATGTCTTCAGAAAATACTCACGTTCTCAACTAATTTTTGCATCTACTCAATATATTGTTTGCTATGAACTGCGATAGAGGGTTTCCTATTCCTTTATGTCGCTTGTTTTAACAATTTTTGTACTGAAAGAAATTTGGTCCCATGCACAAATTTGTTAAAGTTAAATATTATAAACGAAATCGAAACACCTTACTCAAAACCACCACAATTTTTCAGACGCAAATAAACAACGGATTAAATCTCTATAGAACCAAAAATTTAAGACTATCATATTGAAATATTATTATCACTCAAGCATAATTTTATTTATTTCAATGTCACCATATGTGTAGTGATTTAATACACCAAGAGAGAAATAAATAATTGTTTTTAAATGACATATTCGTTACTTTAACGATCATACCTCAACCTTTCTTTCAATACGTCGGGTATTTTACTTTAAAAATAGCATTAATTTTAATTTCTGAAAATCAAAAATCTTAAATAGATGATATTTTTTTGAGCCGATTAACAAATTTTCTTTCTTCGCTTCCTCTCGACAGAACTGTAGTATTTTGGGCATTTTTAGGAAATGCGAATTTTTACAGATCAGGAAAAATCACAAGAAGTTGGAAGATATTATAAACTAGTAAAAAGTTTATTTATTTCACGCGAGTTACATAATACTCAAATGGAAATATGTGGAGAAGTCAAATGTTTTGAAAAGTGTAATAAACTCAATTCCGTATTTAGTTGTAACTCTCGTTTGAAACTTGTTTGTAAAATTATTTGAGATATTAATTTATGTTGAAATGACTGTTTAATCTAGTGATATGTTTAATAGACGGGTTTTTAATTTCTGATTTAATTTATTGAAAATACGAGGCCAGTAAATCAAACTTTGTCAAATGAGTGCGGTATATCAAAAAATATTGCAGCACGATAAGCTGGTTAATTAAAGATTGGGTTAAGTTTTGAAAATAAACTACATTAAAAAAACAAGGTGCAATATGTTATTGGTACCAAATGGAATTACTAGAGCCAATTTCCGGTTGTAAAAAATAATAAATGTATATATAGATAAAAGAGGTTATGTTATGCTCTAAAACGTTTACTAGATACAGCATCAGACACAGAACTATTCGACTGTATCCTGAAGAATGCACGGGCATCGTATGAATAACAAAAGCGAATAAAATTACAATAAAAAAAGTGAAAGAGATAGTAAAGTGAAAAATTTATTCAACACGATAAAGCACCTCCGTAAATAAAAAAGCGGGCGATAAGTAGACCAATAAACGTAGTTATGGCGACGGACGACCAGCGCGAAGCGGTGGCCGTGTCAGGCGGGTAACAGCGAGGATTAATGGGCCTGGAGAGACGGCAGGATAATAAATTCCTGCCCAAGAATTACCGGCTTGCAACTTGCGAAATATGACAGACTCATAAATCCAAGACAGCAGCAGCGAGAAAGCAGGAAAGAGCTAGTGTATTCAGGCTATATATCTGACGTGGTACAAACCCCAAGTTGGCTTGCGGTGCCGGCCTCGAGCAAACTGCCATTATTTTTCGTTTTCAAGAAGTGGGTAGTTTGGATACCGCCATATTTTTCCCGTGGCATGGCAAGGAGGAACCGAGATAGTTAATGTGATTTATATGGGAGGAGATAACTCAAAAACGGCTTCAAGATGATAACGTCAACCTCAGAAGCAACTTATCTTAAGGTTATTTTTAAGTCAACACAAGATTTTATATGAATATATAAATATTTATGGATAAAAAAAATGTAGTACAGAGCCAAAAGAGCCAAGAGAACTAATTATTATTTTATTTCTTTCCAAATTTGATCTTATTGAAAGTGAAAATAGAGCCAAATCCAGATTTAGATTAATTATGATGTCGTCTGTATCTGACTGGTGGTCATATTATTTTTTAAATGCAAAATAGGGTTTTTTTAAGTTTATTTTTAATCGTCTGTTACTTACACAGAAAAAGCTAGGCCACTGAGAAATACGATATATCTGTAAAACTAGCTACTCAAATCCGATTAGCATACATAAAATGAAACCATCAAAATAAGGCAATTAACTGCAACGAATTTAAGCAAAATCGTGTTTGTGTCTCGATTAAATAAGTATATATACGGGGTGACACATTAGTGTAGCAAAGTTTGATATGTCCGCTATTAGATGTTATCCAAAACCAATTTTCTTATTTGGTTTGAAATATCTCATAAACGCCTTATAGTTAGGTATAGGGAATAGTTTACGAATGTATCTAAATAACATAAAAATCTAGGATGTCTCATTTAAGTAAAATGAGAAAATGTTGATTCTGTCTTTTGATTCACCCTGTCTCTAATTTACAATTTCGAGAAATTTTTAAATTGAGAAAGTAGAATACGAACCCAAGCTAGTAGCAGTGAAAAACATTTTAAATAATATATTCCTATATTGGACCTCCTGATAAAGCAGAATTATTGTATGCAATGAAAAATATAGTATTCCATTTGAAAAAATAATAAAAATTTTGGTATGATACATTTGTAAACACTCTATAAATTTGTAACTAATTTTAAAATGTGAATCTTACGGCTGCCTATGCATTTTGTTATAAACGTTTTTTGGCAACTAGAATAATAGCGGATATGTTGAATTTTGCCAAACAAATTAACTAATGAAATATTTTTTTTATACGGATGGCTTAAGAAAATAGTTTTTTGTTGTTAATAATGCATACTATACTATTTTGGGGGAAACTTTTTGGATCACATAGTGTGATAAAAATTATATCACAAATAAAATAATAATTATCAAAATATATATAATAATAAACATAAACAATACTCGAAATAAATTTTGGAAAAAATTTCAGGCAGAATTCAAAACTTCCGGATTTATTCACTGTTTTAGTGGGTTAAGTGTGAAGTTATATTTATATATATATATATATATATATATATATGTTCATTCACTTTGGCGTGCTTGTCGAACGTAAACAAATAATTGTAAGACAAAAGCAAAAAGTTTGATTATTATACAGAAAATATATTGTGGTCAGTGGTCAATCAAACTTAATATTATATACTCACGGAACTACACAGTCTTCTTCGAATTGTAAATTTCTATCGGTTGCAAACTTTTAAAACCTTATAGGAATTTTGAAACAGGTGGGTGCTGGTTTTAGGGTGTAAATTGGTGATGATACTTTTAAGTGAAGAAAAACACTGAACTATACAATTTTAAGTTATGAACTAATGGAGACCTTTTTTATTTTTAAGTGAGGTTATGTGAAAAAATACCGACGAAGAATGTGATGATTTATCAAATAAGTTTTGGTTTTTTTCATTAACTAAATGATGGGTGCCCTTCGCAGGCAAAAATCAGAGGAAGATCTGTCAAATTCTTGTTTTTTTATAACTTTTGCCAATCGACAGCATTCTTGTACAAAGACTTGATAGATAATTATCAATAAATAAGTTAATTACATTTCGAAATGTTTTCCTACAGTATCTTAATAAAGATTTTGAAGTCGAACATTAATTGTACTTTGGGGACTCACCCAGTAGCCACGAGGAAAACCGTTTCAAATGTTATTTGAGGACATCGATGACAAAAATTAGTGTTACAATTTTCTGTATCAAATGGGAAGGTAAATATTTGAATAATCCGATAAAATGGACAAAAGGACAAAGTAAAATTAAATCCCATGAACAATACGTGGCTGTCACAGCAGGCTAAAATACGGAAGCCTCACAGGAAGCTAAAATTCAAGGGGAACCGGGAAATCGGTCCGTTAGAGCATAAACTTATAATGGAAGGGTCATGGGATTGAATCATATCAATTCGGAAATTACTTTCCAATGTGGTAATAATTAATAACTATTGACTAGAGACTAGACGGTATATATGATCTTTAGAGATGAATAAAAAAGAAATTGAATTTAGTGGAGTAATTTTTTTAACAACCTATATTTACATTACATAAACAATAATTAATAAATTTAAATGAAAAAGTCCCAGAAGGAACAAAACTCATTAGGCTGCACCTGCTGAAGTGTTATTATTAGTTAGACTGGGGAAAATTATTTATTTATGACGTTCTGTTAGCATTCTTAAGCACTGCGTTCTGACAGGTCCAAGAGATCTAATCTTTTCAGGCTTCTTCTTTGTGGAGGGTTGAGTAGGTTTTTGGCAAGTGAATTTACTTGTGCTTCGAGTCTTTACAGGTAGTTGGAGCTAATACTGGTTTAGCTTCTTTTACTGTTGGTATATGCAAATCTCTTTCTATAACTGCATTAGGAATATACCATTCGGCGTTGTAAATATATCTAAGAAATTTGTTTTGAAAATGTTCAATTTCTTGAATGTTTACATTGCTACAATATTAATAGCGTTGGCTGTTGGTACATCACATGTCAACAGTAAATATAGCGTGGGTCCTAGGTTGCTTTCTTGAGGTACTTCGGAGTATATTGGAAGTAGTTTCCTATGTTTCACCAGCATTGACTTGGAAGAATATGTGGACAAGCTGTGATTTTAGTAGCCTACACATTGAATGAGGAAACTGTAGCTTAATTTTTGATATTAATCTTAGTGCCATATTGTTACAGACGTGAGAAGAATGTCGCGGTGAAATAACTTTTGTTTTCTAGGTGTCGTTTGCAATTGAAACGACTCTGGGTTCCTGTTCCGTTGAGCCATACTATACTTTGAAGTCGAATTCGTAGTTAGATTATTTTCAGAGACAGTTTGCATTATTTTTTAGCAAAAGTATTTCGAACGCTTTAGAGAGTATCGGAAGAAAACTTATTTATTTGTTTTTAAGACCATAATTATTTGGATTAGTTTACGTTTTAGTGGGGAGTAACCCAACATTAGCAGTGCATTAAATATATACAAAAACAATTTAATAGCTTCTTCTGGTAGATTTTCTAGTGCTAGATGCTGTTCTAAAAATGTTTCTGATAATTTCTTTTATTTAGAAATTGATAGGAGAAGATATTTGGTATGGAGATGTGAATTTTTTCTTCTTTCTTCTTCCACTCTTTATTTTGTGGTTTAAAGGCAATGCAAAGATATTCTGTGAATATGGACAATTTGCCTTTGTGACATTTAACACGTTTACCTTCACTTTTTCTTGTCGAGCTTGTATCATTTTCCTAATATTTTAGCCTTTTTTTAATTTTTCAGAGAGAGTAATTTGTGTTTTCACTTGTAGACAGATTTACCAAGAACTCAATTATCCTTTGTTTCTTGAGCTCAAATGGGATATTTTCAGAAAACGCACTGCTTTATTTAGTTTGAATTTATTTTCTGAAACTCTATTTAATTGTCATTTCTTTCTCAATTTCCTTTTTTCGTATAGGAGAGCTTTAATATAGGCTGGATAATGTTCTAGGTTATTCTAAGTTATCATTTCTGGAATATAAGTCTATGTAGCCTGTTAGATAGCTAAATTAGGTGATGAATTGACTCATCGATATGAACCTCTATTTTGAGTGATAACTTTAGGTTTATGATTTCTCTGAAGACATGCCAGTTTGTTTTTTTATTAGTAACACTTATAGATCTGCTTCTAAGATGTAGTTCACTGTCAAGGTTGATGAAAAATTAAAAGTGGTGTATAGAGTTTTTAGAGATATCTTTACTGATGCTAAAGTCAGTAAGATCGTGTATTTTTTGTATATTGGTTGGTCAGTATATCGGCTGGCCAGTAGAAAAAAAAGATAAATTTTATTGTTTTAACAGTTCTCATCCTCGTGTGATGATAATTCTATGTCCCTATATTATGTGCTCCGCATTGTAAGCACCTACTGTGATAAATTGATGTTTAAGTATTTTAAAAAATGCTGAAAAGTGTTTTTATTTCAATATATTATTTGGGGGCAATATACAGTAGATAATGTAAACCGTTTTTGATAAAATTATAACATCTGAAATGTTGGAATATCTCTTTTTATTTTATCTATGTATATTAATTTCTAAAAATAATTTGTAATAGTTATCATTTATTTATTCATCAAAGATTGCTTTCTTTTATTCTGTTTTTATTGAGAGAAACACGATTCGACACTAAATCAAAATATGCATATCTGATATTGTAGAATTAATTGTATATACGTTAACTGTAGATATAAGAATTCTGGATAAATGAGCAACAATTCATTTAGCAAGAATTTTTTATGCCAATCTCGAATTCACTCGCAGAAATATATGCGCTTCTATAAAATTCGTAATACATTCCATATATATTTGGGATTAATTCAGAATAAAATCAGCGAGCAAAGCTATCTATCCTGTCACGTTACCGAGAATATTTTATAGATTTTATCTGAATTCTTATTTCGCTGAAACATAACAATAGGTCAGTATTAAATTTAAAATTTTGATTACAGGTTCCTCATTAAAGAATAACAAAATTTCTATATTAATTAAAATCCAGATATTGCTTGACATTTCTTTTCAGCTTGGCCGGCAAGAGACGGCCGCTAACAAATTTCCATTATTTTTCATTTTCAAGAAGTGGGTATTTTGGATACCGCAATATTTTTCCGGTGGCATGGCAAGGAGGAACCGAGATAGTTAATGTGATTTATATGGGAGGAGATAACTCAAAAACAGCTTCAAGATATTAACGTCAACCTCAGAAGCAACTTATCTTAAGTATATTTTTAAGTCAACTCAAGATTTTATATAAATACATAAATAAACAAAAATATTGTATTACAGGTTACCTAAAGAACAAGACAGAAGAAGAAAATAGAGCCCAATCCAGATTTAGTAAGTTTTTAGAAGTACATTATTATTATGTAATAATTATCTTAAACTAATAATAACATTTTGTAACTAAGCTTAATTAATTCTAACTTAATAGTTGTTTAAAATTACAACCTTTCTCTTGAATTATAGTAATGGTCCAACAATTATATTAATTTCTTTACTATTCACATATCAAAAACAAGAGAAAATATCTAGATCTTAAACTAAAGAATATGCACTGGCTACTTAACAAAAAGTCTCAGTTATCTCTTGAAAGTAAACGGCTTCTCTACAAAACCATACTCATACCAATTTGGTCATACGGAATAGAAATATGGGGCCTACAAATACGAAGATACTTCAAACATTCCAATCCAAAATACTCCGTATGATAAGTAAAGCCCCATGGTATGTCTCTAACCAGACACTTCACGACGATCTGAACATACCACTAATCAAAGATGTAATAAAAGCTCACTCTACAAGATACAAAAAACGCACCACCGTCCACGACAACGAATTAATAAATAATTTATTCAACCAACCGCTTGCCGAAAGCAGATTAAAGAGACTATGGTCAGAAGACCTCCCACAACAATAATTCTTAGAGAAACATCAGTGGATGGTACCTAACTCACCTTAGTGACTAATAGACTATTTACATATTACTCTGTGAATAGAGTAAGTTGTAAACATGCAGTGCATTAATAAAATAAACAACTAATTTTAAACGTCCCCAAATGTAAAAATCAGAGGTACTTAATTCCGTGGACTTATTTTCTGATCAAGGATATAAACCTTATTGTTACGTATTGGGTTGTTTTTTTCGAATAATAAATGTTTAAAAGAATCTGAATGTTATTTTCAGGGGATTTTAACCCATTACGTAAATTGGTTAATGGAAAATAAAGAGGCTGAGTAAAATAAATAACAATTTATTTACCTAATGAAAACAACTAAAATAAAAGGGCAACTTACATATTTAAATAACTAATACATTTAATTGCAGGGGTAGGCACTATCACTTTCTCGATCATCCGAGAACCTAAACTTGACTTCCCGATCTCCTTTCATTTTTCTAACCAAGAAGATCCCAATGTTTATTAATTTTGATGACTCTAAAAATATTTATTTAACATTTGTTCACGGCCTTGTCCCATAATTCTCGCTCACGTAATGTTAAATAAATAGTAAATATTATAATTTCTAAAATATTAAATAAAAAAAAAAGTTCTATGTACAGGGCAATGCTTAGCTAGATCTCTATACATACTATCGTAATAATATCTCCCTAGAGAAAAAGTTGTCTTTATTCAGTTTAAATACAGAAATTGAACATCTTAAAAATGTAATTCTGCACGAAGGTAAAAATTTACGGGATTGAAATCGATAAACTTGGTGGTTAGTGATATAGTTCACCCAGACCTATCAAATATTTAGGAAAGTTCTTATTGGGGTAATTTACCATAACGCTAAGATTTGGTTTCAAAAATCAGTTGTTTATACAAAGTGACCCACGACATTTTGACAATCCAATATCTCAAAAACTGTTCACATGATAAGTATGAAATTTAGCAACTATAAACAGTCAACTAATGCTTGTATTTATTATAATAATACTTCCGTTTTTCCTCTCATTTCTGGTCACGTGACTACACATTTTTTGTTAAATGTGCCAACCGGTATAATACTACATTTTCGGTTATACCTTTCAAAAACAAATTCAACGATACCACGCTGCTTGTCGTGATTTTGCTGTGCAGTAATGATAATATGGGCCATTTATTTTTATTAAATTTATTGAAGCAAGATTTGGCACTCCAATATCCAATTTCATACTTGTCATATGAACATTGTTAATATTGGACTATCACAACGTCGTAGAATACCCTGTATATTTCCAAACATCTAAAACTTATCTGAAATTACTAAAATAGTGAAAAACTGTTGATAATTACTATTATAAAAATAAAACATTTTCATATATATATAAAAAATTGTTAATTTAGAGATTCGTGAATTTGAAAGCATGTTTATCTAAATCAACTTTTTTGCTCTTTTGAAATATCCTATTAGAATATTTGTTTTTGCTGCCACGAATAAGATGTCTATTAAATGTGAAATTTTTATAATGAATGATTTTTAAATTTTAGTTGAATTAAAATCGATGGCCTACACTTATTAACGTATATACCTTTTACTTCAAAACATGCTTTAGTCCTTCATTTTTATCTTCGTTATACTTTAAAACTATATAATTAATATAAGATTCAACATAAAATTAGCTTATAGAAGAAATGTTCTAGATTCTATTACTAAATCAGAAATAGTTCATATATCACTACGCCACTGGCAAACACTAAATATCAGCTTATCTTCTCTAACTAATGAAATATGTACAAAATTTGAAAGGCGCTATAATTTATCCAACTTTATTGAGATCTAAATTATCTTTCCTGTAATTAAGAAGTCCTTGAATGCAAGTTTTTAAAATATTTGTGTAAAATTCGGAGTGGATCCCATTTTTACGAGGCAGCTTGCATGTCTCAGCTTTCACCACATAAGCTTTGTATTTGACAGTGACAGATCTAACAGAGTTTAATTAAAGAACAGAGAAGAGAAATATTAATTGAAACAGGTAATTAAGTAAAGTTTTTCATTAAGTTTTAAACAACTTTATTACTTTAACTATTTATTTTGATAATCGCTACAAATTCAGTAATAAATTGTAAATGATGATTTCTTTTGCTTGTTGCACGCGGCTTAACTTTCAGTCTTAGACCAAATCCATTTCTAACAATATTTTATTAAACCACACCAGTTATAAAACTGATATTTTTAATATCTACCAAATGACGTAAGATTTTAGAGAAGCAATATCCTTACCAGTGCCATCTGTCAAATAACAATTATCAACATATATTTGATATTGTATTCCGTGAAAAATTTGAAATCCCATCTGATTTTTGATCCCTCTGTGTCAAATATTTTTTGTTAATGCCCTAGCAGCATAGAACTTGAAAAGTTAGGATAGGGACATGTAAGTCGTTTTTATTGATACAGACATCTAGATTCAAAAAAATATGATTTTCAGGTGTCTGTAGATCCTTTATTAAACATAATAGATATCAAGTATGTTGAAATCAGCTCGGCAAGGGGTTTATAAAAATGTAAAAATATACGGGGTATTCCAGTTAAAAAACATAACTTTGAAACATATCTTATTTTGGGACAACCTGTATAAGTGGAACTAATTTCAAATATTTGAATATACACAAAAAAGTACTCAAAATTTTCGTCAAATGCACGGTTTTGGATTTACGGACCTTCGTGTCTATGGTGAGTCGCCCTGTATATATTTATGACATATACATCTTGTATACACTTTAGAGACAAAATATTGTAAATTTGTAAGTGACTAATGTATGCTTTACATTAAATAAATCTGAAAATGTGTACGCCCATGAAACCTGTATTAATCTATAATTATAGTGTTCGACAAATTGATTACGATGTCGCCAGTATCACATCGAAATTTATAATTTCATTGAGTTGGTTAGGTTAGATATAATATTTCAACTGTTAGTGGTGTTTGACAAGCAATAAAAAATAACTTAATTTTAAAAGCTCCTCCAAAAATCCTGTAAGACAAAAACTGATACACAAACACTGGACACCAGTAAAATTCGAAATATGATTTATAAATTGGTATACCAAATACAACAAATAAGGATATTTACAAACATTTAAACTATAACAATGAAACATAATCCTACATTTTTCTACCATTCCTGTTATTTATCTGCTTTTGTGTTAATTAGGCGGATGGAATAAAGATGCATCGGTTTTTGTAATAAAAAGCTTACATATGAACTAGTTTTTAAATTTATGTGTTTTCTACCATAATATCTATATCGTTATTGTTCCTAATATGATCGATTATTATCGTATCATCTGCTGAGATTTAGTCTATCAAAATGTAACATTTGTATGCAAAAGTCAATGTATTCTGCAGGTATTTGCAATTATTCTTTTGAAATTATAATTCTTGGATAATTTATTACACTTTTTCTAAATACTTGTTTAATCCATGGCAGTTCATAATTTAGAGTTAAGATAAAAAGGCAGATTCTAGATTACATAAAACATTTATAGGTCAGTCTATATTTTTTTTAAATTCAGCTATAATATACAATCATTTTCACAAAATCTATTATGATATCCAGAAACCTAAGAAAAAAATGATTGCCATCCCCAGTTTTCCCTTCTCCTTACTTTGATTCGTTCTGCACCTTATCAAAACTTCTTTGATATCCTTTATGAACGCCGAGTTGTCGTTCCATAAAAATTCACTCAACTTCCTCTGCTCGACACCAAAGAGTTCTGCTCATGGAACGGTATCATGGAACGGTAAGAAGGAGGTTAAACATTCCTCTACCCCAAATAGAGGGCATAACTTTATAGTCTTTCATTGATTGACCGCAATTGCTCTTTGTATTTTATTTTTTTAGAGTTCGCTATGAGTTTTGTATAACGTTTGACAGTAGCCAGTATTAATTATATTCTGCCAATTAATTATTGATGATATTTTAAGTATGGTTTTGTATGTGTCTAAGTTTTTCAGATAGGTACATGAAAAAAGGAATTTGGAAAAATGAGTGGATGGGTTGAATCGTACTGATAATGTGGCTTTTGAGAATAAGGCGAAAATAGAAACACTGGATACTTACATGACTTCTTCGCAACTCGTGATTTAGTAACTGGGGATCTGTCACAAGTAGAAAACGTCAATAATTTTTTACCTGTGGAGAATTCGCGACTGATAACTTCTTTAAAGTAATACAATTTGGGTTAGGTTAGGTTAGATTTTATTTCAGTAACAAGTTAAGAAAAAACAGGGTGGTGACAAATATCAAAGAATAAATAACTCATACAAATATACTGATATAATTTAATCTTAAATTTTCTAACAAGTCACCAGTTGCGAATTATATTCAGATATTACCTACTTACATGACTTCTGTACATAACAGTGTCCTGATTAATGGTTAACTGGAAGATTAGTTTATTGCTAATGGATACGAAGGGGAGGACTAATTCGGTGGCCAGCTAAATCAGCAGATCTAATCAAAGTGACCAAAGTTTACTTTTTCTTTGGTGGTATTTACAGAATGTGAATACAAAGTAACTACAACTACAAAGAAGAATACGAAAGTAGTATTAGATATGTTTTTCAAAAGATCAATATTCAAATTCTTGTAAATGTTAGTAGATCATTTGAAAACGTGATGGACTAATCCATAGATTCCGTGCTGTTTGTGGAACTATACTCTAACAACAATTTGCACATCAGCGTCAGAATTGAACTTCCGTCCTTTCATTGATCGTTTTAATGGTCCAAACACATAAATATTGCATGGGGACAATTCGGGGCCTTGAGTTGAATACTAGAACCTCCCATTTCATATGACCAAGAAGTTCTTGAATCATCTGAATTATATGGGATCAAGCATTATCATGTAGAAAAATGGAGCCATTTGTCAGCATCCCGGGACAAATTATTAATGGATATTATTCAGTGAATTAATCATAAAGCAAATATTTCTTTTAATTTAAATAATTAAAACTGGGTTTCTCTATTTTTCCTTGGGAGCCAACACTGACTTTTTACGATGCGACATGTAAGTCTCAGCTGTCATCACAGATAACTTTTGCCTCTGGAACACATTAATACACGCCTCCTCAATATGTTAGCTACGTGTTTTCGTAATGCAACTCATTTATTCAAATTTATGGTGTGTGGCTTATCGTTTCTAATTTCGAACGTCCTCCCGAGAGAGTAAATTATTCTTGGCATTTATAAATATGTCTATTTTCAACCATAAAACACTGCCATAAATTGTGTGGTTTTTCAAAGATACCGACAGATTTTGAAATAGCATCATCATCTCACTAAAAACATTAAAAACATTTGTGGTTGATGTTAGCCTTAAGACTTTTGACTTGATGACTTATGAAAGGATGTGTTAAGTTTTAAATATTTTACAAATTTTTAAAACTTTTAAATTAAGGCTACAGGACCATAATTGTTTTAAATTCAAGAATGCTGATGATACGGAAATAACTTATCTAATTATGCATATAAAGAAACCAACATTAAAAATGAATGGAATTTTTATATAGTCATTATACTAATTCGAAGTTATTACCAAGGCACTATTGAAGAAAAATTAATAATAGATCTATCTATAGAAGCAGTAAATAGACAACTAACAAACAAGAATATACAAGTTCTAATAAAATGAATAATTACTTATTGGAGAGAAATGTGCGAATCTTACGAATAGAGGAAAAGGAAAGCTTAGATGAAGATGAAGAAATTTGGAAAATAAAAGAAGAAAGTACATTTCAGGAAACAAAAAGATGTTAAAGTTAGTTATAGTTCATAGAATCTGATGTATAGGCCACGCTATGTAATGAGGATGAAGAATGAAGAATCTGAAAAACGTCCTAATAGCATATTAGCAGAAACATAGTTTTAATAAACAATGGTATTATTTACCCTCAAATAAAAGTTAGGTTACTTTTAACAAACACTTCCCTACGGTATTGTATTTATAAAGTGTCAGAACTATATTGTTGAAGAGAAAATACATTAGGAGGTTCAAGAAATATTTTGTGTAAAAGGACCAGAATTATACTCTTTTATTAACTCTTCTATCGATGTATATGCTGATCAGACAGAAATTTTGACCTAACTTAAATGTGTTTGGAATCTGTTTATTGTTTTGTTTCCTTCAGTCTGCTTCCTGTCTCATGTTGAGCGAAGAACTGGACCATCTCGATATTGATACACAAGTAATTAGTATGAAGTCTGACTACGTGCTTTTACTACAATTCCTTTTAAATTCCAAATACTTGGCGAAAATAAGTATTAGATGAGCAAAAGTTCTCACTAGATTTCCTAAGGCATTAACTTCGTTGTCGGATATTCACTTTTAGGGACGACAAGATCCTTGACTTGTTGTCTGGATCATATTGCGAGCCAGCGCAAATCGTCAAAAACAGAGCTTTAATTTACACGCGTTTGATGACTTTGGTCCTATCTTGTGGTTGATGTTTGAAGGTCCTCCACAGCAGTGATAATCTTGGCTGCACGGCCCCAAGGCCGGCCATATCTGTTACGGTCCCGTGTTAAACCAGTCTCTTCAAAGCGAACGTTGCATTGTTTGCCCATTTAGTACCATACGACCGGAGAATCGACAACGATATTCACGATTATACAAAATCACCCATCAATTATTTCTCAAAAACATTAACACAATTATTCCACGTTCCTGAGGAATATATATATCCATAATTTTTCTACGTGTATTCTGCTTCTATTTCTACACAAATGACAAAGTCGCGGTGTTACAAGACCTCATTTGAGTAAATGAAAGTAACTTTAAAAAAGACTGGAGAATTTTTCGCTACCAAGGATAATAAAAATTTGATACAGGATAACCTTTCTAGTTTGTACCAGAACGAAGAAGAAACCGCAATATATTACTTTGTGACTGATAAATCTAATCATAAGGATAGAGCTAAAAACCAATTACTGTTCAAGTAGGAAGATTACAGAATGTTAGATGGTAGAGTAAAGACCAAGAATATTTAACAGGTTAAAAATTGTTTAATAGAAGTGAGCATAGAATACGATAAAACGGAAATCTAGCCTACAGTACTAACAAATTATTTCTGTTTCATCTTAGTTTAATTGAAGAAATAAAAATAAAACGACATGGGTACGCCTATGCTCATCGTACGTCGGCGTTCCAGAGAGCTTGTAATTAATGATGTGTAAATTAAAAGCCTGTAGCTGTTTCGAAAAGATTTCTCCGAGGATATGTAAATTAGACAGTTGTTAAGGTGCGCATTGTAAACTGCTCTGTCAACGTCACTTTTCAGATGAAATAACATTCATTTCGCTTGTGTATACACCTAATTACATGCGATATTTCCTTGTCACAATTTTAAATGAAATATCAATGTATCTATCTATGGGCTACTTTGACTGCCTCCATTAATAAAAATGGAATCTGGCTTGACTTTGATATAACCATTTGTTATTTATTAAAATGCGAGCAAAAATCATAGAATTTTAAATCTGTTAACAATAGCTATATAATTTAACAAAATATTAGTATCCAAATCTAAAGGATTTATAATATTTGATTAGACTAACAATTTTAATTCTTTTACAGGACCGGATTAACCCCTTAGCAATCAAAATTTTTGGGGCCACAACTCAATTTTTCAAATAAAAAAAGAAATTTTGAACCAAACTCTCCCCCTTTCCCCTCCCAAATTTAGCTGGAGCCCTAAGAAGATGCTTATTTTACTTCTGCGTTAATCCCTAGGCACAAATATCCTATAGAAGCAGCTCTAAATTTGTAGAGTATAATCCAAACCAAAGCCGCTTACAACCGTGGAAAACAAAAACAAACCTTCAAACTCCTGTACTATTTAATACATATTACTGAGGTATGTGTATACAGTAGTGAGGAATCTACCAAGTAGATAGAAGAAACAGATATTGAAAGGCTGCAATAAAAAAGGGAAAGAATATATCTTTATACTTGCAGTACCACCGGGTTCTACAACACAAAAACACATTTTTTGTTTTCATTTTCAGAAGAAAACTGCGGCATATATATTTTTGACTATTTTCCAATTTTCAATTTTCTTTACAATGAAAAATTCTTAATTTTTTTTCATTAACCCGAAGACAAGAATAGTTCTAGCGTTAAAAATAACAAATAACAGCTCATTATGCTTTATTATCATTGAATCGGCAAAAGAGCTGTTGATTGTGGGACTAAATAAGCTCGTCCTTTCTGTTAATTGAGCATTCTACTGCCCACACTAGAGGTAAAAATCTAGCCACTAAGTTATATTGATCGATTAGTAAACGATAGACGAGAGGGACTAAATTAACTTCAATACTGTCACTTTTCCATTCAATTAAAAGATTGTAACTGCATACACGAGGAGTTAGGCATGTTCCCTGCCGAGAGGACCATCCATCTCTCAGCTAGGACCACCCGACTATCGAGCCGATAGTAGCCTACAAGAGCGGACACACGGGCGGACCCCGACCGAGAAGGTCTGACAACCAAGATAAACTGGCAGCTGTGGGTGGTGGCTTGTTGTCGCAGACTTAATGTTCATGTATCCGTTATTTATTATTCAAATCGGAAAATATCTTTGTCACACTTCATTAGGACTCTTTGTATATTACGTGAATTTATGGGCTTGTCTACCGGGAAGGCACTGACTTGGCGTTTTGGAACCCACGTAATTTTTTAATCAAAAAATCACTGATGATTTCTTTCATGAGATGTTTACTCTAGTAAACAAAAATTTTAATTTCCATCTCACTTTTTAAACAAAAAAGATACCTAATAAAAAAATTAGAAAAAAAGCAGTGCAACTTTAATTTCTTGAATTTTGTATTAAATATTCAAATATAATTAAGTAAAACCTATGGTTCAAATAAAAACACCAAACATGGATTTTCTATTATTGTAGTATATAAATATTATTGTATACAAACATAAAGCAAAAAGTCATCGATGAAACTCACTGAACACTTCGGAAACTTCTTTATCGTAATATTCTTGAATGTATTTTGGCACAGTCTCTTTTTAAACTCCGGAACTAGTCTGCCATCATATGTGTATCATAAATTTTCAACTTTACGTATGGACAGAAAATGTCCGACAACTACAACAAATGAAGGACATGCATTTCTTTCAGCCTCATTCATCCAATTTACGAAGGCAGAATCCTTAGTAAGTTCTCTTATTTGTGGGCCATCAAATATTCAATTTGTTCATGTTTTCTTAGGCTACTCTTTCCTATCCCAATAGTGTGTTTTGTCTCTATTATCCCAGAGGCAGAAGAAGCAAGAAATTTGGTGTGGTCACGTTGTTGTCCAAGAAGAAAGTTTACCATTTTGAAGTCTAAACAAATCACCTAATGATGTTCATAAGACTTTACCTTCTTCAAGAGCAAATTTATGGTGTTATACTGTTCTTTCATTTTCGTTGAAAGAGCAATTGGTATAGAAACATATTTGTTTCGCTTGAATAGAAAGCCACATTCTAAAATATGCTTTGAACTGTCAAAGGATAGGAGTTACTAATTTAGAAATTATTCAGGAAGACCCATTTTCCCCAGGAGTCCTCTAATTTCACGATAAAATTCAAGATTGTCTACTTGAGAAAAAAGGTAACAAACTATTTTCTCTTGGTAAAAGGTAATTTTGGTTTCCTTGTTCCAGTAAACTTTTATCGTTCAACCTGGAAGCCAGTAATTCAGAACTCTCTTGTAACGTTGAGGAATTGATGACATCCACTTATAATTACCTTCACTTATCAGAAGAGTGAACAGAGGGACAATACTAATTCTCACAGGGCTCTGGTAGTTGGTGATACAATAGTATCAGTTCTTCCACTAAGTGAGGAATTGGGCGTCTTGCAGAGACTTGCTACGACTGTTTCAATTGATTTCATCGAAGTATTTTTTTCCCTGTAATTCATTGATGCAGTGCCCAGGTTTTATCCTTATCACTAAGTCGAACACCAAAGTATTCAAGATAAGCTCTCTTTACAAAGTCACTAACAGTTTTTTAACATATTTTCCCCGCATATGTAGCAAAATCCATCAGGATAATTTACACGAATTCTACTTGATTTTATTTTATTTCTATTCAATGACACAAATACAGCGATCCACAACACAGGACCTTTTAGGTTAACTTTATAACACAAATCTGAAGCGAGACGAATTTCGATCTACACCTACACAGGGAGAAATCACAAACTAACCTCAACTCTAATTGAAGCGTTGAAGGCTTAGACCATATATAATTACTGGACCGAGGTGACGTCACGCTTACATTGGCATCGTTGTAGTGAACATGCATGCAAGTGAGAATACTAGAGAGATCTTAGAAAATATATGTTCTAAGAAAGAGATGGAAACGGAAGAGGAAACAATGCATACAGAGCTATACAAAAAAATATTTAAGTCGTATTTTTTGCAGATTTATTTATTATTTTATTGTAAATAAAATATAGTTTTACAAAAAATTGTTTCTTTTATAATAAGAAAATATAAAAACCACCAACACTTCATAAAACCGCGGTAACCACAATATTAACACTACTTGTAATTATTTCCCCTTCTATTGCCGTCTCTTTCTCTCTCTCTCTCTCTCTCTCTCTCTCTCTCTAATGTTCACGACCATTCTCTCTCGGACACACTCCAGAGATTATATACAGTCTAAGGTTGACTTACCTGAAGGTTACCGGATGCTTACTACATCAGGTGGTTATTCCTGGAAGTAACTGGACGACTGATTAACAATACCCCAAATGCAACTAAAATCAGTTCTAAAATTCTTAATACCAATATTTTTATCTTGTAAGCTTGTGTTATCCTATCCTATCCTGTTAACCTACACCTAAGACTAATCACCCCATGTTTGGTGGTTCTTTGAGTGATCCATGTTTTTAACTAAATTTTGAGGACTTTTGGGATTGTGTGGTTTGGAAGTCTGAAATAGTATGTTGCTTCACGTATACAGCCTTTATTAATAAATATAGGCATTTTTTGTTAACTTTCTTCCAATCGTTGCGCAGAGTCTAATAGACCCAAGGTAATACGGTTATTCCCTTTATTGGGAATTTACTCGTACATCAGTGTTACTGCTCATCGCTTGACTATATTCAAGCATAGTTGATAAAAATTGATTTCTTAGATTTTACGAAAATAAACAAAAAGATAAAAATATTGTTTCAGGTTTAAAATACAAAAGTGCATTAGAAGTAAATTAAAGCTTAATCGGATTTATAATTAATAGGTAACAATGATGAAGATATTGAGGTATGTACAATAAAAAATTTTTTGGACAGCTCTGATACACATTAGGAAGCAGAAAGTGATAAGGATGAAGGCAGGATGAGAAAAAAAAACAAACATGCTTATTTTTGGGAACAATTCGATAAACTGTCAGTTGTGAGATAATTATTTGATTCCTTTGTCATCCACTATCAGAAACACTATTGCAATATTAGTAATGCAAGCAACACTTGAGGAAAAGCTTGAATTAAAATTTTTGCTTTGATTTTTATGAAAATGTTTTAAACTTTGAATATAAAGGTGTATCTTGGTCCGTAACCATAAGGATGTTTTCGTCAGCACAATTTGGAAATTATACATACAGCGAATAATCCCAAGCCCTTCTTTATCTAAGGTGCTAAATAAGTAATAATATTTAGTTATCGAAAATGGTTGTATTGTTTTTCAATCAATTGAATTGCATTCATTTAAATCAATTTTCGAAGTACTTTTTCCATTACAAATAAGAAAGTTCCAAAACATGCCACGTGAACACATCAACGGTGATCATTATTTTTGATATGCGGTTATTAGAAAGAGTCATTGGAGACTAAATCAGAGCTGTACGCCGGATGACCCGTATCAATCCGATGAATTGAGTGCCCAAAAAGGCATTTGTTTGACGTGATTTGTGAGAGCTCGTATTGTATAATAAACTAGTGTTTAACTTCGGTTCACAACAAAAGAGGACGGACTCATGTGATAAAGACTGCAGTTTATGCCGATTCTGAAAAAAAGAAGGAATATTTTCTTGGTTATTGACTTATTACTGAAACAATATAAATAAGCGAATTATTATCTCCTGCAATAATGAAAAATAACTTTTAATTGAGAGGTAATGTAGTTTGTTTAATAATTAGGTCGAGACACTTGGGCACTGCTATGAACAGGTAGGTTCAATTATTATCATCTAAATATTTTTTATTGGTTTCACTGTTGCCACTTTTTCAAAGTTCAAACATCAAATAACTACTAAATATATTATGTCAGGTTTACGAGATGAAATGGTCCTTCGATATTAGAAAGAGCGGTACCTTTCAAGTATATTCGTCGCCTAGATACGGTACATTCGAATATGTAAAGCTGCGTAAAACGGGTTGCGGATGACATGCCGTCGTATATTTTATTAAGAGTCTCACCTGTCGCAGCTCGTTTGGCTGTTCCCAAGCAGAGCTGAGCTGTAGCAAACGAAACGAACGGACGGATGTCGTGTCTGTCTCACGCGGTGACGGGTAATTATACGCTGACAGTGACATAGTGTGCGGCTTGCTGTTGCATTTTTAAAACTCTAACTCACTTTTCCGTGATAAACTGAGACAGCTAGCGGTCCGGGTGATGAATGAAATGATAAATGTTATGATTGCTCGAGGGCGTTTTTTCCACTGCATTGGGCGCTTTCAACTTTTTCATATTTTCATCTTTACATCAAATTTACGGTATCACGGATATGAAATTTTAATTGCCATTTGCGTTTTAAAATATTGGTTATTATCAGTAAATACAATAAATATGTTCTAGTAAAAAAGGTACCTATTTTAAGACCTATTGATACGAAATAATCAAAACGAAGCATGAAACATTTTTGTAATATGTATTTAAATGTTTATCTAGTATTATTTTCTGCACATATATTGACCAAACAATCTAATGTGATGAAAGAACCATCATACCAAATGATGTTTTAAATATCCGTTTTCTAAGTCACCCTGTATTGTTTTCCGTTGACATGGTCGCGTCGTTTTAATAAATTAACCCTTGATGTAGGCACTTTATGTTCATTCATTTTGTTTTTTAAAACACTCGTGTAAAAATGTGGGGATGTAACTTTGAAATGGATTATGTTTGTTGATTATTTATATTTACAATGAGCTTTAAAGACATCATCTTTTTGCGAACCAGCTGTTCGTGACGTGATTCATCAAAATCACTGTCAAACTAAGGTTTACAAAAAAAGATGCTACATGTGGTTAGGACTGTAGTTTATGCAGATTTTGAAAAAAGGGAAAGACATTTTTTTTTTGGTTATTGACTTGTTGCTGAAGTTATGTAAATAGGTACTACTCTACGATCTTTTTAAATATACGTTTTTGATAAATTATAAAAAAGGTATCTTCTACAATATAAAGATGTGATTGCGACGATCTTATTCATAATATTGAAATCTTATCTGTTAGTAACCATCAAGTTTAATGAAGGTAAGTAGGGTCTTCCTCACCACCAAACAGAATTAGCATCTAAAAAATATAAAACTGAGAGCCATTTACAACGTTGCTAGGAATAAAAATCGTTAAAGAATTATGATGTTTTATGCCTTTTGATATGTTACCGATACTAATAAACAAATTATACATACAGGGAATATGTTTAAACCAAAATACCTCATAATATTGTATTGTATAAGCATTAGTAACATTTAATACTATAAAAGAAAAGAAATGCGCCCTACAATCTTCTTAAATATATAATAAGCCTTTGAAAAAAAATCTATTCTATAATCTGAATATGCTGTTGCTACGACAGTATTTGAAATCTTATACTTACTCTCAATTAATAGAAGAACTAAAGATTGATAAACGATCTCAAATTCGCTACTCATCAAAATATCTGGCTGTGATTATAAACGATAAGAACAGCTGATGGAGAGTTCTACTTTTGATAGGAATGTAAGTAAATACTTCTTAATGGGTGCACTTTTAATGAAAGCTGTATGGATATATTGTGTAATAGAGCCGTCCCTGTAAAAAACCTTATTTTCTATACTAAAATCAAATCCGAGAGACCTTTCAATTAAACAAATCCACGCATTGTACAGGGTCAAACTAAGCATTTGCGAAAGCAATTTTGATATACTGTAAACACAATTTTACAAAACCGTAAAATACATTTAAGTACGTACCTGTTACAAATTCTTACTATGGTTATCGCTTGACCAATAGGAAGCAGAGACACTCTAGATCACGTGCCAATCAGGCAAGCATATTTGTTTTGAAAGCTGACTGTTTCAATTTAATTTTATTGTAATAATAATTCAATAAAGTAATTAGACTCATTTCTAAATTTAAAAATTCAATAGTTGTCGTATTTTTTTTTAAATATAATAGGTCTTCTCGAGAATTATGACAGGATATTTGAAATTAATTCAAAAGTGCTAAACATATATTGGACTTTTGCTAAAACGTACAACTTGAGCCTTTAAAATGGTGAAGAAACCATTAATTTATTTTATACAAAATATGGCCATTTAGAAGGACCAGGGGAAATATTTTTTGAGGTTTTTCTCTTTAAAGAGCTCTTTGGATGAGCTTCTAACCCCATAAATCCTTTAAAATAGTGGTATTGAAAGAGTTGTTAAAAAGCCGAAAGTTCGTTAATAATCCAAAAAAAATCATAAAAGCGGTATTCTTGTATAAGTCATAAAAGAGAATGTATAAACATCATTGACCATTGAAAACGTTGCGCCGAGCCAAATAAATATGTATAGCGCCAAAATTAAGTGAGATTAAAGAAAGGACTTGTAATTTAAACCTTGTTTCGAATGATAGTCTAGTTACGGAATTACCATTATATCAGTGTTTTTTTTTATTAATTTTTAGCTTGACGATATTTTCTAACTTTAGTAGTATGAAATCTGATTATTAATGAGCCCTGGTGGGTTTAGTAATCATTTAGTTAATTAATTTAACCTTAATTTACCTTGTTAATTCATTCGCTCATTTTTATATATTTTTTAAATGTATCAGATTCCTCGCCCAAATAAATAGTTTGCAAAAGTTCGATATTTTCATCATGTCAATTGCGTAACTTAACCTGTGAGCAGTGTACTTTATCTATACTGGGCGTCTTCCCGAACCAGAACTAGCTACTTCAAGTACAGAATCTGGTAAGCGCCAATTTTCTTAATTAATACAGTACAGCTGTCAACTGAATAATACCTCATGCTTGATATTAGTCATTCAATTTTATCATGAGGACTTACATGCTACCACTCGGCAAAAAATACTACAATAAATTTGTGAGTTCACATCACCAACTTACAGGAATGCAACTAAGTACAATCAAGTACAATAAAATAAGTGTCATGCAAGCCACCTACAGGTTTAGAAAGTATTTAAAAAGACAGGCAAAATCTTAACGACTAAAAGAGTACCAAATATATGTGTGTTATATAAATCCGAGAGAGAGCATAATAATGTGTCCCCTCCCGATCAAACTAGACCTGATCGCGCTGCCGATACGTTTACTATCAAATTAACTGGAACGATGTTCCCACCTCAATAATCCCCTCTTCAAGATATTAGTAATACGTTCTTTCTCCTTCACAACGCATTCTTTATCACTCGCATGGATTCGTGTATGACCTTAAATATTGAGGCCAAATCCGTATACAAATTACACTTGTCCATAAAATGGGGCAAAAGATTAGGGAAGTAGAGATGATAAATATATGTGACAACCCTTTTTAAGTCTCAAAAAATACAAACATCAACTTGACGCAAAGTGTTTCTATTTAAGCTAATCACAGTTGCTGACAATCTCTATATTCAAAAATAATCAAACAAATTCCACTCTCGTGTTACATAAATTCCTCAAATAGTTTCCCGTTATAACACTGATGAGACAACCACTTAATGCCTTTCTATTAGCTAACCGATTTGAGCTAGGTTAGAAATATTAGAATGTGCTAGTTATTAATTTATCTTTAAATTATGCAGTTACTATTGTAAACAAAAACTTCTGACACGACATGAGTAATTATGATTGAATTTTGATCAAATAGCTGGCAATTAATCACGTCCGTCCACATGTTGTGTTCTCCGAAACGTTATTATTTGATTTGGTTCTAATGTGAAACGTCTAACAGTATTTTCGAATATGAAGAAAAGATAATAAATTAGGTTCTTTCTAACAGTCAGAAGTGATTGATCACAACGGATAAACACGGACGCCTTTGATCTGAAGTGGAAGACAGGGAGAAGAGAAGGTTACATAGGCGGCGAAAACAGTATTTTTCCTGTAAATACATTTTTAGTTTCGGATGTGGAATATTGAAAATTGTGTAAATAGATAACAGTATTTGAATATTTACGTGACCTATAATAGTATAAATCAATTTTCTTCTCCAATTAATTAAATAATAAATTAATTTGCTATTGTAATATGTACCGGCTTTTCAAAGTGACCCTTTCCGGCACGTCCATAAAAAAAACAGTATTTCCAAAACTCGATGCTTCAGCAAAAACTTAAAAAAAGGGTGGTAACAAGAAACTACCTTATTTAATTTCTTGATAAAATTTATCGATGAAAGTTGTAAGATTATTTGATGCAGAAAAGAGTACAAAATGGAGAGGAAATATGGAAAAAGGTGGACCCTAAAGCAAAACAACATTACAGTGATGAACAAGTTAACAAAGCACCTTATACTTACAGACCAAGGCACATAACAGAAGGTGCCACCGTAAATTTGACAGGTCACACAGTAGGCAAAGAAAGTATTAGTAAAATTGAGAACTCATAAGACGAAAAAAAGGCTACTTTACCATACACTTTTTAACAAAATGTAAAAAAGTCGGTCCTATAATCTAATTTCCACAACAGTATTTAGAACATATGTAATATTATCTATAAAAAAGTGAACACGAAGGGGGCTTATTTTCAATTTAAAGAAGAGAGAACCAGGAGTATACTCCAAGGTAATGCACTAAGTTTTATATTATATCAGCTACGAGTATATATCAGTAATATGTCTGAACTTAAGAACGATGTATTCGTTGACCACATTTGAACTTGTAATAAAAATAGTTTAATGAAGGCAAAGAAGGCAAACCTTAAAAGAAATGTCAGTATATACAGTACTTAACCGCAAGCATTAGCATTTAGATTAGTATTTAGACTGATGCTTTATACGTAAGTAACATTTTTTTATTGAACTTTTGCAGATCTATTGTGATTATTCTTTACCGCTATTAGAATATTTTATATAATATCTTTTTTGTGCGACAGTCTTCATTTTGATTGGCACCTATTTTCTTCATATGGTATCTATTTTTAAGTATGCAATGGGTGTAGAATTAATTGAAGCAAGGTTTCAATGTATTTCCTAATCAGTTTAGAGTTAGTCCGGTTGAAAATTCTTTAAGAACAGCCTGGGAAACTAATAAAATTATTTTGTATTTGATTGCAATACGATGATGGTTAGGCAACTCTCCTGCTTCTGTACATTATACATAGTAAGTCAGTTTTTGCTAAGAAGAATGTTGTTTCGTGATAAAAGTTTCCATATATTTTAGTGAAAAAATAATTGTCAATTTGTCATTCCTAGATGAATGAAAAGCTTTGTTGAAGTACGTTTTATAAAGAATTATTCTATGAAGAAGTTATGGCTGGCTTTAAATATAACTTCAAAAAATCGGATACAGTAAGAATATTCGTTTTTTTGTTACCAAATTTTGAAGAGCGGCTATAATGAATAAGATAGGCCTCTAATAACTTATGATCCTGTTTACTGCGAAAAATAACTTTATTATTGAATAAGACAAATTCAGTATATTTTTTACGTTTACTACCCTAGAATGGGGGTGAAAGGTTTTCCAAGATTCCTAATGAGACTTATGTTTTATAATACTTTGTTCCGTATCTTGGGATATTGGAGTTCTACCTGAATAGTGTTCATCTAATACAGAACATATCATAATTTGTATACAAGTAGCCGAATTTTTATTCTTGGTGGACAGTGTTTTTTGAATTTACTAATGAAATCAGCCTTAATTTCTTCGTACGACAAACCTCCCAAGTGTACCTCAACAACAGGTTCTCTTTCTTATACTAGACGTTTTTTATACGTATTACATTTATCTATAACAAAAGTAACCATAATGTGCCGGAACTTTATAGAAAAAATAGTTAAATAAATGTATGTCTATGGGAAAGCTTATTTTAATTTAAATGAAACTTAAGATACGTTTTTGTATACTGATCTGCTAAACTCCTGTAAAATAACATGTGCTAGACTTCTAAGAGTACATTCTTTTGTATCAATTAATAATATTCCTGAAAATGTTAGTAACTGCCGCCACTGTTTGGCTTGTAAGAGTGATGAATCGCGAAGGATCATCATTAATACATGTCACAGAGTACGTATTGAAGCTGCCAGTCAATCACAACTCCCGCACTTCCTACTCTCGTCGAGTTTCAGAGCTGTCCCAGCTAAGGCTTCGGGCTTACGGGAATATTTCAGTGGTCATCCTGTCACTTCGCGTTACGAAATCGGTTGATTGCCCTCGACAAGATGGATTAGTGTTAGTTCGTCGACGCTGCCACCGTTTATTTCGATTATAAATCGCGTCCATTAATAATAATCTCAAATAAGCTTCGAGCTAAATCGAATTTGCTGCCTGTTTCGGGGTCTTTTGATTTATTTTTGTCCTCTTTGTAAAGAATTGTTTTTGTTATATGCCATTTATATAAAAAGTTAAAGCCAGAAAGCTGCTTCCAAAAGTTGAAGATGCGTGCCTAAGGAAAAAACATTTAGTTAATATTTTTGTTACGAGACAATTCTGATTAGAATTTGTAGAATTATTTCTCGGTTATGCACCAGTGTTAAAATATATTTTTTGTCATTCTTGTATGTATTCTCCTATCGTTTTGTTGTCAATTCTCATATTAAATATCTGACCAAACCATCGTAATAAATTTTAGCAAATGTTACTCTATCCTGCTGTTACTACCAATCTATTCCTTATATCTTCATTTTTACTTACTAATTGCTTACCCTATTTAATGTTGGTGAAGTGTAATGATTCTCCTCTATTTATCTTGTTGCTTCAAAAAAAATAAAATGTAAAATATTTCTTAGGAATTACGTACAAATTCTAACTTCGCATTTCATTAACATAATTAAACTAGAAGAGAACTTATAATACATTAAAACAAACCTACCACAGGAAAATATTCTTGACCTCGTCCTGTCCCTGCTTGATATTCCAGTAGTAGAACAAATTACAATAGCCTCCTTTACAGTAGATACCTGGTTATTAGAGCATTAGAAATAGGCAGTAATGCTAACAATGGAAGCTTATATTGAATTAGCCGAAATTCAAGAAGAAAAAAGTAGAAATTTTAAATTATCATTTTAGAATCCAGCTTTTGGGCTGCTCCAAAGACAGCAACATCAGAAATTGTATAGGCGTTCCAAAATAATGTACAATATGATATAGTAAATCTAACTAAAATAATCATAGAAATCTCTGTATTCCAAAATTCAAAGAAAGATTATAAGGTATGCAAAAAAGCATGATGAGAGGCTTCACTTACCTAAAAAGGTTTTTCATCTAATATTCGAATACCGATTCAGAGAGAATTTAAATTCTCTTAGGAGTAAAAGAATAGGAATAAGAAAATATGCCCAGATAAACGAGAGAGCAATAATCTTCTCTTCCGTTAACTCTACTCTCTCGAACTACATTGTGCTGAGGTAATATCACGACTGCCGGTACTATCGAATTGACTGGAATCATCCACTTCCGATATGCCTACTTTAGGACAGGGGAAATTGTAATACATTCCCGCTTTTGCATAACTTTTTCGTACGCTCACATGGATTCGTTTGTCGGATCAAATATTTTCTCTGAAGCGGTATGAACCTCATTCTATTTTTTACGAAGATTCAGTCTCCTATTGTATTTCAGTCCTACATTTTTTGTTAGTATCGTATACGTATATGCACGTGATTCAGGATGTTTGAGGCTAATTTTTTTGAAAGTAGGTCGGTTTATCAATACTTTTTTTCTTAGCTGTCAACAAACATAAAATACTAGTAAAATTTGCATATCTATTTTTATTTTATTTAAAAGCAATAAGTTATAAAGCAGGAAATTGTGACTATTACTTCCTTCATTAATGCACTTCGTATGTGTTGAGGCAGCCAGTGTGCATTTGCTCCAAATGCCAAACAGATACAGAAATAACAAAATTAAGATCGGCTGACGCGTAAGCACCTACTTTGATGTGATCAAAGCTGCCGCGCCAGCCTGCTATGACCCCTCGTCCTACGGTAGTTTGATGAAACACAAACTGTCAGCTTTAATAAACTTTTGAAGCATGTGTAACATATCAATCCTTGTTGGCGCTTTATTTTTCAACATGATTTCTTGCATTTGTCAGAGAACGTTGTGTTATTCATTTTGCTCAACACAAATAAACGTTTATTTGCCGTCATTAATTATGAGCAGAAACATTTGTTGGTGTACTGAGATGACTATAAATAAAATCTATTCGCTGGGTGGTCACATGAAAATACAGGGTGATCTTAAAATCGACAATATTCAAGACATAACAATGAATTGATCTAAATAATTATAACATGAAAAAAATGGATCTCAACAAAGATTTTAAAAGCGAAATAGTCATTTTTAAATAACAATATCACAGTTTGACTGGAATTTAATGCTGTGTAACCAGATCCTAGAAAAGATACTTGATTATTTATAAGATTTTAAATGTCCAAGGTGGTTTTCTCCTGTTCTAAAGAGTCTGATCATTGCTAAGAAAAAAGCACATTTAAACTATAGATATTTCAGATTCAATTACATTATCAAGAATCTAGTAAATTAAGATCTCATTGTAAATCTCTAAAACGAAATGTTATAATAATTTTGTTTTAAGATCTGAACACTCAGTTCGTTATTATTTAAAAGGATTCTCAAATTTTGTGAATTCTAAACGTAAATATGAAATAATACCAAATGAAGTTGAATAGCCTGGAATTCATCGTTCCATCTAGAATGAATTCTTTGCTCAGTATTTTTCAACAATTTATAGCGATACTCATTGCGATATACCTAGGAATGTAATACCTAGTGATACTTTAATTTAAATACGTTTACCATCCCAATTTCTGAAGTGTATACTAAACTTTGCAATTTAGATATCTGTTATGGTCCAGGACGAGATAATATCCTTCCCCTTTTCTTGAAATCATATATTGGTATCCTATCGAGAACACTTTAAAATAATATTCTCATTTCTTGTGAGTGGCCTTGGAGGAGTGTTATGACAAACCGACTCCTCCAAGGCGTTTGACCGTGTTAATCAGCGTGTTTTATTACATAAACTATGGCTAACAGGATTAAGCGATCTCCTGTTAGATTGGCTTGAAAGCTACTTGGATGATTGTTCTCAGATTGTATGGGTAACTAATATTAAATCAATCAGATGAAGTAAGGGATTCCGCAAGGCTCTCACCTGGGACCTTTATGATTCAATATATTTATTAATGATTTTTCTAGTTGTTTCCATGCAGCTGTTCATCTTTTATTTATTGATGACTTAAATTTTTTCTTAAAAATTCTTAACTCTGATAATTGTGTTAAACTCGAGTCAGATTTAAACAATATAGTCAACTGGTGCGAATACAATAGCATGGAGTTAAATGCATCCAAATGCCACACAATTTTGTTTTCTCTTAGTAGAAATACTACGGCCTACATTTATAAAATACGGGACAATCCCTTGGACACCAATGATCGTAAAAGAAACCCGTAAAAGAAACCACCCAGTATTAAGGTCATCACAACTTTGTATTGTGCGTTAGTTATACAAAACTTGAAGTACGAAGTAAATCACATCAACTTGGCACACCTCTCCAACGGCTACAAAAAATCCGCTATTTAAAAATATCTACCCTCTGCAAAGGATCCATTGATTTCCTTATCTTCCAAAGGCATATACAAACTTCCTTGCTTATGTGGACAAGTCTACATTAGTGAAACAGGAACATCAATACAAATACGTATCAAAGAACACCGTAGATACATAAAATCTGGCCCATTATCAGACTCTGCAATTGCTGAACTCCACCACCAAACAGGTCACCAAATTTTCTTCGATAACACAGTAGCAGTAGCAGAAGCTCCACATTTCTACCATCGAAAGATTCGAGAAGAAGAGTTATTCAGGTTTAGAAAAATGTATAATATTCTTCACTCTCATATTTCGTACTAGATAAAATAGGTCTGAAAGTTCGGTCCACCACACATACACGTTCCTCAACTTCATTTTCTGTAGACCATATCATAGAACAAATTACGATGCTAACAATTTTGTAATGAGAGATTATAAATTAGCAACACCAGCTTGGATTTTTTTGATACAAGAAGCAATTTCTTAAAGCAACTTAATGATTGTTTATTGTTTATTTTAAATCCTTAATGCCAGATAGTATAATTATTATTTAGTATGTTTAGTTGTTTCATACCCACTGATTTAACGTTTTTTTGTAGGTTACTTGTTTTCGACTAGTGACCCATCTCAATCCAAAGAAAGCTTTTGGTTCTAATCTCATAACTGAAAGTTTTTAAATAATTACCCTAAATTGGATATGGGAGTTACTGACATTATTGGTAACGCTGGAAGAGTACCAAAGGGTAGTTAGTGTTTTACTACAGACAGTTATTTTCAATAAACTGTCAATTACAAGGTTGATTAGCGGCCCATGTTCTTAGATCAATTTTATAATTTTGATATGATGTACTAATTTTCACTATCATTTAGCATAATTATAAAAATAAATCTTGTTTAAGAAATTGAGGTTTCTTTTACAATGTTGTTTATTATGTACAATTCCAAAGTACCGATCCTATATTATATGCGGTATTAAAAGATATCCAATTGACATCTAAATTATGAACGGTGCTTTTAAAGCAGGATATAAAAGTCGTAAAGCAGCAATAAAATATACGATGCAATAAAGCGTTGGCTTGGTGGTGCTATAATTGTACTTAATGAATATTTATCGGCATCTCCTCGGCGTGTTGTTACATTATACGGGTTGTGTGCATGAGCAGCACCAATAAAGAGTGTCTTCGTCCTACACTACTCATCTACATTCAGCTCACTAACCTCATGCCATTTGCAGTCTGGCGTTGCACTTAACATCCAACTGTAAATTATAGCTTCACTTTCCTAGAAATAAATGATTTATTAACCCTAACGCTGCTGTCGGTTTCATTTTCATACGGCTAATAAGCAATTAGAGCCGCAGGGTTTTGCTTTAGGACCTGAGTAATTCGTGTTATGCCTTTCAATATATATTTAATCTCCGTGCAATTCCTTCAACTAATAACAGGAAAATAAGAGAGCAATTTATCAATTTACTTTAACGATATAGAAAATTAGGAAATAAAAAATTACTTATTAGATATAGTTCGTTTTATTTAGAATAAAAGTTATACAATATTTTCTACTAAATTAGGTTCAGATTTATATTGCGTTTAACAGTATTGCTGCTCATTATTAGGGATCAGTATTAGTCCGGTGCTCAATATATTTTTTGTGAAAATTTGAATTAATGTAATTAGAAAATGTGCAATTCAAAGACGTAATCCAAAGATATACACACAAAGAACAAATTATCCAGCTATAACAAGGAGGTACAAACCATTTTATATATACTGAAACAAAACGGCAAAGTGAAAGGTAATGAAGGTGGCCCCAGAGGTATATACATATATTGTAACGGTTTAAACGAAGAAATCAAATAATTTAATTAAGGGTTAAACAAAACTTGATAGGTACAAACACATGAACAAATAAAATTGGTTAAAACAATCTAAGAACATTTTCAATAATTTTTATGTAATACTTATAATATATAATATAATATAATTTATAATAGAAATGTGTAAGAATTGAAAATTTTTCAATTATAACAGAATTAAAGTAATTGATTGTAAAAAAATAGGCTTTGTTGTATCTGAATAATAAACTAAATTTTAATGTAGAAATAAAAATGATAATGCCAAGATGTAAGTAAAAATATCATATTTTAATTATATATAGTTACTTCTTTCTATACAATACAAAATGAGTGAAAATGTATATTGTTGTACTTTGTAATCAATAATTTATTTTAAGTTTATATTATTAAGTGTTAAAACTAAACAAAAAATTTAACATAAAAAATACTATGATTTCGGAAAACTATTTAAGCTCCGTCGGAATTTGACGCAGCCCTTTTCTGTTTATGTTCTGAAAGAGAAAATAACCTTAGAAATTCAAAATTATTACTTAACCTCAAATTCAAACTTTCTTAAAAAAATAATCACATTAAAAGTTGTTAATATTACCTGATAGTATATAACTGAAGTATGAGTTAATGTTCTTTTTTATCATTTAAATAATTACTTAAATATAAACTGTATTTTGTCTAACCTAAAAAAAGCAAAGATTTAAGAAAATGATAATAGTACTATCAACAGAGGCGAGTAAACTTTACCTGTTGTGAATGGACTCCTACTAGAAAGTGAAATTTGAAATTTTTTGGAATATTTGGACAATTAAAGTATGACAAACTTTATTTGGGTCAACGGCCGTGATTTGACGAACATTTTGAAGTGATATATAGGAAGAATTGGACTTTATACTTACAGTACAAAAAACTACAAAGTGGTAACTGTTTTTTTTATTTACTTTTCCTTTGTTTAAAAATAAATTTAGATAATTATATTATTATTATTATTATATTGTTTGAACCATATTTTTATTTGAACTGAGATAAGTAGTCAATTGCATTTCACATAAGACTTATTAAATTCATACCGGGCATAATTATAAAAACATAACTAAAACTGAATTTAACCCCCCATTACAATATATATATATATATATATATATATATATATATATATATATATATATATATATATATATAAATAAAGAAAAAACTAAAAGATAATTACAAACAGAAGTTATACACGTAAGTTCAATGGAACCAAAAGACCATAACATAAAAAGTCAGTTACCTGATAACTTTGAAAGTTTAATGAAAGATATATTCACTATTAATATAATATAAAATCTTAAAATAAAGTGGAACTTGTAGAAAATGAAGGCCAATGTTATTTTGGAAAGAGTCCAAAAATAACGACGAAATTGGGTACATATTAAGTTGTTAATAATCCTAAAAGGCATAATTAATTTATCTAGGAAGCATATGAGAAATTTTTAAAATATTTTAAAATTAATAAATATAAGAAATAATATAAACTAAACTATAAATATTAAACTATCAATACAATGCACTGATAAAATCAAGTGTTGGTTAAAAATTAATACCCAAATACATACATTGTGACGAAACCTCATTATTTTATAATTACCTAAAGTTTCGGGTTGCTGACCCGAACATATAATTTAAATACAATTTAGAAAGATTTTCTTTTAGAAATTAAATTCAAAATGACACAGGTGATGATATATCCTCTGAAATACTAAATTTCTTCAATCTTCCATAGAATACCTTTTCGTATAGTTTATAAAATAGTGCTTAAATAGATGAAATGTTAGAAGTTGGAATTTAAAATAATGAAGTTGCGCATATTTACTTACCTCTGTTTTGGATGAATAAGAAACCTGAAAAAAAAATCATCAAGTTAACGAATTTAATTTCGAAATTGTGCAAAATCAACTAAAGATATTTACAACATCTATACAAAACTGAGAAATACCTCAAAGACCTTACAATCTACAGATATTTAGTAATGTATAAATATTCTAATCTTAGTTCTAAAATATAAAGAACTATGTAGAACCTAACATCCCACACAGTAAAGTCATTGGAGTAGAACAATTTCCAGACCTACAAGAGAGCAAAACCTAAATGTAAACACACCCCTTCTAACGACGTAATGGAGCTGAAAAACATGATAAGAACTCTAATAGAACAAATCGGAACAATAATAGCCCGCTTACTATCACCATAACTAACCTGACAAAATGAGAAAGTTCTTAAAAATTGTATTTGTATTGTATGTGAAATGCTAATGGACTGACTCAAAATGCTAATTATCCTGGCCATGCAGCCACCGCCCCAATAGTAAAAGTGAAGAAAGAACATTTACCGGTAACAAACATAATATTGGAAGACCGTCATGGAACACTATGAGTATGAGCAACAACTTCACACCTATATATAAAACAAGAATATTTTGCAAAATTATATGAAATCGATTTCTACTAAGTGGTAATTACAAAATATTAGTAGTGAGATCCGTATTCCTAACTCAAAGGAATTCATTAAACACAAAACCATCGTAAAAGAAATTCCTGCTTAACTTTTGGTTGAACCAATTTGTGTTAAAAAAATAATCAAAAATAGACATTTCTATCTCATTAAAAACATATGCCGAAATGCCAGAAGCCCTTGAAAGTCTTACAAAAATTATCTAAAAAACTGCTGGCTTACTAGCTCATCCAACAACTCACTTACCACTTACCCAACATAATAAAAAAACAAACAAGTCTTCGTAAGATAGGGCAAAATAAGATTAAACAAAACAAACTTAAACAGAAGAACTAAAAATAATACTTCACAAAAATGACTCTATACAATAGTATCTAGGAAGTTTAAACGCAACACTATAATTTCTTGTAAATCAATCACAAAGAAGAAAGCATAAAGACCCAATATCTCGATTCTTCGTATCGGTTAGAACCTCCTCTTGATAAAATAATAAACAGCCACTTTTACCGACCTAAATTCTCCAAGAGATAAAATAATATTTATGACTTGCACCCAGAAAACCAACGGACACCGTCATCTCATACGGATCAATTAGCTTGATCCCAAATGTATCCATGCTACTAGAAAAAGTATCAAAAACAAAAATAAAACAATTTCTCGAAAGTACTAAAATTATTCCAAAAAACCAATGTATATTTCGTGAGAAACACACTACTGTTGAATAAATACAACAGATTCCCAACAAAATGATGCAGGCTCTGAAAGTTAATATGGTACTGTTCTGCAATATTTATTGAAATAAGCCAGCAGACAAGGTTTGGTATACTAGCTTACTGTACAAGAACAGAAAACTTCTTCCCCTTAACTACTACTGCCTTATTCTCAAATCCGGCCTTGAAGATCCTCATTTTATGGTAACAAATCTATGTTAATCTCAATATATCTGACCAATATCACACACACAATGCACTACCTGCTTATCCCACAGCGTAGATGGTGATGAAAACACTGCTTTTTACTCAAAATGGGAGTCAACAGTCTAGTGGTTATTACTCTTTGACATATTAATTTATTTATTTGTCATACTTTTGAAAATTTGACGACATTAAATACGTATACTTAATATGGGGCTAACTGTATTAAACTTCTGATAATGGCCACACAATGCCCATAAGAAAAAAAATCTGGAGTGTAAAGTTAAGGAACAGAACAAAAGATCAGTATTATAATTTTAAATATTTCTAATATGTAGTCTAGGTTACCAGTCCGTTTCTATATTTACATTTTGATCTTTCAGTAATAAGATATTAGTTTAAAGCATAGTCATATACATCCTTAATTTTACCTCGAATATTTTTAAGCTCTAATATGGAAGACGATAATGACACAGGTTGTTTAGAAAATCTTGTCTTAAGAATCCAAAAATGCGAAAGGAAAACGAGTAGAATTAAAATGTTTTTGATAAAAATCGACAATGAAATTACTATGATTCGTGAGAAGACAGAGAATTTAACAAAAATAATCAATACATTAGAAGAAGAATTAAAGATAAAGGAGCCTCCAAAAATGTCTGAGGACTTAAACAATGACCTGAAAAAGGAGAGTGACAAGTGTTGAAAAAATATATAGACAGCTTCAGTGACACTGTTCTCCAGGCAGAGAGGAAGGTTCTCATTGATGACAAACCGTGTTGTTCCAGTTCTTCCTCCTTCTAATTTTGTTTAAGTTATGTGTTTATTATGTTTATGCAAAAAAAATTTGAGAAATCCGTCAAGAATGCTTTTATTTCCATTCTGAAAGGGATACGCAAATTTTCTTGTCGAAATACGCTAGTCATAACCGAAATAAACTTTTATAAAATCTGGTCTGTTATTTCAGATCTGCCATTTCGCCTTTTTATACGTGCTTAGTCTATATCAATCTAGCTTTATTGGACTAATCCTGTATTGCCCAGATTATAGTGTACTCTATCAGGGGAGCTTGTTATATGGTTCTAATGTAACCCAAGCACTGATTATGACCATGTGAAGATTTCTTTTGTGCGTTTAAGTGACATATACAATTTCTTTTATTTTAAGCATCCATCATTATCTACTAATTGATAAACTACAACTTTATTACTCTGTGCATTCATAAAGTATGGAACAAATTAATTATTATTTCCCAAACCATTTTTTTACAGGAAATACAGATGTACTTCTATTTTAAATTTCCATATTCTCCAAAACATTTTCATAGCCTAGTGAACACAAATGAAGGATTTCCAAATGTGTTTCGTGAAATGATATTTTTAGGTCGTGGTTCATATTAATTGCAGGCACTTAGAAAAGACATGAAAAGCGGAATTGAATTTCCACATCAATGTTGATTTATTATATAAAGTTGTAAAGTTTCCACACTCTAGCATAAATGGAGGTTCTACATAGATTTTCATTTTTCTCTCACTTAATAATACATATTTTATTATTTTTGATACAAATATTAACTAGATATCTTTTGCTTCGTTGAAAAATGTTGTAAACGTACTAAAATGTTGTAAACGTACTAAAATGTTGTAAACGTACTAAAATGTTGTAAACGTACTTGTTGAAAACAAAAAATTGCTGGTTATCCAACTTAGATCCGGCATATCTATTTTCGCCAATGTATCAGAACCGAAATTATAGAATATGGCGAATGGAATGTAGTTAACTTATGGATGTATCTTAATGGATGAACGAGTATAAAAGATGGATGGATGATATGTTTAGTGTTCGTATTCTAATTATGTTTGTAGCTGCAAGCTAGCACTTTTTGATTTTTTATAACATGAATGAATTAATGGAGAATTGAAAATAGAGAATATATTTATTTTTTCATGTGTGAAGTGAAAGTTTTTTCTCTCAATAAGAGTCAGCGAAATAAAATCTATATTTAAACTTGTTTAATGTAAAATATATATATTTTTCTCAATACTTGGAACATAATTCTTTTCTTAATTGAGATTTGGTCCTTTATATTTATTAAATATTTCTTCAAAATATCCAATACAGTTCAAATCAGGGAAACGTGCCTAAGTATGGCGGAAAGAGCCACTGGTGATATAATTAAGAATTTGACTATGATCAATAGAGTTGGAGTAGAGTACGGGGCTGGGAGTTCGAGCCTCTTGCCTCATTAATCTCGGAGCCTTTATTAAAAGAATCAAAGAAATATGGGCGGAGCAGTCTGGCATTTTCATACCGGCGGCAGCACAGGCACAGACGATTTCTAACGCGTTACGTTTAATCAAGTGGCTTGGCGAGCAATTGAATTAACGTGCTACGTGAGGGCGGGAACTTGTAAGTCAAAGAGCTATTACTCTTTCACTACAAATCAGCACTTTGTCGCTTCATCACAAGTTTTGCTCGTTAATGCTCTTGAAAGCCCATTTCTTTGTGTATTTCGGATCTTCCCTCTCACGCCCTTTATTATGGAAGCAGTGTTTAAATCATTGCAAAAATTTTCGGTAAAAAGTTGGGGACAATTTATGAAGGTAAAACAAATAAATAAATTAGGATGAATATTTTCAAGCAAACAAAGGAGAATAAATGCCTTAATGATAAACTGCATAACAAAATATAGAGAAGAAATTTAAAAGGAATTTGACTAAAAATCTATTTGCAGTTTAACTCTGTATATTCTTATCTTTGCTTAAACTTGCTCTAAAAGGATTAAAGCTATAAGATTCACATATGTTCTATTTTATATATGGATTTACCGTAATTGCTACCATACGAACATAAACACATAATTTCAATCATTTAATAACAAAAAACGTAGCAGAAGAAATTATTAAAAATAGTAATACAACAAAAGCTCCGAATTAGAGCTTTATAATTGGGGAGGTTCTTAAGAAATTACCAGAAAAAGTTTGATTAAACTAACATCAAACTAGGAGTCATCGTATTATTTTAATAATTGTGCCTAAACAACTCGAAAAATTATTCCTGAAGGTACTAAACCTACCATTGCTGCCAAGTAAGGAATTCTGGCTTGTCAGTTCGAATTTCTATTCTACAAAAAATTAGGTATATCGAATAGCAAATATGATTTGAATAAGGCTCTGCAGAAGAGCGAATCTGATCAGCTATCAGCCATAATTTGTAGCAATATCGTTTGATCGATCTGGCGTGACAATAGGGATGCTGCTTTAATTTCGGAGTGATTATCTCATGCTTGTAAATTAGATTCGTTGTGATAATCAGTAATGACAGAAGTTGAATATAGTGAACCGTTCGAGTACAATATACTTTTAAAATAACGAATTTGAACAATGATTTTGTTTTATTTTCGATAAAAGGCAAGTGAAAAAAGAATTTTTGGATGATCTAAAAACGCTTTTGGCACCAATAACAAAAACTGTTTTTAGGTGGTATCAAGAATTTCAATTTGGTCAGAGCATTGTTAGTGGGGAATTTCGTGTAGGCCTACCAACAACATTAACTGCAGAAAACATTGATGCTCTAAGAGAAATAATGATGTTAGATCGTCATGAAATATACGTGGAAATTCAGTCTCGTTTAGATATGGATATGAAACAGATTAATCAAATTTTCCATGATCACTTAAGTGTAAGAAATGTATCCTCGATGAATGCCGCATAATTCAACACAAGGTTAAAAACAGGCTCGAGTCAATTCAGGTACGTCAAACTTGGTCTACGAATTCGTTAGTGATGATATAAATTGGAAACAAAACATTCATTATTTGGGTGTTTCAAAATGAAGCAAAACCAACAAGGGTTACTCGATGTCAAAACGTTCTGATAAAAATGAATACTTGTTTTGGATCGAAAACTGAGCATGTCACTTCTATCCCTTTAGAACAATGAATGATGAGTGGTACAGAACTATTTGTTTACCAGAATTTTTCTCTGAAATGAATAAAAACTATAGGAGACGTAATTTTGCACTAGGACATTGCAAGCCCCTACAAAGCGCAACAAACAATTGAGTATTTAACCAGACAAAAGGTGAAATTAATGACCCATCCTCCTCCATACAGCCCTGATTTAAGTTAAAACGACTTTCATACATACAAACATCAAAAATAAATTGCGTTTTTAATGTTTTCCAATCCGTGGTGAGCGTACCACCTTCCAAATGGATAAAATGTTATAACACTTGGTATTTTCGCATAAAAAAGTGCATACATTATAAAGGACAACATTTTGAAAAGCAATATAGCCACTTTTTCAATTTTAAATGTTTTGTTTGTGCTAACCCGAAATTAAAACGGCAGCCATCGTATTTATAAAATGGAAAATATTTTGCCAAAGCAACATTTCCAGGCATTAAAGCTCTAACCAAATACCATTCAAACAAGTATACCCCAAGAAAGCTTGATGGGACCAGTATTTGAACTGATCTTCACTTATTATATAGCATATGACCAAAGCACTATTATTATCATCACAGATAGATAAGATATCGATTTAAAGTATTTTGACTCTTTAAAATTTAGATGTAGGGGTGTGCAGAAAAGAACAACTTAAACAAAATCCAAAAACTTGTGCTTCGGGGCATTGTCAATGCATCTAGGTACAATCGAAATTATCACCTTAATCGTGCTGTAAAAACATAACAGATCCCCTATGCAAAATCTGTAAAAGAGTAATTTAAAATGTAGATACAAATGGCTAAAGAACTTTGGATCTTGTGTGCTTTTCCACTAAATGTACAAAGCACAATAAAGCATAAATCAACAAGTTAGGGCACAAAAGCAGAGGATCTATTATAATATAATGCAACAAGAACCGACGTTATAAATTACTTTAAAACATGTTTTTTGTATTCTAATTAGCTTGAATAAAGAAGTAATTCCATGCAGAATATTTTGTCTTTTAAAAAATAATTGTTTAAAATCTGACTTTAGTTGCGCAATCAATAGGATTTTCTGTTAAATTCCATTATTTTCATATGATATATTCATTTTACGATTAACTGTATAAACGAATTTTCTTTAGTAGATATGTAGTTCAAGGGCATTTCCAAACGTGTCTGATACTACAAATAATTAGCCATTTTTGCGAAACAAAAGGGAAACCAAGTTGTAATAATCAGAGAAGAATAAGAATCGTCTAAGCCGATAGCAGCATAATTAGAAGTAAGAAATATATAAAAATCTTCATTTAAAACCATCTACTCGATTCACTTCCGCTAAAAATAATCCAAACCGTTTTCAAGAAAATAAAAATAATAATACTAATTTTAACCCACGAATATTTTATTTAGCGCCACACGTCCAGCGTTTCAGCCAAATTTTTCAGGACCCGCAACCTGATCCAATGAATAACACGTCTTTAAAATCTAAACCAAGATCCAAACGTTAGCTCTACAATTTCGCTATAGCTATAGTAGCAAGTGTAAATAAAACTCCAGTTGAGATGCAATTTCCGAACCATTAGATATAGTACTGAAATGGTATTTCCACTATAGAGAAATTATCATTGTTTGGCTTTGTAAATGTACACAAATATGAAAATTAGGAAATCATAACTCAAAAAATTACAGAAACCAATTCAGTTCAATTTATATATAATTTTTTTAATTGGATATACAGATTCAAAAAATACATATCACTTATACTTTTATAAAGATCATCTATAAAAAGATTTTTTTTTAAATATTTAAACAATAACAATGAGCTCAAACTAATAAAATGTGCCAAATAGGTAAGTACTGTTAAATATCTGGAAAAACAGATATTAATTTAAAGCTCTCACAAGTGCAAACTAATCATAGGAGAATTAATGGACCATAGAACACTTAAAAAAATAATATTAAGAAAAACATAAAAATCCATGGTATTCAATTATATTATTATATATAGGTTGTGAAATTTTATTCCGGACAATAGCAATTTTAAGAATTCAAATTTTGGTCAGCACCAATAATTCTTATATTTAATTAATGGGAACGAAACGCAAAAAAGTGCCAAATCGAGTATCTATCTACTTAGTAGTTGAATCCTATGAACAAAATTAAATTACAAAGCCCTATACCGGTAGAATATGCCAAAAATCCAAATATGGTCCTACAACTCCTTACGCGTCATTCATATTAGTTAAATATACCTACTAGCAGACCCTTCTAAATCGTACGTACTTATAAAATTTGGTGTAAGCAATACATTTTTTCTAGTCAGTCATTGAACAAGGTTAAAAATTGCAAAAAAACTGTTTTCAAAATATATACGAATGCAAAACGCGGATAAAATACTACTAAATACTACAAAATTAGCGAAAGAGCGAACATGAAAAGTAGTACTATTGCCACGTGATCGTGGGAACTTTTTCTGTCGATCCTTATGGACGGACACGCCCCCTCACGTGACCTACCCCCACTCCTACATCTCCGGCGGCTCATGTAGATGTGGAGAAGAATGGCCTGAACGTGGTGGCACTTCAGCAAGGCCTTGAACGTGTTAGCACTTCAGCCGAAAAGAAGAAGAATTCTTTAGGCCACGAGGATTCCCGAAACTGTCACTTGACGGCATCGGAGAGCGGCTGCGGCGGCCATTTTTAGTGCGAGAGTACTGGTCTTGGTAGTTCAGCTAGAAGAAGAATGGAGCTCGTTCAGTCACCTATAGAAAAGAAGAAGAAATTACTATAGTCGAGTCGGCGCGCGCGCGATTCACGGCGGTGGCGTACGAATGCCGGCCCGGTGATCCAAGATGGCGCGATTCATGGTGCGACGCACACAAGCGGTGGCCGGCCATCTGCAATTCTGGGCGCTATGGTATTGAGATAACCCATGATGCCTTTTATACAATGTTGCCATATCAGTATAATATCAAAGTATGATTTAAAAGGTTTTTTGAATTCATTAGCGTTGATGGAGTACACAAAAATGTTGTTTATCAAAATCGTATCGGATATGTCTAAATAAAATTTAAAAGCCGTAATGGCTGCTGTTTCTAAAACGGGTCTAAAAACTCCGTTTTCCCTACTAGTTAAAATACAACCGTATATATTACAAATTGTTAAAAACTTACCAAAGTCGATTCTGCATGTGTAGGTGCGAAATTCATGCTTGAAACCAACCTAATTTCTATTTTAAAAAGGGTCCTTGGTTATCTCGAGAAGTATTTTCTGCATGCCTTTGTACAGGATTATTATTTCCTGAAACATTGTGCTGTAGGTATATCTAAAATAAAACAAGCGTTGTCAAATAATTACCCAAAATACATCCAAATGGTTAAAAACTTACTAAAGTCGATTCGATGTATGTATTCATTAGGCTGCAGCATGGTCGTTTTAACCTCAAACTTGCGTTTCAAATTTGCACAACGTAAAACTGTATTCGGTATTGAGATAAACCATGTTGCCATATCTTATACCGTGTTGCCATTTTGGTATAGAAACGGGTATACTATCAGAGTATAATTTAGGGATTTTTGTATTCATTAACACTGATGGAGTACACAAATTTTAAAAAATAACCGAGTTGTTGTTTTTAAAACAATTCTAAAAACCCGTTTTCCAACCAGGCAAAAAAAATACACCCAAATTGTTAAAACTTTCTAACGCGGGGTGGTTCGAAACCTTACCTTTTCATTTTGTTAAAGTACCCCCATTCATAGCAAAACATTATTTTACATACCAAAATGTGTGTTTTACTGGGGTTAAAGAGGAAAAACACGATTTTTAAATTTTTAAAAAGGTATAATCTAATCATTTTAAAAATCATAATGTTGTAAACAAAATAGAAATATAATAAAGTTTCCGTGTGAAAAGAACTATCGATATCTTTATCTAAAAAAAACCCCAAACCGGCGGGGGTATTTGCATATAATAAGAAATTTTCGATTCCTTAATAGCATTTTTATAAAAAGAAAAAAATGGGTAAGTACTTTCTGTTTACGAAAAAAATTTGTTTTATAAAAAAGTTTTTGTTTACTGTAGAAAGCTTTGAAGAAAAAATTAAAAAGAGGGTGGGGGCCAACCTGAAGCCTGCGGATAGGGTAAGCAATTTTTAAAAATATTATCTTTTATTTTTCTAGTTTATAGAAATTTTAAATTCTTAAATTATAATATGATTTTCTTTACAGACAAAAATGGTCATCATTTTATACGGGGCGTGGGTGGGAGGGTCACCTCCACCCAACATCATCCTCCTGGGGTCTGTGGGGCCCTACCTCCTATTCATGGAGGTGGCAGCCATGATAACAGTGTGGGCGTTAAGGTAAATAGCACGAAGGAAAATGAATTCAATTGTTATACCATGTATTTTTTCTTTTTTCAGAAAATAAATTTCTTCAACCATGTATTTGTGTTTTATTATAAAAATAATTATATTAAATAATAGTTATGCAGCCATATATGCACATAATTGATAATTAGATTGTCTTCCAATGATATTTTGTATATAGGCTAATGCTAGATCCCTTATTTTATCTAAAAACCACAATCTACTTTAAAAAAGTTCAGTGAAAAAAATGAAGCACGATCTTGTAGCTAAATATTTATTATTTAGAGAACGTAATGTAAGTTTTTTTAAAAAATAACAAAGTGATGTTATATATATATATATATATATATGAAAAATACATTTTTTAGGAAAGACGCTGGTTACGGGCTCCTCTACACATAGTCTATGTAGATGAAATCCCGCGCGGTTCACACCGTATATCCATCTTAGAGTTAGCTCTAAGAACGGGGTTGCGTTGTGTGAACCGCGAACTAGCGTTCGTACGAGGACCCTTAGGACGAATAGTGTTTGTGAAAAAAGTTTTAAATCACTCATAGGTAAATATTTATATTGAGAAAATATAACGTATTTTTTTAAAATCGAAATACTTCAAATAAGTTGGCGATATTATAAAATATTTCTGATTGCAAATCCCACATCCGGTATACAATCACAGTATTCACACCATTTCATTTCGTCGAAAAAGTAGCAAGTTAATCTGTGCCGGCTGTTTGAAAATATTTCTGCTGGTAAAACCCACATCCTGTATACAATAGCCGCGTTCACACCATTCAGCTCGTCGATAAAAGTAGCAAGTTATTCTGTACCGGCAGTTTGAAAATATTTTTGTAAATGGTAATACGTAAACGCGATTTTAATAATCGAATTAGAACGGGTGTAATTATAAATTTAATTCTTAGTGAGAGTTCACCGGTAGTTTGAAAATATTTTACTAAATGGTATGACGTAAACGCGATTTAACTCTAGAATAATATAAATAATAATAAGAACGGTGTAATTATAAATTTAATTCTTAGTGAGAGTGAGCAGAATATTTGTTATTACCGTAGGATGCTGAGTTATTCGATCTGCGCCGTTGTCTATACATTAACGAGGATATTTCAGGTAGGAAGCTTTTCCTATAACGGATTATTTTCGCGACAAGGGATGTACCCCGTCAACTTTAACCCCGGCAACTCTGGCCTCTTGACCTCTGGCCGCATGATGTATCTCGATACTTCTTTGATGCTCTTCCCATATCAACCATTGTAAAGCTATTTTCGATTGATTATCTCTGAATCTGTAGCCACCTTTAGGGATTATTCCGATCGTGTTTGGTTTTAAAAAGTTTCGCCGAAATACCTTGTTGCAGGCTGAAGCGATTGTTGAAGCTTCCATGAAGGGGCACACATTTGACGTCTCCAACAGCTGCTGACGAAATTTGAGACAGGCCTGCGTTAGAATCTGTACATCAGAAACACAATACTCTACAATCTCCTTTTGAAAATCAAATATGTAATTTTCAGCAATTTTCTCGTTGTGCCATTTAATTAATTTCTCGCGCGCATCATCTTTTAAGTTGTCAGGGTCGTAGAATTTCAATGCAGGTATACCTCCGACATAGTTCTGATTTTCCAGCCTGTTAAAGAGATGTGGAAAATACCCCTTTTTCAATTCGGAAAACCCAAAAGCTTTCGGTAATGCAGATAATGCCATCGGAAAATAGTTTAGTGAATCCAGAAATTTAACGTTTCCAACGTTCATCATAATTAGTTTCGTGCCGCGCATAATCAGGTCCGGATTCAAATCGGTTTTAGTGAGAATGTAATTTAATACGAATTGATGATCGAAACCGCCACCGTTATGGGCGACGACGACAATCTGTTTAAATTTTTTTCGTATTTCTAGTACTTCGGTCAGAAATTTCGTAATTACATCCTCTGTTAGAACTTTTTCTCTGAATCCGCAACTCTGACAAAATAACAATCTTGTCTCGTTTATACACTTGTGGCATACTTTTCTGTATACACATAAATTTGGTTCCTGCTGTATGACCCCATTGACGACTTTTTCTTGTGTTGTCTCCAAGTCATAGAAAACAAACAAAAAATCTTTAATTTGAGGGGATTTTCTGTCAGGTTGCATATAACACAAATGGTCTTCGGGTTGGTTCGATTTACAAATCTTGCAAGAAATTTCGCCACAGACATGATTGTGCGTAGTGCATATTTTAAAACATTTCTCACAGCTTTTTATTCTTTTACAAACCGAATTCAAATGTGCCTCGTAACAATCATCGCCGTAAAAATCTCTTCGGCATTCAATACACCGTCTTTTTACGACATCTTTATTGCATGCAGGTGCTTTTTTGCATGCAAAACATACTCCAGCGCATTTATGTTTTTCTTTATTACTGTATGGAGTATGACAGTGTTCACAAAAATATGAACACATAAATGCAGCGGTTAGAGATGTGATGACGTTGTAATGGCCTTCATGGAAAATCAGATTTAAAGCAGGACCGTCATTTCCTCCTTCAAAAATAACGTCCCGCCCTTTGCCACCATATTGATAAACGACGATCTTATAATTTTTTAGATGTTGTTGAAAGTGTTGAAGTTCGAGGATCCCGCATCCCTCTGGAGTAATCAGCACCCCGCTAGATTTTACCAGTTCAAGAGCTTTGGCTGCCTGAAGTCTACGACCATCCCTAATTTTTGTGTAGTTTGGATCCTTACTTTGAAAAGCCATACTGACTACTAGGGCGCGAGGTAAGCATAGGTTGTCTTTGTTATTTATTGAAATAATACCTCTACGTTTTTTACACTCCTCGTTAAAGGTATTATAATTACGCCCCCTGCCTTTTCCTACGGGCATTTTTACCGTAGTAACCCTCAAACAGAAGGTTTCTGTATTCAGCCCCGTTGAATTTGACTGGTATATGGATGAAATTCTCTTCCACACGTCATCAACTGTCACCTGAGATGCAGGTTTAAAAACTACCCACCCTTGGCCCCTTGAAAAATCTTTGGAACAGAAAGTAAATCCAACATAATCCTCCAAGTCCACGTTTTCTGTCCCCTTCAAAACAATATCCTCGATTGCATTTTTCATCCAGCTTAGGGGCCCCGCCCCCTCAGGAATAGCTTTAATTTTAAATTCCAAAGTTCGGCCCTGGACCCCAAATTTACGGATTTGTTTTGTAACATCCTTGATAATTTCAAAATTCGCCATTTTTCAGAAATATTCTAAATTGTTACTTATCAGTGTAGGATAGCTAATCAGTAACTGATAGGAATGATCACGCACACCTGTACTTATACTTTTTAAATTTTTGTAGTGCTGGAGTGGGGGTATGTCACGTGACCTAATTATCCGACGTGAAATTGCATTTTTCGTAAACTAGACCGACTTTATTCATAAATATTTTAAAAATTAAAACCAAAATTCATGTTATATCTAAAAACAATGTATTTCAGACAATTCGGTTGTAGATTATTAAAAAATAAAGAATAATTCTTATCGGCATTTTTTGTAGGGCCGTGTGCAAAAGGGTCACGTGACATATTCATCCAAGCAGGTGAAATTGCATTTTTCGTAAACTAGACAGACTTTATTCGGAAATATTTTAAAAACAAAAATCATTTTATATATAAAAACAATGTATTTCAGACATTCCGGTTGTAGATTATGAAAAATAAAAGAATATTTCTTTGCGATATTTTTCGTAGGGCCGTGTGCAAAAAAAAGGGTCACGTGACATATTCATCCAAGCAGGTGAAATTGCATTTTTCGTAAACTAGACAGACTTTATTCGGAAATATTTTAAAAACAAAAAAATCATTTTATATCTAAAAACAATGTATTTCAGACATTCCGGTTGCGGATTATGAAAAAATAAAGAAAAATTTTTATCGACATTTTTTGTAGGGTCGTGTGCAAAAAAAAGGTCACGTATCATATTTATCCGAGAAGGTGAGTTGCATTTTTTTTTTGTAAACTACAGACTTTATTTAAAATATTTTTAAATCAAATAATGACGATATGTTCACATGAAAAAAGAGTTTTTCGCCATGTTTTAAGAAATACTATAAACACCTGTTATAATAAACACAAATATAATACTCTTTTAGAGATACTTTTAACTGTCATACCGGATGAAGCCTCCCCGATAAAAATTAGATAAGACTTTAACGTGACGAAAATACCTTTCCGGGGCTATCACTTCATTCATGGTTTGATAATTTCGATTTAAACGAAATAAGGTTACTAATAAATTAAATTAAAAATAGCTGTAAGAATCAATTTTGTATTGTAGATTTTCTAAAATTTATCAAAATCCCCTATTAGACAGAACGGCAGTAGAGAAAACAACGGATGAGTTCATTATTAAAAAGGAATGCTAGCCATAAATAATTTCGTATTGTTTTTAAGTTTTCAAAATGGCTGCGCTCGTGGGGGTGATGCGTGTAACAACGCGTCTGCGTAAGGTCTTATTCAATAATTTTATAAGTTGCACAAATTTACGCCTTATTTAACTATATTACAACGGTAAAGATAATCGGCCGTGTATCCCTAAAAATAGGTTAAACATTTGACGTTTTGTCATGCGTGACGCTAAACGTCACGTTTTTTGTCATGCGTGGCGCTAAACGTCACGTTTTTTGTCGTGCGTGACGCTAAACGTCACGTTTTTTGTCGTGCGTCACGTTTTTGACGGCTGTGTCACTCATAGATAATACCTGTTTTTTCCGCGATTCAATTGGACCAATAACAGCGAAGTTAAGCGCTTTGTGCCCTTTTGGCCACGTTCATTGCGCATGTTTTTTCTTTTACATCTGACATCTGCGTCACTCATAGATAATGCCTGTCTTTTTCGCTATTCAATTGGACCAATAACAAATTTATTTTAATTATATTACAGCCGAATAATATTTTTCGGTGTTATCACAATTCATCTTCTTCTTATGCCTATATTCTTTTATTCATTCTTACCCTGTGTATTCTCAATAAAGACACTTTCGAAAGAGAGAGAGAGAGAGATAGCTCGGGTTCGATTTATGTTTTTTATAGGATTTGCTAGTACGGATGAAACAGATTTTATCTTGAAGTTTTAAATATATTTTCTAGGATTTGTATTACTTATGAGAGAGAGAGTGTGTGTGTGTGTGTGGCTTTTTCATTAAATTATTTTTTCTTAACCAGTATCAAAAGGATAGATAATGTTTGAAAGTGTGTGGTTTCTAGAATATCTAAGTTTTACAATGTTGTTTATGAAAAGCGTGGAACTTTTTCATTAGTTATCGTTAAATTCATCCTTTCTTAACCGATATCAAGAAGGGTAGATAATGTTTGAAAAGTGTGGTTTCTAGAATATCTAGGTTTTACATTGTTGTTTATGAAAAACGTGAGACTTTTACCAAATGTAGATGTTGTGATTGTTATATATATCTGATACCTTTTATATTGGTTTTTATTACTTTTAAAAATGTCTGAGTGCGAGTATCTGGTTAAATTTAATTTTATCTGTTGCGAACCGTGTACCGTTTTTACTTTTTTTAAACCCCTACAAGTGGGCGAGTACGTGTATGTGGTGTTTTTCGTCAACGATGTGCAATGCACTGGGTCCGTATCAGCGAATTTTTTGTATTATGTCCATGGCTGAGTAAGGAATCGGTGAGTTAGTTGTTTCGTCTGTATAAACATTATTTTTTTGTACAGAACACAATATTTTTTATACTTAACAGCAGAAACAGTGAGAAGGTAGCAATTGTTTCAGAAAAAGATAGGAATGGGGCTTAAAGAAAACAAGCGGGAGTTTTTTAAAATTTTTATTTTGTGTCCTTACTCTTCATTTTTACCCTATGACATATTTAAATTTAATAAATTGTAAAATGTAAAAATATATTTTACGGAAAGTTACCTGTTGTCGGCGGGGGTGCTGATTTATTTTCTAGTTCCCTAAAATCGAATTATTAGCAATACAGTAATTAAGGGTAAAAGTAAATCTTACTCATCCTCCTCAACCTCCAACTCCTCCTCCTTCTCCTCCTCCACCTCCCCCTCCTCCTGCTCCTCTTCCTCCTCATCCTCAACATCGAGCCTAAAACATAATTAAATATAATAAATGTAAAATAATTGTTTCACCCGAAATCACCTGTATAATTCAGGGGGACCCTGTATTTCCAGCACGCTAAAATCAAATTATTAGTATCTCGATATTTAATATCGGCAAAGTAAATCTTACTCGTCCGCCTCATTGTCGCTAAACCTGTAACATAATTAAATATGATAAAAATGTAAAATGTATATTTTTTAGTAACTTACCCAATTAAGGGGGCTCCCCCTCAAATTCTAGGTCCCTAAAATTGAAATATTAGTAACATCAACATTTAAAAGTGAAAGTATATCTTACTTCCCCGATTCGTAAGCATCTACCCTAAAACATGATTAAATATAATAATTGTAAAATATTTGTTTCATCTGAATTACCTGTATAATTCAGGGGGGCCCTCAATTTCTAGCACGCTAAAATCAGATTAATTTAGCAAAAAATCAATATAAAAAATGTAAAAATACTATAACTTACTCACTCATTTTCTTCTTTTTAAATTTAAAATATTTAAGATACACCCGCATGCTTATATATATATACAATCCTTATTTTTTTCTGTGGTTTTGATTACACGATCACAAATTGTTTTTAAGGTTACATTGGTGAATTTATCACAGGATGCTTGGGTTTTTGCGTTTTTATACACTTTTCCAAAAAAATAAACCTCATATTTTTATTATTTTCAGCTCCGAGGGACCTCATATTTAGACTTAAGACAGTACCTGAAAATATTCAAAAGTCGTAACAGGTATGTGGTTTTTATTATATTATTTGTATAAGATTTTACACATTTTTATTTTTTGTCTCCGGTCTCTATAAAATGTAGTTGAATAAAAATTTTCAACCCCATTTTGTTAGGGCAATATTGTTTTCGTGGTCGAATTTCACGAACCCCCCAAGCTAAGGGAGAGCCTCAATAGATCGCAGCGTGGAAACTACCCCCGCATTCACAACTTTGTACAAGTACCAACCTCTATAAAAATGTCGCTGAATAGAAATTTTCAAGCCCTTTTGTTTTCGTGGTCGAATTTCACCTTTTTCGACATACATATTGCTGTACTTCTCTGTAGAAAACTCCCTGATAAAATGGGGGTAGAAATTCTATGATTGAGACATTGTGTACAAAAAATTAGCGCACAATTTTCTCCTTTCTTTCATCCTCTTTAGATGTGGTGTGTTAACTCCATTCGGTTGATGAAAATTAGCGCACAATTTTCTCCCTCCTTTCGTCTTCTCTAGATGAGGCGCGTTTATATTGCTCTATCCTGACGGTTGAGCGAAATTCTTTTAAACTGCTAGGAAATCTTCACGCCCACCTGTACTTACAAAGCGAGCCTACAAAATGTGTCGTTATTTTACCATTGCAATTATCCTTCGTTAAGGCTGGTATTTTTTATTAACTAAAGGAATCGTGCTACAAAAAAATTAGCGCAATTTTCTCCTTTCCTTCGGCCTCTCTAGATGAGCCATGAGCCTACGTGGGTAGGTCAGGAAGACCGGCTTGTGAAGAATAGACGACCGAATCTGTGTCAAAATATAAGGTTCTCTCGCCCAAAAATTAGCGCGCAATTTTCTCCTTTCTTTCATCTTCTCTATATGAGGCGCTTTTATATTGCGCTATCCTAACGATCGGTCGAAATTCTGTTAACACCATCGGAATAATAATATAGGTATAGACCTCTATAAAAATGTAGTTGAATAGAAATTTTTCCAACAATTTACATAATCATCAAATGTGATTTTATTTTGACTACATTGATTTCTTTACAGCCTTGACAAAAAAATTAGCGCGTAATTTTCTCCTTTCTTTCATCTTCTCTAGATGAGGCGCTCTTATATTGCTCTATCCTGACGGTTGAGCGAAATCCTTTTAAACTGCTAGGAAATCTTCACGCGCACCTGTACTTACGTCTTTTATACATTGGTTGAGACGTTGGGGTACAAAAAATAGCGCACAATTTTCTCCCTCCTTTCGTCTTCTCTAGATGAGTCGTGTTTATATTGCGCTATCCTGGCGGTTGAGCGAAATTCTTTTAACGCCACCGGAATATCAAGAGGTATTTTCTGCATGCCTTTGTACAGGGATATTATTTCCTGAAACATTGTGCTGTAGGTATATCTAAACAATTACAAGTACCTACTACCATGTAGTTGAATGAAAAGTCATTTTGTTAGTCAGATATTGTTTTCGCGGTTGAATTTCACCTCTATCAGCTATGTGAATATCGTTCTTTCACTCAAATGTCGAAAAACATCATGCAAAATTTTTGATTTAAATAATTTAAATGCGGCCTGCAAAAAATCTTTTACCTCTTTATGTTTTAAATTTATAATAACCCCCGTTCTAATTCTATTGTTAAAATCGCGTTGACGTCTTCCCATTTAACGCCCCCTTTAGTGCCGCGCCCCTGTCTAATACCCTCCCCTACTACATGAGAAGACGCTAATTTAATAATACACCGTAACCTTTTCAACTGCCCCATTTTGGTGTAAATTTTTCTTTTTTCCCCTACCGTGAAATTGCATTTTTTATAGCTAAAGAACATTTTCGGAGGTGAGTGCTGATTAGTGCTAGCCATTTATTTTTATCAGAATATGTAGAAATATTGTGCAGCGTTTTAAGAATTTGTTCAATTTGTTTAAAAACGAGTGCGAAATTCATGACTCACCTAATTTTTCTATTTTAAAAAGAAATTGCATTTTCGGAGGTGCGTACTAATTAGTGATAGCCATTTATGATTATCGGAATATGCAATATTGTGCTGGGTTTTAAGAAGGTCTTCGATTTTTAAATGCATCGAATGAAACATTGGGTACAAAAATTAGCGCACAATTTTCTCCTTTCTTTCGTCTTCTCTAGATGGCATGCTTTACAAAATATCTACACATAAATGCTGCTGTTAGTGAAATTAGCGCACAATTTTCTCCTTTCTTTCAACTTCTCTAGATGAGGTATGTTTATATTGCGCTATCCTTACGGCCGGTCGAAATTCTTTTAACACCATCGGAATATCGAGAAGTATTTTCTGCATGCCTTTGTGCAGGAATATTATTTCCTGAAACATTGTGCTGTAGGTATATCTAAAATAATTACAAGTACCTATTGCCTTGTAGTTGAAAAAAATTTCAAGCCAGTTGTTGACCGAGTATTGTTTTCGTGCTCGAATTTCATCTTTTTCAACATATATAATCGGAATATTTTATATGGTTTGTTTTCTACCAACTCGTACAGTCATGTGACCTGTGACAGGTGATTCACTTCCCTGTGAAACCTAATGTTCTCCATCGTCTTACCGAATACGGCATTATTGGCAAGTTTGAATTGGTTTTTTAAAATTACTTATGGCTAAAGTCCTTAAAGGTGCATTCAGCTCAATATAGGACTTTAACCAAACGGATTGTTTAAATTTTAATACTTTGTGAATTTTGATCAATTTTAAACCGTGTTCAAGGGCTTGCTTCAAATTGCGATAATGCAGAGTGTAATCTTTTTTCATGTAGCCACAGATAAAATCGATAGGGTTTAAGTCGGGGTGATCTTGAAGGCCTACATTTTGGGTCCATCTTATATCTTATGCACTGTACTATAAGATGAAAATTAGCGCACAATTTTCTCCTTTCTTTCGTCCTCTCTAGATGAGGCGCATTTATATTGCTCTATCCTGACGGTCGCGCGAAAATCTTTTAACAGCATTGGAATAATATATCGCTATAACACGATTTTATTCCTTAAAAGAGATTAATATATGTATATAAGTATAGGCCTCTATAAAATGCACTTGGCTAGAAATTTTCAGACAATTTAGATAATCGTCAAATGCTATTTTATTTTATCTGCTATCCAATTATTGCGAAGAAAGGGGAATGAAGTATAAAGGGTTTCGTGCTACAAAAGATTAGCGCGCAATTTTCTCCTTCCATTATAACTCGACCAGATACAATACAATGTTTGAATAGTTTATTTGATTAAATTTTATTTGTTATTTGTCACTACTTTTGAAATTTTACATTTTTTCAATGAGACGCTATGTATAATATGCACTTGCGTCTCGTTCAAGATTGGGGTAGCCAATCCCCTTTGGCGTGCGAGACAGTTACCTTGAGTCTGTTTTCAACATTGAGTAACCAACCTCTTTGGCGAGACAGGCTATTGTACAGGGTGATAAAGAGCATATTATATGTATCGAATCGTCTGGAGTGTTAACCACATATTGAGATTCTCACCCGCCGCTCCAGTTTCAGGTTAAAATCAAGAACGACATCATATTTCGCGAGGACCATGCTGAAGCTTTTGTTCACACACACACGTATTCACGACCAGATACACATGCAGAATCGACTTTAGTAAGTTTTTAACAATTTGGATGTATTTGAACTAAACTAAAAACGGGTTTTTAGGCTTGTTTAAAAACAACAAACTTACACATTACGGTTATTTTTATGTCTTATTCTGTTCTGTTTTAGATTTCCCCTTAATAGTATACCTTTTCTACACCAGAATGGTAACATGGTTTATCTCAATACCGAATACAGTTTAAATTTGAAAAGCAGGTTTGAGGTTAAAACGACCATGCTGCAGCCTAATGAATACGTACATCGAATCGACTTTAGTAAGTTTTTAACCATTTGGATGTATTTTGGGTAATTATTTGACAACGCTTGTTTTATTTTAGATATACCTACAGCACAATGTTTCAGGAAATAATAATCCTGTACAAAGGCATGCAGAAAATACTTCTCGAGATAACCAAGGACCCTTTTTAAAATAGAAATTAGGTTGGTTTCAAGCATGAATTTCGCACCTACACATGCAGAATCGACTTTGGTAAGTTTTTAACAATTTGTAATATATACGGTTGTATTTTAACTAGTAGGGAAAACGGAGTTTTTAGACCCGTTTTAGAAACAGCAGCCATTACAGCTTTTAAATTTTATTTAGACATATCCGATACGATTTTGATAAACAACATTTTTGTGTACTCCATCAACGCTAATGAATTCAAAAAACCTTTTAAATCATACTTTGATATTATACTGATATGACAACATTGTATAAAAGGCATCATGGGTTATTTCAATACCATAGCGCCCAGAATTGCTCGTGCTCTCTCTCTCATAAACAAGGTAAACTATAGTAATTTGTTCGACTACGGTGGTGGCCGACCAACGCTTGTGTGCAGCGCCACCATGTTTCACGCCGATATGGCAACATGGTATAAATAATAATAAAAAAGCAACATTATATCCAACCGTTATCTTCGATTCGAATCAGTCCGACTACGTCACACACAGGCGATGGCCGGCCACCGCTTGTGTGCGTCGCACCATGAATCGCGCCATCTTGGATCACCGGGCCGGCATTCGTACGCCACCGCCGTGAATCGCGCGCGCGCCGACTCGACTATAGTAATTTCTTCTTCTTTTCTATAGGTAACTGAACAAGCTCCATTCTTCTTCTAGCTGAACTACCAAGACCAGTACTCTCGCACTAAAAATGGCCGCCGCCGCCGCTCTCCGATGCCGTCAAGTGACAGTTTCGGGAATACTCGTGGCCTAAAGAATTCTTCTTCGTTTTGGCTGAGCTGCCAACACGTTCAAGGTCTTGCTGAAGTGCCACCACGTTCAGGCCATTCTTCTCCACATCTACATGAGCCGCCGGAGATGTAGGAGTGGGGGTAGGTCACGTGAGGGGGCGTGTCCGTCCATAAGGATCGACAGAAAAAGTTCCCACGATCACGTGGCAATAGTACTACTATGAAAACAACCAACAATGATGACGTCAACTACACTGTCAATAATGTCGAGCAAATTAATAAATATGCGTCAATAAGACCAGTACCGCTTCTATGCTATCTCTTTTTATTGCATTGCGTATAAATGATCATTAAAGGAAAAATTTTAAATATTTATTTGGTTTGCACTTTTTAAAGTTGATAGAAAGAGATGCTACATAAATGGGTTGCGTTTGATAATATCTCAGATAAAAGGCAAAATTTAATGCGTGCTTCAAAGATTCTTTAGCTGTGGTTGAAGTTAGGAACTTAAGACAATCTGACACTTTGGAAAAATAACAAATTATTTTTTGCATCTTTGGTATCGATACTAGGTAATGTTGCTGAACTCTCTCGCTGGTTAAAGGTAGCGCTAACAGCAAAAATAGACTGACATAAAAAATACATAAAATAATTAATAAACCCCTTTGGTGGATTCATAATTCCATTGTCTCAGGATGTATCGATCCACAAGTTTTAAAGTAACAGAACATTCAATTTAACATATCGTGATGAGCGATAAATCTCCTGCAAGTCGTTGAATTATGATTTTTTCTTTATTATTTGAGAATACTTTTATCTATACTGTAATGCTTCATGTATCAAATATATTAAAAACTTTAAAATACGTCAACAATGGAATGACGGATAGAATCGATCAATAATTTAGTGAAAATTATGAAATCAATATTTTATCACCAGCACATTAATGTCGGTATACTAGAACGAACGTCAAGCAACATGATAAATGATTCGACATGTGTGTAATAGGAAAGTTTATCTGCATTCAACAGAGCTGTTCATTCATCGTTATTTTATATCTATATTCGGCGTGACATTGATGTATGGTACGTGCACTTATTCATTTTACGACAGGCCGTCGGGACGCCCGCCAGTTTGTTGGGTCGGAGCGGTGCGGAGCGGCGTCACTCCCCGCTGACATGCTGATTGATTACACCCGCTACATTTACTAAATAACACACTTTACTGCTTCATTATTGTTTGCGTCGACTTAACGGGCTGTGTGGCAGATATAAATTATATTTCTCCTCTCTCATGTTGTTTTCTATCGGATTATTGGCCTAATTGTGTCATAGGCTCATAAGCGATGATGATGTTCGAAATAAATTTGAAAAATTTCTTTTGTTTTGTTTCAGGAAAGTTTATTTTATATCACAAATTGCTTTCAATTTCAAAACCGAATTGTTAAGTTTAGTGTTGTAATTAAAACCAAATATAAGCAACATTTCGAAAGTTAGCATGTCGAAACTAGGAAACCCAACAAATGAAACAAAGATCTTTGACAAACTGTTACTGAAGAAACTCGAAATAATCAGAAAGAAGACATCACTTTAGAAGATTCCGAACTAAACATTTACAGATCGAGTAGTGTCCCGCTAGTACATATTCAGGACCCACCCTTTCGGCATACGTTCTTTTTCGATTCTCATCCCTGTCTATTTGCATAATAATGGGTTCAACGGCGACATTTACAACACTGCGAGATAACTGTTTAAGAGAAATCAGGAAGCTAAGTTGTAACACCAAGTCAATGCTGTACCTATCCATCTGTCCGACAAATAGAATTTATTTAAAATTTGGGACTTTTCCTATTTTTACACAAAAAGGAATTTTAATTCCGCATTGAATAAGTAACTCTTATTTTCATATAATTCATTCGATATTGATAATCCTTTACTTTATTTATTGAACATTTTAATAGATTTAAGCCATGGATGCTATTTTGAAGGTAAATGAAAAAATCTATCGACAATGGAATTACATACCTATTTAACTTTTCTCTAAAGATGGAAAGATAAAAAGAAATTCTCATTACGATCGTTCAGTTATCCTCCCTTTTACACGAGGATTCCGAAACTATTAAATTATCAAGTGAATGAGGTAAATATGTTTATATAATCCGGTTTGTAATAGCCTTCGCCTGCAGAATTTCAAATCTATGAAAGTCCAAACCATTACGGCTAAAATATTGTACTAAAAGTTGAGACTCTCGTTATACCTTTCATATCCCTATTTGCAGTTTATTTAAATTATATTCATATTTGAAGACATATATAAGATTTTATATAAGCTGTAGAGGAAAATCCTGTGTCACAAACAAATTGACAAATTCTCTAAAAGCGACTGAGGCTAGCAAATGTTTGGATTCTCTGTAAGGTTGTTTCAAACACGTTTAAAGCATGGATCAACCAGTTATTTTATAAATATTATTTAAATTTTGGAAATGGTTCTAGATCGTTTATAAGTCTACACTTGTTACCATTTGGTACCTTTCTGAAGGTATTGTATTAAACCTTACCACTATCTCTATGCTACCAATGAAGACTGTTTTTACTGTTATAGAATTTAGTTGATGTGTTTTATAATACAGGTTTGTTAATCTGTTTAATAAATATGTTTACTTATTCCAATTGTAGGTACCTGAGAAAACCATCCAAAGAGAGACCATTTAAACTAATAGTTATTACGCTACGCCTTTTATAAATTAATGTAGAGAAATTAACTTACATAGTAATAAGTGGTCAGCAAGCAAGATGAAACCATATATAGAGGACGTAGCTCATAGTTCTAAACTCCTCAATCTTTCTCCTTTCTGCATTTAACGTCTGCCCCAACAATCGACTTCTTATCTTTTTACTTCACTGGATTTAATGGTTTTATGTACCCCACACAAAAAACTTGGTCAGCAGCTTTTGACAAAAAAAGAAACTTAATTACACTCCACTCGTTTTGAAACCATAAGAAGCATGGAAGATAAAGTCATACATGCGTCGAACATTGACAAAAGTGAAGAAGAGCTGTTTAATAAACATTTGAATGTATCGGAGTTGATAATAATAATGATTAGTTGATTTGTCTTATTTGTGCTAATTTTTATTAAAAACACAATAGAAAAATATGATTCCCAAATTCATTTTAACCTCACCACGGATGAATCAGGAGTTGTTCCTAATTTCCTGTTAGTGTTCATTATTAATCTACAATAAAATAAATAGTAACATGTATGCATACCAGACACCCAATTTGAAGGATATAAAGAAAACTTGCCAAATATACAGTGTGTACATAAAGTATGCAATAAATTCATTTTAAGCTAAACAAACAATTTTGAGGAAAAATCCAGAGACAAGTCCGTTTTTGATTTTAATTTAATGTATTTATACATAACAATTAAATATACAGGTTAAACCATTTGTGAGTAACGATGTCATTGATATTTTTTTTTAAATGGCACACCTTGTATATTTTATTTTTTACATTGCAAATTTCAAGATGATTCCAAAAATATATATACTTGTATTCGGTAATTAATAATTTTGAAGATACAATAATTTTAAAATCTGTATTTTTGAGGACCCTTAAATAAATTAAAATAACAAAATAATAGAACAGTACCAATAAATTGCCAGACAATAAATTACAGTAAGTGTTCGAATTCTCTTCCTTCTTGTGCTTGATAGTGTCGTAAGCGATCAATAAATTCCTGCTGAACTTTATTAATGGTTTACTGCGAAATGTTATTTATTTCTTGCCTTATTCTATCTTTTAAATCATTTATATCGCCGGGTTTACTTTTATAAAAAACATATTTCAAATGACACCACAAAAATAAATCTGCCGATCCCCTTATGGGGGAAAACTTCGTCAAGATATGTTCGAACGGCGGCTGCATAATGTGGCGGTGCCCCATCTTGTTGATACTAGACTTTCATAGATAGTTCCGGGAATGTTTACATTAGGGAATAAATTCATTAAAGTTGGAATCAAAAAGTTCATTAAAAATTACAGGTAAGTTGGCCTGTTTACAGTTCTATAAAAAAATAGGGTCCAATGATTTTATTTCGAACAATTCATGCCTAAACATTAATTTTCTGTGGATATTGAATTTGATGTTCTCTCAACCATTTAGGATTTTCCTTTGCCCAATATTTACAATTCTGTCTGTTGACCGTTCAATGTAAATGTGCATTCATCAGAAGAAATAACATTTTTTGCGAAAACTGGATCATTACTACACTTATCCATCAAAGTTTCGCTAAATTCCATTCTACCATCCGGGTCGTCACATGATAGTTCTTGTACAAGGTGCACCTTAAAGGAATTCCACTTTTCATGTTTTAATACTTTATAAATAGAAGTAAAAGGAACATCATGTTCTCGACTAGCTTGCCGAACGCTGTTGTGTGGATTTTTTTCCATAGTCAATAAAACGTTTAAATTTTTATCCTCGGCAAGTGTTGGACGGCCTGATTTAGGTAGATCTTCTACGGTACCAAACTCCCTAATTTTTTTTTTCAATTTTGCTCACTGTTGGCTGACTTATAGGTGGTTCTGGATATTTATTATTAAACATAGCACATACCTCTTGTTGAGTTGGCATCTTATCGCCACAACCAATTAACATAAGAACTTCAATCCTTTGTTTTATGGATAAACGCATTTTTAAAGTGTCAACAAGCAAATTTACAATAACTAAACTGGTACTACACTTCACAAAGTGTCACTGTCATTAGTGAGTATTAAAGAGTAGCCTACTTAGATATTATTGCAACTTTTTACATCTGACAAGTTTTTACAATAATGATAACCAAAAGTATGCCGGTATTAATTTAAAAAAGATCGTATCTTCAAAACTATTCATTACCGAACACAAGTATGATATACTTTTGGAATCGTCTTGGAATTTGCAATCTAAAAAAAATATACAGAGTGTTCCATTTAAAAAAATTGTCGATGACATCGTTACTCACAAATGATTTACCCTGTATATTTGATTTTAATGTAAAAATATATTAAATTAAAACCAAAAACGGACCTGTCTCCGGATTTTTCCTCAAAATTGTTTGTTTAGCTTAAAATCACTTTATTCCATACTTTATGTACACACTGTATATGATCAGCCTAATAATAATATTAAATGCAATGGAAATACCATCAATCCCACTCCAGGTAGCTCCAAAGACTTAAAAGTAAGCAATAATTCACTCACAGTTGTAGTTCCAACAGCAGCTGTTGAAGAGTATATCAACAATATTAAAAAAGGTAAGAAACCAAACATCTGAGATTCATTCCTCAACTTCACCTAAAAAGCAATTAGAAGAAAAAGAATTATTGTGACGATGAAATCGATGATTTGAGAAATTTTTGTGATGATGATTTACATGACACGGATAAACCAAATATCGGTACTGACTATAATTTAAAGGAATCTTACTTCATCTGTGATGAGTTTGAGAAGGATGAAGTACCGGTGTATTACCTACTCGGGTTGATATATCCTTTAGTGACCTAAATAAAACGGATCACCATACGTACGATATGTCCTTTACGATAATTTTAAAATATTTATTTTTGTTATCTAGTTTTGGTATTTATGAGTAAATATATAAATATCTTTTATTACCCTCCTTGTAATTATCGAGTAATCACGTTTTTTGAAAATAGTGTTACCACTTTTTTCAACATATAGGGTTAATATAATTGACATAATATAAATTGATATTTTTTAGTCATATTTTAACCATACAAAATCTCTAGTAATAACTTTTTTATAATTCCTTAAAAATAATAATGAACATCCGTATACCTATTCGAGATTACCCCCGATTTTCTTAATCACATGTTTGCCATTAAGTTTCATTGAATGTAAAAAATTTCACATTTGCCACGTAGTTATAAATATTTATCATATTATAAAAAGAATAGCGTAAAAGCATAATTAAGATCGATAATAATCACAACACTACGTAGACCAAAGACAGGATGAAATAATTAGAAAAGTCACTAAATACAACTCCAAAAAACTTAAGACAGCGTTGCCATGTTGAGCTAAATTTTTAACACAAACTGTTAATCATACAACGACTAAGAAGCTTCATTGTACATAATAAATCGTAGCCTTTGTCAGTAAAAAAATACTAAATGAATTACAGTCCTCGTCAGTCTTAAATAAAAAATGAAAGTATAATATATTCGACAAATCTCCATGTATATTCATCAAGGAAAAATATGGGTTTAGTGTGTTGGTGAGTAATGCGAGCACGTCGCTCGATACTCTTTGGTATATCAATCTTGGTCTGACGAGGGGTGCGCCTCACCACATGCCAATCCTTCACTCGATTTGATAGATATCTCACGCTAAACACTTGTGTGTGATGTAAAAGACGTGACTTATTATATTGTCCGTGTCAAACAGAATGTTACACTAACATTGGAAAATATAAAATATACTTATGGTCTGTAAAATAAATAATGATTAAGCCTTGTGGCATCTACTGAATTTTTTATATAACTTCAGCTAGTAGGTACTTGAAAGGATTATAAACAATTTTGAAAGTAGATAAAAATGATTTATAAATTGAAGAAAAATCTTATTAATTATATTAATCCCTTCAAGAAAAATGTTTTGATATTTATATCTATCTATATAAACACAAATGAGCTGCAGCTCAATTTAATAATAATAGTATTATGGTGAAAAAATATCATCAACAGGGAACGAAAAGAAACCTTATCTACATCGAACACGGAAAATTAGGGGTACAAAAATAGATCATAATAAAGAAACTAACGGAAGTTAAAGCACTCATAAGCCATAAGCTGCATCTCCAACAATTTTGATGACTTTAATTTGAAAGAAACAATTCACATTTTTTATCTTCCGGAAAGGTGAGGTCTGCTAACGACAACAAAATGACTTTCTTTTATTGCAAAACCTGGAGATAGAATTTAAGAAAAATAGGTTTTTTAAAATTTATTACCAATGATCTAATATCTAGCAATTTTTATATATTTCCAGTCCAATTAGAACTCTATTTTTACCTTCAGGATGAAAAATTGCTGCAATTCTTGGAAATCAAAATAAGTAATTGCTGGATTGGATAAGAATATAACATGATAAACACAGTTTTATTTGTAACATTTTCAATTATCATTCGAGTTTCAATATGCCCTTCGCTCAATTTTTTTTAAGTATTACCTATTAAGGCCCGATAAGTAAAAGCTTTTTGATTCAATTACAACTAGGAAGGTATTGAAGTACTTGTAAGAGTAAAGCAGTATACTGATAATTACCATGGTTAGATTTTCTTTCAGGACAGTTCGTTTGCGGAAATTGTAATTTGAGTTAGACTTAAGTAATCATGGAGCATACTTGCACCGTGAATAATCAAAGTCACAAAAGACGTTTGTCGCATAAACGAGTGAGTTCTCGGAAAAGAGCGCGAAATGCCATTAATGATTGGAAAGTGCTTTTTATGTAATAGTTACTAAAAAGTAATATGCAGTTTTAATTAATGCCGTTTCAAATTTTTATTGCTAATTTCGTTAGGTCTAGTGCCAATTTAAAGTTGTTAAGTAATAGGAAATATTTCTATAACCGTTGAAGTAATCCTTTTTGTACATATTTTATTTTAACGCTCGAAGAAAAAGTAGTATATGTCACTCGGATTAGAAAGCTCATTATATGTTTCTCCCAGTTTGCATAGCTTCGGCTAAACTTTTGAAAGAAAATTATTATACAGTTAAATTAACGCTATAAAAGAAATATAAAAGTTTAAGCCCAACAGTATTAAAAGAATAACATAAAAACATAAGTAAACTCCCTAATTGTGAAAGTACTGTACCATACACCGAATTAAATAAATAGAAACGGATAATCATGCAATTACTATTTTATTACGTGTAATAAATTTCAGCACTTACTTCGTAGAATAGAATTATTAAAATGAATTATGGTCCTTCAGATAATATTTTTTACTGAAATAAGCTATTTTAACCATAATTACGTCATAAGGATAGAACAAAACTATACAGTTAATTTTGAAATAAAAAATTGGTTATACAATTAATCTTGCACTATAGCAGAACTATGAAACTGGAAAAGAAACGACGAGAAACAATATTAAAAAAATAACATAAAAACATAAATAAGTAAAATGTCAAATACTAGTAGTAAAATCAAATTCGAGAGGCCTTTCAAGTTAACAAATCCACGTTTTGTGCACGTGGCTTTGAAATATTAACTCCCTATGGAGGGTCGCACTATTTGCGCTATATTTTGATATACGTAAATATAATTTTAAAAATGCGTGAAATAAATTTAAGTACGTACCTGTTACAAATTCTAAGTATGATTATTTTTTGACCAATAGAAAGCAGAGAAACTCTAAATCACATACCGATCATGCAATTACATTTATTTTGACGGTTGGCTGTTTGAATTTGATTTTAGTATAAACCAAAGATTTCTCTTGTAAATCGAAATGTCAATAAAGACAGCTCTAAATAATTAAAGACATTGTCATATTGAAGTATTTCTGAGGGGTATCATTGCAAGTAATAATTTACCTCATTTGCCTCGTAGTATAAAATGTTTAAATGAAATTACGGTGCTTAATTACGGTCTTAAATAAAAAAAGAAAAGTACAATATATTCGACAATTATCCAAGTACATTCATTAGGAAAAAGATAGGGTTCGTGTTTTTGTGAGTAATGCGTGCATGGTCCTCGATTCTCTTTGGTATATCAATCTTGATCTCACGAGGGGGTGTTCCTCACCACTTGCAAATCCTTCACTTGATGTGATAGATATCTCAAACTAAAACCCTGTAACTGATTTAAAATAGGGGACTTATTATGTTACCTGTGTCAAACACAATGTTATATTAACATTAGGGAATGTGAAATCCAATACAATATTTTAATCTTATTCAATTAACCCTACAATGTCGACATTAAAAATGAGAAATTAGGTTCAAAAAATAAATCAGAATGGCAGAGAAACAAAGGGAAGTCAAAGCATGCATAAGGCTTCAGCTCTAACGATTTTGATGAGTTTAATCTAGAAATAGCAATTCACATGTTAAAATGAGAATAAAACTCGGTTCGTTCCTATATAAGGCAGGCAAGAGTTTTATCTTCAGGAGAAGTGAGGGCTACTAATGAAAAAAAGACTGGATAATGAAATTTAACAAAAAGAGTTTTTTTAGAATTTATTACCATACTCATATTTTGTTGATTTGATCAGCAATTTTTATTTATTTTCATTCCACACAGAAAACTAATTTTATCTTTTGGGATTAAATTGCTGTAAAACTTTTTCTTTAAAATAATTTCAATTTTCATTCTTATTTCAGTATTATCTATTCTCATTTTTTGACATTTTTTATAGCATGTCCTATTAAGTCAAAATAAGAAAAACTTTTTGAATAGAGTCTTTTTAATTGCAACAAATTTATTTCTTGCTTTCACGAAATTGTTTTGATAGCTTGGCCAAAAGTTTGAAAAATATACGAGTTTTCATTCAATTTATATATTTTAATTTATGTGAAGCAATTTTCTACTTTTAAGAGTATTAATGGAATGTTCATTAAGATTCTGTTTATATTTACAATTGTAGATAAAACAGTATGTTGATGATTACCATGGACAGATTTTTCTTCCAGACACTGAAATGGTTTTTGCTTACTGTCTCATTATCAAGAACTAAACAGTATTAGTTAATAAGTTTTTAGTCTGTTGTAGCGAATTTCGTAAATCAGATTATTTCTTTTTTTTTTAATTTTTGCAATAAATTAGAGAAGAATGACTTTTTTGAATAGAAAATAAAGAGTGGGGGGGCTATAACTGCCACACCAAGGGGATTCAATTTTTCGTTACAGGATGTCATTTCAAAATCTAAAATTTACTTGTTTTGGGATTTTTTATAAATATGCACGCTACTTGATATAATTAATTTATTTAATTTGGTTATTCTACCTAGTGTGTACATCGCTAAATAAAACGAAGCGGTGATTAGATATTTATTTTAAAATGAAGAACATAATATCTGTTCCATGGGAAACACCCGGTATTAGAGTGTAAGCTATGAACGATATCCCAACAAATTATTACATTACCTCTTTGTTCCTTAAAGTCCCGTGACTGATGTGAAAGAAAGATTGAGAGTGCTGGCAGTTGAGCTTCGGGGACCTGGCAACATGGGTGACAGATAAGGCCCAGAAAAGATAAATTGATGGGGTTAGGGGCCAACGGACGGGGCGGCGGAAGAGCAGACAGCAGTCTCTTACCCCGGTGGCAGCGACGATTACTCACTAGTCGAGTCGGCGTGTCCCGCAGGGAACTCGGAAGTGCCTCTCTCCCCGAGATAAGCGTTTTACATTTGTAACCTTTTAACTCAAACACAAATACAATAGAGTACACCCATTACCACAGGATACATGATTTGTGCCTCATAATTAACAAAATAAAAAATAATAACAAAATTATTTATCTCATGGTGTTTAAAGTCAACATTTTCCCATTTACCAAAAACTAATTCGTAAAATTTTCTTAAGAGTTTCTCCTTTTTGATTCACTTATTATTGACAATTAATTGTTTTACTTCTTAGTAACATAAAACAAATCGATAAAATTATACAATTTTCCTTTAAAATATAATGAATATAATGATTGTTGTGTAAGTAACTCTTGAGTGTATCTAGACTACTAATAGATTTTTATATAGATGCAAGTGGTTTCTGAAGTTTTAACATAAATTAAAAAATATTTATAATTTTAAGTGATCTTTTATGTCCAATCAATCTTAAGACTCTACAAGAAGCTTGCAAAGAATTTTGCCTACTGAGAATTGTCCACCTTAGGAGCAGCACTATCCCTAACAACAGGCAAAGTAAAGGGTCAAAAATGCAAAGAACATATAACAGGAAGGAAGTTTATATATCATTTCCTACTAAGAAATCGAAAACTTAGAGGGAAGTAAAAAGAGTAAAACAGAATAAATGTGTTGTGAAAGATGTTATCCAATTAAAGGACAAATTTGACAATTTAGCCATATAATTACTGTACGATGTATACGGTCTTTAAAAACCCACGAAGTTATTTTCTATATAAATCAAAATCCACCATAATGGCGACTATTTAAAAACCAGTTCACGTTCAAACAATATCAGGTTTGAGCATAAAAGGAGTCCTGAGCACACGTCAAAAGTTGTATAAATAGAAAAAAGATATTGTGAAGCATATCCTTCGAGATTATCCGGCACTAAAAATACATAGACAATCCTTGCTTGATAATTATTCGTATGACAATAGCCTATGACGTAGCCAGAGGCGAAACACATCTGATGTTCAGTAGTTGACTTACCGCGCAAATCTCAAACCCCTCCTCCCCCCCTAGGTGTGTTTCTCCTCTGGCTACGTTAAGTAGTTGAGTTACCTTACACAGCTCTTCTCCTGAAGAAGCCACTTATAACAGATGGCGAAACGTTGACAAATATCTCATAAAATTACACGGTCCTCCAGAAGCAGTAATCCTCAGAAAAATTAAATGTTGAACATTAGAAAAGAAAGTGATATAAACTGTTTTAACAATATAAAATTAGGACATTTGAGTTTAAACATTAAAAAATTAACAGAAACAATGCCTTAGCTGTATGAAGGAAAAAGATCCGTGCAGAAATATATCAGGTAACTTATACCAAAATATCGGCAAGTAAAGAACGCAATTAGGATTGAAAGTCGATGGTAAGAAAACACGGAGAATTATCGTAAGTAGAGAAAGGTAACTCAATCCTAGTTGCTTTCTCTAGTTGCTTACATTTTGGTTTAAGTTACCTATTAGTCTTCCTTGAATCTTTTTCATTCATACAGCTAAGACATTGTTTCTTTTAAATTTTTAGTGTTTAAACTCAAATTTCCTACTTTTGTATTATTAATACAGTTTATACCAATTTCAATTCTAATGTTTACTATTTAATTTTCCTATTTTATCACATTTAATTTTTTACGTTTATTTGTATCAAATGTGTTCATCTTTAATTAATTAAGATCCTATTATTGGTAATTTAATTTATTTACTGTCATTCATTTTTAATTACTCTCATTTATTAATTATTGACCTTATGATGACTGTAGTCAAAAGTATTTTTGGAATTAAAATTTTTTTGTGGTAACTCTTTTGAGTTTCATTATATCTATTCACTTATTGAAATTGGTAATCCTTTTCAAATATGAGAAAAATTGCGTAGAATATCAATAGAAAAGAAACAATATACAACATTTCTATGATCAATAGAAAATACTGAACTGCATCCTATATATAATTATATATATGTAAAACAAAAAAAATGTGAAAAATACTTTTCTTCACGACCATTAGTGGAATGTATTAACTCGAAAATCATTTTTAATAATAGAATGGAAAGATTGTCACTCTTGATATAGAATATTTATTCCAAAACACTTACTGCTTATGTGTTTTGCATGTATTTTCATTCCATAACTGGTGGTGGAATGAATATGAATATCGATAGCCACGGATGTCAAAACTGTCAATGTCAGATATAAATCGCAGCGCCGTAATAACACATTTTTTATTTAAATAAACTAATGAGTGAAAAATCAAGTGAATTTCGGGTTGTGGAGAAAATATAGTCTGTTACTCGGTGAGAATAACAAAATTCGATACTCGTGGTTCCTCACGCTCCCGTGCGAAATGTTCCACTCGAATCGAATTTTTTTCATTCTAACTTGTTATAAAATATATTATTATAGTGGAGTTTCATTAAGAATTACTACTACAAAAACATTTTAACCGTAATTAATGGATATTCTTTTCTTCTGCTGTTGGGAAATCATTTGACAAATCGTTTGTTATATCGTGTTCATGCTAAAAATTTGCCAACAAAAAGTGTTATAATAATTTAGGTTAGTCAAAGCTCAGCTCTGGCAAGACTTTCGACTTCGATATGGAGAAGTGTGTAGGTAAAATATAGGGCGCCCAGACTAAAAAAGGACTCGAGACACGACAGAAAGATCGAGCTGACAGAGCCTGAGAGCGATGAGGCTATATGTCTTGGCTTTCCACCCAAGTCTCTCTCGGACGGTGAAAAATCGCCCTCACGCTTGTAATGCTTGAGAAACGGTGAATGTAAGCGAGCGCCTAAAAGAAACCGTTCATCTTCGCTATTTATATCTGTCGAGATGACATGTATATGTATGCCCCCAGACACATCTCATTTACCCGGGAGACCGTATAATTCCTTAACACTATCCGAGACTGACTGTAAATTTGAATTTGGCAACATTCTTTATAGTTTGTTGCTGGCGTTATATTTATGACTTTTCTCTTTTAATAACTCCTAAGATTGATGTTTCCAGGAATATGGCAGTTTGGATATTTTATCTTGTTAGTAGCCGGGAATATTTATTTTATTGCATTTCGAGGAAGTTTCTCATAAATATAAATACATTTTATCGCTTTATATCGTAATAAAAATTATTGACGTGGATGACGAATAAAAGTGTATCAACAAATAAATATACCAGCTCGTATTCGTAACAAACAGTTTCTAAATTCTTACATATAAATATTAAGATTTAACTATTAGTTAATGTGAAAAACAAATCAACAATATCATGTCAACGTTGTAAATACGTCTATGAATATATACAAAAAATGAAGGTTTCACATATAACTGAAATTCAAAATGAAACTGATCAACAAAATATACTGCTGATGAATGCTTTAAAATTAAACAAGAACAAAATTCAAGGATACCACATGGAAGTAGCTCCAACAATAAGGATGTCAGAGTAATATTTCAGTTCTCAATTAACCAAATAATGAAAAAACCTTAAAATAAACGAAATCTTAATCAGTACTTACATTACGCTTGACGTAAAAATTTTTGGAATAGCGTATGTTGATAAACAAAAGAGCTCCAACTGTATACAAGTTCAGAAGTTATATTTATATACATATACGAATTCAGGCGACCATAAGAGAACGCATTATGAAAAAACGAGAATACATTTAAAATTTTCCTCTAATATCTTCAAGATTAAAGATGGGTCTAACTAATCTTACTCGGTTAAAGCCCGAAAAGTTTCAATGTTTTCATTTTTAATCGGGTCTAACCAATCCTAGTTGGTTTATTTAGGTAAGCTGATGTTAGTTGAGATTAGGTTAGGTCAGGTTAAGATAGTTTAGGTTAAGTTTTAGTTCATTTTAGTCTTCCCAACGCGTCCACATTTAACCAGCTAAAACTAACTAAAACCTAACATAACCTAACTTAACCTTACCTCAACTAACCTAACCTAACCTACTATACTCGGAAGAAATATTGAAGAGGGTAATAAATCCGCGTGAACAAACTGCAATGAAATATGAATTATACAAGGTAACGACCAAATGAGTATTTTACCAACGTTAAACTATACAGGTCACTAATCGTAGCTTTAAAAGTTTGCCACCGGGTATGCCAGAAGCTGGCAAATACAGCAAACCAACAATACTAGACTAAGTTATTATACGTTACATAATGAATACTTTACTGGTTTACGTAAATTTCATCAAAGAACATTCCTTAGGTTATATCAGTGGTCTGCGGATTTTGTTAAATCATTTATTAATATTATTAAGTTTTTTTAGAATTATTATTATGAAATTATTTATGTGAATAAGAAAATAAACTAATATATAAAAATTATTTTCTCTGAAAAGTTTAAATATGTTAATTCTTTTTATATTCAAATAATTAAATAAAATTCTATGTCATTATCGGGGCGCAACAATCAATTATATTTTTCATAATTATATAGTACCTAGGTAATTATCTGTAGTTGTAATCTGAAAAAATTACTAGTCTAAATTCATTTAAAAAAACATGTTAATACTAACCAATTTAAGTGCAGGAGTCTACCGATTCCGCAGAACTCTCTGTTGAGTCGTCCGAATCCGAATTTAAATTTATTATTACTGGATCACTAACTTTGTCCACTATCCCATCTTGACTCCATAAATTGTCTTCTTCTTTAACAACGTTAAAAAGCTAGCATTTTTGCCAATCTGTTGCCCCTATTTTTCCCAAACTGATTTCAACTAACTGCTGGATATCACCAATTTTGAAAGTAACGTTTTCACGTGTTACATACCCCTTCACTTGCGCCCATATTAATTCAATGGGGTTTAACTCACAATGATATGGTGGAAGTCTTAATAGTGTTATACCTCGAGGAGCAGCCATTATATCTACCACATGTTGTCGGTATCTATCTCGGAGCTGCTTAATTATGGCTACTAATTCTGCTTTTACCATATCTTCAGAAAACGGTATTTCTTTCTTCTGCAGCCAGCACTGTAGTTTCGCTTTTCTATTGGCCATCGTTGAAATACGTTCTACGAGACGACTGTGATAAGAAGCATTATCTAGCACGATCACTGAGTTGGGCTCTACACGCTGAAGAACATTTTCGAACCACTTTTCAGAGCATGCAGCATCCATCTCCTCATGATAGTCCTCAGTTTTCTTGGATATAAACACCAAAGCACTATCTTGGAGAAAGCCAATATGCCGATATGAGCGACAATTAAACACAGAGTAAAATGTAAATACTAGAAATTAAATTTAATAAAATGAAAATGAGTTGAACGCGTTCTAAACATCCAGTGTAACCATTTCTACGTTGGCGCTCCTTTTTTTTTTGTTGCTTCCGATATGCTCATAAGCCTTTCTAAGGCATTGTTGACCTGCATCGCATAAATCCATATTTTTGCTCCTGTAACATTTTGTTAATTTCTGGTTCATTCTCTAGCCTCAGCTTAATAACCGTTTCTAGAAATTTGGTAGCAACATCTATATAGCAGTCCTCGGATATCTCCTTGAGTTTTCTTAACATAATATTGGATTTTCACTTAAAACCTTGCGTTATGAAAGTCGTCGGTATGTTTCGGATAGTCTCCGGGCTGCTATTAATAATGTGTTTCACTATTTTTGGAAGCATCGAGTCGAGTCTTGGTGTCTTCTTCAGCTTGATTCTCTGTGTTGCACTTAGTATTTCTTATAATATGAAGATGAGTATTTTCGCCGACACCATATTTTCTCCTTTTCTTGACGTGTTGTGGGAATAGTTTGTTGATTTGTTTCAATATTTTCTGTTTCGTTAGCCTTATTCGTGGTAGTGATTTTAGCTTATTTGTTACTAGATGATATGCTTTTCCCCATATCGCCCATTCAATTCCCATCATAATTGTTTCTGGGATTCCTTCTTTTGGTTTTTATTATCTTAGTTAGTGCCAATGTCATTGATCCAACAGTAGACAAAGCGTCTTCTATGTCTAATTGGGTTCGTTGCATTTGGTGGTTATGTATGTTGTTCGTTCTTGTGCGAATCTGTTTCAGTTTGGGCCTATTTGTACGATCTCACAATTTGTATTAAATTCACATAGGATACTAGGGGTAATTTTCTACCTATCATACTCACTAAGTTTAAACTAACCTAACTAACTTCATTAATTTTTTAAGTACGTCCTCTTTAAGCATTTATTATTGCACATGTAGACGAATATGGTGTTATTAAAGCCAATGATAGGAAAATTTGTTGTATAAATGTTGCTTAACTTTGGGAGTGAAAGTCAACTACAACATGAAAACATAGTAAAATTCAATCAATTTCTTTAAGATATAAAGGTATATAACGTAAGGGTTAAACAATTTTAATTAACGTAATGAAGTAAAAAAGCGAAATATAAGCCTAAAGTACATATTCAAATTTAGTGTAGAGGTGATTTCATTTATAAAGTACATACATGAAGTTGCAGAGTACCTATGACACGTTCGTTCATAAAAAGCACAGTATTGTAAATTTAATTTTTAACTTCAAATCAGTAACGTAACTACTTAAAATGTTTTCCTTACACCAATAAGTTTTTAGGGAGGCACGGTTTTAAATTAAATAAAACATGTAACATTCTCTTGTAAAAATTAACGTGTTAAAATTGTCAAAAATCATAAATATTCAATAAAAAAAACAATTTCATATAGACAACCGCACATGTAGAACTTAAACCAATAAAAACATGGATTTTGATATAAATCTTCGTTCTACGCCAGTGGCGTGACGCGGTCGTTACTAAGCAACAAAGATAAACAAGACATAATTTGTCTTCTGGACATGTAAGCGTTGCAACTTCGGGTGTGTCCTGAAACGGATTTTAGTATACTTTTTATGTAATGAAAAATGAAAATGAAAAAAAAAATTTGAAGGTAAAAATATAGTTTTTTTCTGTTTCAACGATTTTGAGGTTTTTAACTAATGCATGACTGTTTAATAGCTAATATACCAAATTTCAAAATTTTCTTGTGAAATTGCGAAAAATAATCGTAGATTGGATATTTAAAAAAATATTTTCTCGTAGCTATCTTGTGGACTATATATAGGATAAATATGAACAATAAGACAAGCTTTAATTTATTAAGGATGTTTAATAAAATTTTCACATAATTATTGTTTTTCAAATAATTTAAGATGAATCTGTGAATCACATATTATTTTGATACCCTGGTCGCAAAAAATATTTATGAATGCCCAATCTGTCTTTTAAAATTATTATAATTCTTTTCTCATTTCCAACAGATATATATATATATATATATATATATAGTAAAATAGTTTCGCTAGCCGCAGGCAGAATATCCCTGCAGCTGTATATTTCGTGATGAATGGGCCGCACACATTGCAGTAGATGGAACGCAATATGTCCGTTGGAGAGAAGCAATAACCATTAGGTATCGAGAAAACTACCCCATTTCGTATGACACAACTGGCGAATAAAGGAAAATTTATACGGAATAGGATAGCGGACAAGTAAAATTTAAAAAAAAGAACTATAATTTTTAGTGAATTTGATATTACAAACAAAAACTATCATCTTATTAATTTTAATAATAAACCCTACTGTTTAAAGTATAAATGAATTCGAAAGTATAGCACAAAAGCAACACTTGACTCAATTTAAAATCATCATATGTTTATTATTGTATCTGTAGAATTAATCTAATCTGTCTAACGCCGCCTCTGAGTTTCAATATAGTTTTCCTGACAATTTTGTAGTACAATCATTATGATACATTTTATTAGGAAGATCACATCTTATATATAGAAAACAATAAAAAATATAAGAAGAAGAGGTATATTACAAAAAATGGAATAAACACTATTAGAGAAGAAAAGAAGTAATAATTTTATAGCAAAAGCCACCAATGACTAGCATATGCTGACTATGTCGTTTTAATAGCAAGGAACAAAAGAAACCTCATAGAAATAAAAATAAATCTAATGGAAAAACAAAACATATGCAAATAAAAAAATGTAGAAACAGCAATAAGAATAACATCCAAGGACAAGATTGAACCATAGCAGAGTTTGAAGAATTGGAACACCTTATGTATCTAGGTGTCCTACTAAATAATAAATGCTAAAAGGAAAAGAGAATCGAGCTGAAAATCGCAAAAAGTACTAACTGCACAGGAGGCCTAAGAAGACTCCCAAAGAAGAAGGAAGTACATTCTGACAAGTAAAGATCAGAATTTATAAAACAGTATTAAGACCTACCTGAGATTCTTGTGAGACGTGGATAATGATAAACCAAACAAAACAAAGGCTGGAAACAAGCAAAAAGAAAACTCATAGAAGAATATTACTCCTAATAACATAATATAGGTACTATTAAATTCGTAGTAGGTGTATAAAAATAAGTAGTTATGTAAGTAAATTCAGAAGAGTGTTTGGCATAACTTCATTATTATTTTTTTTTGTTTCTATAATTGCGATTTAATGAAAAAGTATATTATAAGATCCCGACTTATTTCCACCTTCCCTTATTTCCAAATATGATAAACATTTTTTTATGAAATATAATGCAGCAATAAACCAATAAGGTAGATAATTTTATTACAAACACGGTGGAATTGAGATGTCTTCGAAAAATTTGGCAGATCTTAGGGTTGCCACGTTTTTAATTTGAAGAAGTAAGTAATGGATTGTAGGGGGTTAGAGAGCGCTGCGCGTATCACTCTATGCATTTTTCAATATCCTAGGTTTTCTTAGCTTCCTGTATTGCTTCATCCAGTACTACTGAGAAGAGTAGTGGATTCAGCATACATCCCTGTTTGACTCCTACTCTTGATTTATGTTCCTTTGACTCTTCCTTGTTTCTTCTGTCTATATTGGGTTATCGTTATACATTGCTTTTAATATTTCTATTAGCTTATTTGTTTTCGTTTTCTTAATATTCTTTTTTTGTCTTCTCTTGTTCCTCTATCAAATGCTTTTTCTAGATCTGTGAAACATGCATGAATGTCTCTGTCTTTTCTTAGGAATATTTCACTGATCTGTCTTATAATAAGTACTAAATCTTGTATAATCTTCTCTCGTCCAAATCCACATTCATATCTTCTATTGTGGCTTCAATTTGGTTATTCCTGTTATTATTCTTTTTTATATTATTCTGACACAGTTTTCCTGGCACACTTGATAATGATATTCCTCTATAATTACCATATTTTCTTTTTTAAATATAGGTACTCGTAATATGATTCCTGAATTCCATTTGTTTGGTACTTCTATATTTTTTGATATTTCATCCAGTAACTTTTTACATTGATTTAGTCCTTCTTCTCCCATATATTTTATCATTTCGGGGATTATGTTCTCTATCCCTCGCGTTTTTCCTAAATTTTCTTATACTAAGTTCTTCTATATTTTCATTCTTCCTTTATCGTATCTACGAGTATCTCTCTGGTATTGACATGTTCCTCTTAATGTCAGTAGCTATTGCAATTCCTCTAATATTATTTCGCTGAGAAACCTTAGGGGAATGGGTGGATCCAAGTTACATAAGTTTCCTTCTTCCATTTAGATACCTATTTATACTCTGGTTCTGTAAGGTAATAAATCCGAATTATCTACATTTATCTTCTTCAAAGTCAGGCTTCCCACTGTGCCCTTCAACAGGCAATGTCCCCTTAAGATCCCCGTTATGCCAAGGCTGACACATGTGTTGAACCATTTAAAAACAGCTTCTAATATGTAAATTGAGCGGTAAGGCCATATTTTATTAATAACTTGTTAATTAAATAGATATAATAAATAATTTATTATATTTTCATTTTAGAGGCAACGTATATATGTATTAAAACTATTGAAAAATATTAAAATCAAAAAGGTTTGATTATACAAATTTTAAAATTATTAATATACGCTGCTAAATATTTTATAGAATAATTCATCATTTTATAAAATTTTATAGATACAATACCTTTTTTCTCTTCCTATTTTAGTTTATTCAGTTGTGACAGCAGACATTTAAAATAAAATAAGTACCTAAAACTTTTAAAATAACTTATTTACTATTAATGAAATATTGATTGTTGTTGAGTGCGTCGCAGGTGCAATAATAGATTTCACGTCGCCTGATTTTATCCTAATATTCGCGAATTGGTGCCGCGCGGAGGCAGCGGCTGAACATAGCAAGTTGTTGCTGTCAGTTGTCCATGGAACGCAGTCAGGCTGTCAGTTTGCTGTCTGGTTTACATGTCTGTCGGGCGTGAGCCTGACATCATGATTATAGTTGATAGCCAGCAAAAATTGGATCTGCATTTTATCAACTTTCCGATTTGCATACACGCACAGGATCGGAGTTAACGTGAAACAATGGATAGGTAACGAATCGTTGCCTCTAAGGCATTGTTTATGGGATTTCTCTTCATTATCCCAATAATTCCACTACAAATATCTCAGGTACAAAAGTAGAGTGGTTCAAACATGCATTTTTGATATTTGTTTTCACTTATAGGGCTATATTTTATTAAAAACGTATGTTCTAGTAAAATGTAAAATACCGTGTGTACGGTTTATGGGTACGTTTTAGTACTAAAACACAACTTTTTTGAATATTTTTTATGTAAAATTTAAAGCACTTTTCAAATAGGACAAAAGAAAAGGTTTCTGAAATGTTATATATAAAATACAAATATTAATGTGAATAACTGTCTTTTCCTATTGGTATTTACCTGTCCGAAATGGTCATATTTATCTTAACCAGATTATATAAAAAATAAAAATACGAACTTTATAGCATCTCATTTTATGGGTACTTGGAAGAACTTGTTCGTTTGTAACATCTGTTGTCTCACAAATGTGGATGATCCTCGAGTTCAAATACTACCATATTTTAAACTTATCATATTGTAAATTATTTTAAAAAAGAAGATTTAAAATAAACAATATTAATTAGGATGAAAAAGAAAACTTAAAAACTATTATTTCTCCAAAAACGCTATTTTAAAAATTAATTAAGCCATAACATCTAGCAATTTATTTTTTGAATTATATTGAAGTTGGTACACTTCACTTCTAGTTACTTTACATTTGATTACATTTAGAAATGACAAAAAGGGGGAAATAGTACTAAAGGCTGCGAAATTTGAACGGAATATGGATTGAACCGTGTATAACTGATACTTTCCACTTTTTGATTATTTTTGCGCAATGATAACCAAGTTTTATAGATAAAGAGGCAAGCTAAAGATAAACTACAATAATGTACTGCCACAAGTCATGGATGATCATATGGCTGATTAATCCATCGCAGTACCTTTCTAATGATGTGCCACACATGGTTTATTCAATATTTAAAATTAAGGGGTTGGAAGGGAGGGAGTAGGCATATGACAGATCGTGAAAATGGAATAAAAGTCGACGTCTTTTAGCATTTTCTAAAAATCTAATGATTACTGCCAAATATCTGGTTGGACTGTTTTGAGTGGCCCACTCTTATACCCCATCCATTCGTATGTGCGCCAAAAAAAATTAAATCTATTTTCTATTAGGACCGGGCCTGTGCGGTATTTTAGTGTAAAAGCTATGTTGACAAAGCAGTTTTGTTGAAATCGTATTTTTTCTCTCTTTGTTTCAAGTAATCAAATCAGAAAAAAGGAGACGTGTTTATAGGTCTATATATTTTTTTGAAGGCCTAAGGAGGAAAGTGTTTTAAGTCGGAAAAAGTCACGTGATGATGTTGGATCCTAAGGTATTTCCAGCGTAGTATAGCCAGAAATCTAAAACATCTGCACAGGACTACCCATCCACATATTCTATCAAATATTGTCGGTTATGGTAATCTGGCAATATTGCAAATGTATAATACTCAGTATATTGCGGAATTAAAAGAAAGAAAATGTTTTTATGCATTACAGGCCTTGTAAACCTAGGGATCTATGACAATTATTTTCCTCCATTCTTCTCTATTTCTTCCTTTCTATTTTCTATTTCGTATTTTCAGTTTTCTGACATATTACAATAATTTACTAAAGTTTTCTCATGCTTTATTTTCTATACTATATATTAATATTAATTTAGTGTTTACGAAAAAGAGCTTGTATGAGGAAACAACAGCAATTTCTAAGATATTCATAGAGGAAGCGCCTCTTATGGATACTTGGCTGAAATTTGTTACCGAGATACCAAATTTTATTAAAAAAAGAACAAACTCTATTCCGATTATGAAGACTGCCTGTTTTGTAAATATTGATGTTCGCTTACAGAACACAATGATTGATGATGGGTCATTTAAAAATTGTCCGCAATTTTAGCAGCTTTATACAATCCACGCCAACATTAGCAGCACAGATAGTAAAACCAATATCATCCCTGTTGTTTTTGTCCTGCTGCTAAACAAGAAACAGATAATCCAGCTATTTTCTTGAAGGGTACAATTTCCATTTCAACCAATGTTTTTATGGCGAATAGTGCAAGAAATTGGTGAAAAAGCGTGAACACATATGGAAGTGTTAAACTTCGGTTAAATTACATATGACCCTGAAACAGAGGAAAACCAAATATGGATAACCTTATGAAAAAATTCGTCATACGATTGCTTGATAAATTTGGCATTCATTATAAAAATGTCGTGATTATAAATTGTAACTGTAAACAATATTGTTGTTAATGATTGCTTCCTCTTATATTGTTGTTCACGATTATAGTAAAAAATGTATTTCATATTTTCATGACTCATTTATTAAAGGGTAAAACGAGAAAAGACGTCCAGGGTAACAAAACTGATGAAAAGATGATATCAGAAAGGATTCATCTGGAGTTATTTACAGGTAAAAATTTGTCCGACAGGGAAAATTTTACGTAAAAAATATCCAATCACAAAACGCGAAATCACAAAATAGAAAGACACCATCGACCATCAAAAGAATTTTTTGAAATTAAAAACATATGATACTTAAAATTATTACTTCTCGAATATAAAAAGCTGAAGTGCTATTTTTTTATTCATTAAATAGATTTTTGTTCGCTCTCCTATTTTTTTTCAAAATTTTATCGAGTGGTTTTTTGTATAATAGAAAATAGATAGACGGACAGAATTTTTACATACTTTAAATGGTGAGCCTAAAATGTGCTTCTTTTGTTAATAATAATATCAGTTTCAAAACGATCAAAAATTCTGAAACTTTGTGATTTAATAAACGTTATTGTTAGACTACAAACAATGATTTTAAAAAATCTATGGAAAAGTGGTTTCACGCTCGAACTACCTTAATCAACAGTTCCTTGTAAGTTACGGTAAGAATGTGTGCCTAAGTTCCATGGCCACTTATGGGTATCCAAAAATTCGATGTCTTCTGTGAACCAAAGTCTCACAACCTAACTCTATGTGGGACAGATTATCTCTCTGTTACATAACTTGCAGCTCAAAGTGTATTGTCTCATGGTACGAGGATGTGCATGCTCTTGTATTCCTTGACTTAATGGCTTCTGTAAAACTTGTTTCCAGTATTAGGTGTATTTACATATCTGCTTACCATTTTTGTATCCATCCTCAGACTCTAAACTTTGAAACACCAAGAATTTTTCTGGTCCAACATAATTTCTTCTTCAGCTTTTTAGTTAGAGTCATAAAGACTGACAGGCTAGCAACCGATACACACTTGCCGCATAGCTAATATTTGTCAATCGAGATTCGTCGAATACCGCATGTCTGTGCCCGGCTTAATGAAAATGTCATTTGTATTTTCTCTGCCTCACTAAGTACATTTGCTTCAGCCCCTGCTCCGATTATTAAACATTACTCAGATTTTCGATAGAAAACATTGCTAGTGAAACATTAATTAAATTCTGTTTTGAACTTTTCTAACTTTAAATTTATATTAACCAAATACGATTAAAATCTTCAAGATTTTTATACAGAATACATCAGAAAATTGTTTTGTTTTCATATTTGATTACAGAAAAGTGACAACAAAGAATTTCAGATAGTGTATTTAGATACTAGGTTTCATCTTAGCATTGTAACTTTGTTATTTTTCCAAGTCCTCAAATATACAATAGTTGTAAAGAGCTTTCAGTTATATTTAAAATTATATGTATGACACATAGGTATCATTTGAAATATTTAACTTTGTTGGTGGTTCCATGAACTTGTCAAGAAATATGTACTACAAAATATTTTTTAGATTATTTTATTACAGATTGGTTTAAATTGAAATAACACCTGGTTTCAAAGTCAAATAACAAATAATTATAGAGGTTGGTACCTATCTTTATTTATAATTAGTTAATTCGTTTTATATATAGACAATACACAGACAGTGTCCATGATCCCCACAACTGTATATTTTATATAACTTTACACAGCATTTTAATACAAATTATTAATTAACAATAGCTTTTTCATTGGTAGTATTTTTTTTTTTGTTTAATTTAAGAACAGAACACAATTAGCATTTTTGATAGTAACTCTAAAATCACATTTATGTACTACTTCCCCCACTTGAGCTTTTTTGCCTAGCCTAGTTAGATATTTTCCGTATATTGAAACTTTATAGACATAAAACTTATGTAATCTGTTTTAGTTACTGTTTCTTCTTGTATAAATATAAGGGTGATTTTTTGTTGGGCATAGGAATTTTGAGAAAACAGGAGCTCCGTTTGTACTCTTTTTCCCAAAAGGCTCTAGTAGTGAATTCCACAAGTTATTTGCAACTAAAAAATAATATGTGAATGTTAAATATAACGTATGTTCGCGCAAAATCTTCGTATGGTTTTTACTTCTAGAATTTTTTGAGGTGTTAAATATTAAAATGATTTCATTCACAACAATATAAATATAAATTTTAAAGAGCACTAAGAATGCAAGTAATTAATTATTCATCTTTACCGAAACTTACACTTAAATTAGTTTTCAAAGTAAATTTTCATTTTTTAGGTTATGCACAATATCTTTTAGAATAATTCAATAATTTTATTATTATTAACTAACTTAGCAAGCCAAAATTCAAGTGCACACTGTCAATTTCTGGCAATTAATGTATATGTTTTCGGGCCCACAGCCCATTAAAAGAACTAATATTTTATAATTTGTCACACTTTTGAAAAAAAATTTCAACTCGTATCTTTAAATACATATTTCCTTGCAAAAAAAGGCAAAAGCTAATGAGATCTAGTAGTCTATGAAACCTATTGTTGCAATGACAGTTGCTGTCAAAATAAGTAGTGATTTAACTTAAACATAAAATGGTCGATTTAAGTGAAAGAGAAACAAAAAAATATTAATGATTGGGTTTGGGAACAGAAAAAAGACATAAAAAGACACACCAAGAAGTTTGTTATAGTTTTAATGCTAATTCATCCGAATTGAAAATAACACGTTCGCTATTTATAAAACTTTACAAAAATATTACACTAGTGGCATAGTTGCCAATTTACCAAAAACTGGAGATTAAAGAATGTACCAAATGAAGACGTAGGAGTATATCATATTATTGCTATAGGTTTAGAGGAAAACTCTCATTTGTCTACTACTGAACTCGCCAATCTGTACGAATTTAGCCATCGTTCAATAAAACGCGAAATATATCATCCATACAAAATTGGCCTTTTTCAAGAACTCTTTGACGAGAATTTTGACAGACGGTTAGAATTTTGTAAAACAATAATGAATATTTGCAATCATGATAATAATTTTGTAAGAAAGTGGTGTTTTTAGACGATACATTTATTTAAATGGAACAGTTAATACATAACAGCCGCTACTGGTCAATAACATTCTATGGACTCCTAATAAGTTTATGTTAACAAACTAAACAATTTGCAAGAGCTAGCTGAAAAAATAACGAAATTGATTCAAAGAATTCCAACAGAAGTAATAACCAATATTGCAAAAGAGTTTAGAAACAGACTAGGCTGTTGTGAAGAAGTAAAGGGTGCTCAGTTTGAATGTTTAATATGTTTAGTTTCACTTTACACCATACTCCCGTTTTATTTTAGTGTTCTGTATAAATTTAATTGTGGTTAATTACTTGATTACCTTATTTCTTTCATAGACTACTACTTCTACAATAGATTTTGCCTTAAAAAGTATGTAGAGGAGAGGCACCTAATTTCGGATAGTTCTCATCTAAGAATCCAATCGCATATTTTAAAGTAAAATATCATACAGGTACCTAAGAAACCAATACAAATACTTCCTGAAAATATTTTGTGGTTTAATTACTTCCTAATAGATGGTAGTCGTGAAAACTTATAAACACGGTGTTAGTTTTTTGTGACGCGACATGCAAAGTGTGATTACTTAATGTATAGTAGAAAATTTAACCTAGCTAAGTTAAAAGGTTAATTCAGATGTAGTATCAGTTGGAATTGTAAATTTTTGAAAAGTTTTGTATTTTCAAACTCATAAACTAACATGCAGAATTTTGCTTAATTTCGGATAGGCCCAGTTTCAGATATCCAAAATTAGGAAGCTAAATTTATTGCCTGTAATAGATTTATAGATATTTGACTAACATTGACTCTTTATTTCCTGAAAAATATACCTATACAAGCAAAGAAAATGGGGCACCTAAATGCCTCCAAAACGTTTGACGTTCCAAAATTATCACTATAACAATATGTTAAGCAAAGTGACAAAACTCCGAGAAGTTAGTGGCTGTTTCGATTGGCAGAAAGCCGTCAATTTTCAAAGAAATGAAGGATGATTTGGTGTCTTATTGTTTGGAAATGAACAGGCATTTTTATGACATAAGCGCTGCCGATACCAGAAGACTTGCCTACCAAATTGTATTAAGAAATGACCTCGGCCATTCTTTTTCAAGAAAAAACAAAAATGCCGAAAAAAATGGTTCTTCAAAAGGCATCCTGTATTAACTTTCAGAAAACCTCAAGGGATATCGAAAGCGAGAATAAAAGAAGATGCACCGGAAAACATTAATCGTTTCTTTGATTTATTGGAGCCAGCGATGGATAAAATCAGTTATAATCCGGCACGAATTTAAAATGTAGATGAAACCGAAATTACAAGGGTGCAGACAAAAAATTGTCAAGTCATCACTTTGAAGGAGAAAAACCAAATTAGATCAATAACTGCCACTGAGCACTAGTAACAATAGTGATGTACATGAATGCTGTTTTGTGCCACTGTTAGTTGTTTTTCTGAGGAAAAATATGAAAATTGAAGTGTTAGATGCAGCGCCACCAGATCCGATGGCAGCATGCCATCCATCAGGTTGGATACAGCAACACATAATTTCCCAGCGGATGCAACACTTCATGCTTCAAGTAATACCCTCCCGCGAGGAAGAACAAATCAAGTCACAATTGTATGTATCGCGCCTCTTATATCTCACAAAATGAGGTCATTAGATTTATTACTCGTAACAAACCAAATGTGGCTAAGTCATAATCCTGATCGTAACATAACTGCTTTTTATATTTGTAATCTAATGTGTCCTGCATAGTTGAAAACCGCAACTGCTGAGCTCTCCGCCAATGGTTTTAATCTGGCATACACCTATTAAACAGAACTGTTTTTTCGGAACATTACTTTGTAATTGAGAGACAACGAGAGAGAACATCACCACCGGCATCAACGCCGCAGTTAATTAATGACGGAACGCCTTCAAGAGATCAGGAGGAAACACGACAATATAAACAAAAAGAAACACCTCCGCAAACCAAAAAAAATCCGATTTTTAAATGTATAGATGAAGCCAAAGAAAAAATGGTGCGGGTCGTGGATATTAATTAGTTAGTCCACTATCTTCTTGTAGTGAAGAAGCAAATAAATCAATGAAATTTCAGCAGGGACCCAGCTTGAACAGGAACACAAAAATTCACTAAAGGGAAAAGTCAAAACAGCGGCTTGAATTGATCCACAGCAGTAAAGGTAAAGCAAAATCATAGAAGATTAAATAAAAGAACAATAGCAGTGACGACTCATTAAATTCTAGAAAGAATCCTATCCTGGTTGATCATCTGGATATGGATGCTGCTGACAAAAATAGGGGTGCAGAATGCATGTTTTGCAGTGGTATATATTCTCAAGATATCCGATGTGAAAAGTGTGGATCAAATGTGAAAAATGTTTTTGCTGAAGTCACGAACAGTGTTCCAATTTTGGTAAGTACAAATCGTACATATGTGACTTTTATTTGGATCCGTAAATGTTTGTTGAGGAAATCAATTGCAAAATAAAGAGATCCTAATTTCGGATATGGTACCCGAAAGCAGAAACCCTATATTTTTTATATCATATGATTTCTCTTTTTTAGTTTGTCTAATAAACATAATATACCAATTTTGTTTACTTCTGTAGACTACCATATAAGCTTGCAATGACGATCAACTCCTTCAAAAAGTTTTTCACCGAATTTTGAATTAATCCAAAAAGCTATCCGAAATTAGGTGCATTTCCTTTACTTTTTTGTTAATATCTCGCCTGGCTTTGAAATAAAAGATATCGAATTGTATGTACTGGTAATAAAATGCTATATTCGCAAATAACATAATATATAGAGTGTCCAATTACAAATTACATAACCAGCATTATATCCGATCAAAGCAGAAACTCAAAATTGTTAAAAAAAATGACAGCAAATATGTATACTTATTACGATAATATATACCTAGTGAATTTCATTTCGATATCTCTAAAAACTCAAGAGATATTTATTTGGTTCAATACATTTACACATCAATGCCACTTATAGTCTCAACACTATATCTATATCCCAAGATTACTACCTTTAAATTTACTATCAATAAATCCATTACTACTTATTATTTGAGCAGACACAATGTAAATGTTAAATTTTACATTTTGGAGATACATTTTTATTATTTTAAGAATTAAGTTCTTTTTATTTTTTCGTGATCAATTCTATACTTGAAGTATAAAATTGGCAAGATATTCCAATATTGAGGCGCCCTCTCGTACAGCTCACGCGAACATAAAACAAATAATTTTACGGTACAGATTACTTACTAAAGCACTACATTCATTTAGTATTATTCTACCAGACGTCGACACAGTATATAATTTGTTATTTTCTATTACCAGTATAAATATTTTTTCGCTCTTGTAACAAATATGTTTTGAGTGACATTCAACCCGATTGTTATTTTACATGACGTTGACGAATGTTAGCAGATTCTTTTCTTAAAACATCATGTGTAATTTTTGTATAAATATAAAAAGTTATTCTATTCTTTCTTTCAGTTTATTGGTATAAGAGTGTTACTAGAATATAACGGTAACCTACGCATTATTCTAAATCTATAGTATGGTTAGAATTATTACCTTTGACCTTTTGACTACATTAAAACATTAATTTTGCCTTTGGCATTAAAATGTCCCAAGTTTACCACCTTTTCAGGCAGAGTCGAAATAATATAAGTATTATATTATTTTAAGTAGGTATAAATGTCTAATATAAAGAACAAATTGCTTTCTATTAATTTTAGTTCTAATTGGTTTAACGACCAGTGATTGTATCTTAGTATTTGGTTTACTGAAGAGTGATAAATTTTGGTGTGTTATTGTTAGAATGTGGCGTCCAGCGGCATGTGCTGATAATGAAAATTCTTTCAGAAGAAAACATTGATCTTCCGATGCTAAAAAAATAATTGAAAATGTGTACCAATCATTGCTGGAAAGAGATTTTATTTCAAGTGATGCTTTAGCCGAGACATTTGTTTAACAAGAACTTCTTTATCTTCGGTAAAGGATACAGGACGCAAACCTCTCATTCCCAGAAAAAAGAGAAGTGGCTCTGGCACATTTAAGAAAATTGACGAGAATGATTTGGATTTATTAACAAGGAAACTTTATCAAACGTATGAACAATTCGTACGTACTCTGGTTTCTCTAAAAAAGAGGCTGACCAACGGTGGAACAAACATTTCTTGCAGCATTTCAAGCGTGAGAAAAAGTTTGCTTAAAATGGGTTATAAATATCACACAATTGATAAAAGACGATCCTTTAATGGATATAAACATTTACGGGATTGGCGTTATCAATATTTAACGGCTATTTATACAATATAGGGCAGAAAATCCCCCACTTATCTAGATTAACGAAACTGTTTCGATACATATGACACTGTAAGAATAAAAATGAATGACTTTTTCAAAAAAAGTCAATCTACGTCTCCTTCAAATAAAGGCAAAATGATAAAAATAATACATGCACGTTCAGAAAATGGCTTCGCTTCGAACTGTTTGTTGTTTTTAGCTAGAAATGTAGTAGATTTTCTTCTCTAGATTACCACCAGACACTGACGTCAACATTTTGAAGGTTGGTTTGAATCGACTTCGTAAAAATTAACCAAAAAATAGCGTTATTGTAATGGCAATGCTTTAGTTGGCATAGTCGTCGAGTAAAACAGATTCTTAATAGTATAAAAGTAGAAATTCAAAATTTTATGATGAATAATAATTTAAATTTTGAAAAATTTACAAAAATCGGGACCTTTTAAAATTGATAGAGAATATGTTTGTGAGAAACTGCCAATAGAAAATGGATATAGTACAGTGTTGGGCCTTCCTCCCTACTAATGTGTATTCAATCCAATTGAACTAATATTGAATCAAGTAAAATAAAATATTAGAAGAAATAATATATTCTCCACATTAAATACATCAGTATTAGAATTAATAAAAAATATAGTAAGTAACATTTCTGCAGACAATTGGAAAAACTGTATACAACATGTAATTAAGGTGGAAAATTCCTATATGTATATAAGTGCTAATGTTCAATACTCAATAATAGGTTTAGATAAAGATGGTGCTAGTGGCACAGAACTAAATTTAGAGTAAAATAAAATTTTGTTTCGAAAAATTGATTCTTTTAAAAATTTTCTGTGTACCCATATTGTGCCGTATTTTAATCTGAAACTTAATTTTAATCTTGAAGTACACATGCAATCCTATCATTGTACATTTTAATTATAATAACTTGAAAAAATATTTTCCATTTACTAAGAAATCAGTATGCAGACAGCTATATCTTGAAGCCAACACTGCACCGATTTATTGAGGTTTGAAGATGTTAAGATCTACACAATGGGGTGTAATAAGTTAGTTGACTTATTACAGAAACGGTCAGTGGTTTATTTCCAACCATACTATAAACAAATCATTAAACCTTTTACTTACATCGAGCCTGACCTCTTTCAGACAAATGAAAACAATCTGGAGCAAAAAATCCAAAGTCTAATTGATGATCTGCAGTGTGAGGAAATGTATAATTCAGTGTAAAGTGATGTGGTATCACAGTGAAATCGTCTAAATCAAACTCTGCTCTATTACTAACTTCCAAATCTATGTGCTGCCATTTTATCATAATATCGCCAATAATTTTTCGTTCACTTAAATAAGTCAGACCTCTGATACAAGGACATGCGAAATTTTGTAACACATAACAATCGAATGGCAAATTTTCCATTTCATAGAATACATCTAACCCTACAACAAAACTTAATGATTTAATAATAATATTAGTAGTACTTACTTACAGGAGGAATTAATTAATTTTTTTTTATTAAAAAGAAAACAACTACTACATTACAATCACTTACTAGGAGGAGGTATGACGCTAACTATTGTTCTAGGTAGATGGTCTCTCAGATATCTCAAAATCTGTAATAAATCCATTCTATGTTTTTCCAACGAAGTATAATAATTACGAAAATAGCATACATCGTCGCAGAAGTCGTTATCGCCAATCATTAATGTAATCAACTAAAAACAGATAATATGGTATAAAGAATCCAAGGAAAGAAATATCCAGTATAATAGAAGCTAGAACGCTAGATGCCATCAGAATTAAAAGAAAGAAAAATTAGAAAATACATTAGAGAAACAGATTGATATAACAGGAAGTAAAGAAATGAAGAAATTAGCTAATAAATTATAGCTTAGCATAAAATATAAAGCAATTGAAGAAAATAGTGGGATGGAAATGTCATAATTTGATATTAAATAATCTCTTTTGAAACAGAATACTTTGAAATTATTTTTAGAAGCTAAAGTTAATTTCATATAATTCTATAAGGTAACTCTAGGTTTCTCTTCACAAGAAACCTTAGTCTTGATAGACCATTGCAGTAATACAATACGTGGATTCTAGTAGTCTTCTTGTATTTTGTTTCTTAAGAATTCAGTGACCTGTTACAAACCTGGTTTCCTATTTTTACTACTTTCCTGTTACTGCTGTTAGAGTTATTTCTTCTTTCTCTTTCTTAATGAGTTTGGACACCTTTCTTAAGATTTCTTTTCAATTAATTGAGTCGTGTTATCCAAGTAGTTGTTCTTGCTGTGTTGCAGAAAAATTCCAAGCCAATCATGGTCTTTATTGCCCTTTGTGAACTTTATTTTGACTATCTAGGTATTATAAGACATTTTTACATTAGTCTTGATTCGAGCGGCATGGAACTCTTCTAGCTCTGCTCGACTGTCGGAGTGAGCGGAAATAGTCTTGTTTGAGTAAGTTGACTGAGGTTCTTATCATTGGCTTGATAGACTTTTTGCCACCAGATCATCAATTCGTACATTATCATAGGTAATACGATATAGGAACATCATGCTGTATCCCCCAGATTTTGTCAGACATTTTTCTATATTTTTTACAATAAGGAGATCAGGGACAAATAAGAAAATAAAACCATTTTTCAGAAGGCTACTAAAAAAGATTACTAGAAAACGTTGTTCAAACTATTTCAAATTGGGAGAAATATAAACAAGTCGAACTAGAAATTGTAAGGAGTAAGAGATTCTACACAAATTCGAAGGAAGCATCCAAAAATTCTAGTTATTAACTTACGTACTTTCCAATGATTATTGAAGTCGACTCTAGGATCATTTTTTATTCTGTTGGTCAACACTTTTACCATGTATAGGATATTAGAAGATATAGCCCCGTTTTCAGCTACATTGAATTGTGAGGCAAATTCGGCTGTTTGTGAACCTCTTAAAGCAAAACCAAATAAATTGGGATTAAAAACCTTTAAAATATTCGGTAAAGTCAAGTACAATCTCCATGTTTTTTCGCCACCTAAAAATCATTATTATTTTAGAGGTTGCTTGAAGATGGTAGACAATGATCATGTTTCTCTATGATTTCGTACTTCCATTGTTATAGGAGCCTATAAAAATTCTATTAGAAGGTAAACGAAACGTAGTGTAACCGAAATGAGCAAAATGATGAATAAATCTAATTTTCAAAGAACCCAATTAAATATAGAAAGAAGATGACAAAAAAAACACTACTGACTTCTAATTATTTGTACGAACTACATCTTTACGGGCTACCCGAGGTACGTACACAAATAGAAGAGTACGCTACTTAAGAATAGTGTACGTTTCAAACACCAAACTGCAAAAATGTTAAAATTTTGAGAAATATTGAGCTAAAACTACAAGACATTATCATTACTTTCAAGCTAGAAACTTTGTTCCATCGTACCTTTGTAACATGCTATAAAATTAATCAAAAGCAAACTTATACTAACAGAATGATCTGAAACATCAGTTGATTTCAATGTCCAAAAACAAAGAATTCTAATTGGAATTCCACTATCACAAGTTGTCATTAGTATCTATACGAAGTGATTTTGAGGTAGACGAAATAACATTTTTAAATAAAATTGCAAATTAATATCTATTTATTTATAGGGATGGATGGTTGATTGCTTAGAGAATTCCAATCATAACAAGTTGTGAGTCGCACCATACAGAAATTTTTTTTAAAGTTTTTATAATATGAAGTTTATAAAAACAGCACTTAATGCGAATAATACCAAGTAAAACCAAAATAAAGTACATCAGGTTAGAAGTATGAGTAACTGCTCATTTATAACAGAAAAAGCTCATAGGTAAAAAGGTGCCCTCGGTATTATTACGTCAGTATTGACCTGAAGACTATTGGTTATACAATATATATTAAAATGCGAAAATCAAAATGGGAGTACGAAATCATATATAATGAACCATTTTAGACATTATACACATTGGCATATCGTCGTCTTGTATAGGTACAGGTCCACCTTTAAAGATTTCAAGTGAAGAGTGGAAAAGGAATTAAAAAAACATATTTTTGGATTTTTATCTTCCTTAATGAGAAAAAGGAAAAGAAGTTGTATTTTTATTGTCTCGATATTAATAATATTTCAAAAATCACCCTATGCAATTAATTTTTAATAGATAAAGAAAAGGTAAATAGATACAAAAATAGCTGTTTAAAGATTTTTTTATATTTTCTCGCTTACCTAAGTTGTTGTTATTAGCATTCTTCAATATTATCTTCTGACCTTTATATATATTTATATACTCGTATAATATACCTATTAGCAAAATCTATTTCACTTTTTTATCTGACATCTAATTTTTTGCAATAAAATAAACGAAAAGATACAAAGAGTTTTAATAAATGATTTATTACTTCAAACCCGTTAAAAAAGAATAGAACAAGAGTAGTCTATTTATTAAAAATTATATGTGGCATTATAAATGGCATACATTGTCATGTCATGGAATAGTAGATTCTGTAACAAGGTTAGAATGAAAAAAAATGTGTTATTCTAACTGAGTAACAGATTATATTTTTCTCCACGACCACAAATTTACTCGATTTTTCACTTATTATTTTATTTGTATTAAAATTTGTTATTACTGCGCAGCCATTTACGTTTGTCATTGACAGTTTTGACATCCATGGCTATCGATATTGTTTAGAACAATTACGGAATATCATTCCTTCACTTGTTATGGAATGAAAATACATGCAAAACACATAAGAAGCAAGTGTTTCGGAATAAATATTCTCTCTACAGAGTGAGAATGTTTACATTATAGAAAATGATTTTGAAAATTAGCACATTCCACTAATGGTCGTGGAGAAAATAACATTTACATATCCTTACGTCTTCACTTTTCTAATAATGTGTTGAAAAAGTTTATATTTTATCATTTACCTCCAGAAAATGATCTTCCTCTCTCCTCTGCATAAATTGTCTGAATAGACGAAATTGCGGATATGCCTGTTCCAGCACTTAAACTATCCCCTAGGTTTCCAACTATATCTATATCCCCAGGTCGTATATGATGAGCATCGGTTGGAACTTTATCACTTCTAAGTTTGCCACTCAGATCACAAGGAAATTGAGTGGAACTAGGAATTTCTTTTGCTGCTTTCTAGAAAATATATATATGTAGTCAAATACAAATAAAAAAAATAACAAAACTTAGTGTTTTTACAGAACTACATTAAAAGGAAACCAATTAAGAAGTTGTAAAGTCGATTAAGAAATAAAAAAAGGAGATGTAAAGATTAGACAATTTTAAAATCTATGGAAAGTGCACATTTTTAAAATAATAATAATAAGAATAACATTAATTTTATTTGTCTTGATGTAAGGCGATATTAAAATAAAAGCAAAGTAAAATTTTTGAATATCGTACATTTATTTCATAAAAACGTGCTGCTGCTACTAAAATTGTTTTTATTTACATTCATTCTTTCCAGTAACCGCCTATATTCTAAACTTTTAGTAAATTTTTTCGTTTGCTGAGTTAATATATATTTAAAGTTCCTGAATACTGGTATCAAAATATCATCAAATATAGTTCTTTCTTGGGCTTTCAAATTGTCAAACGTTATCAGAAGTACCACGAGTAAAATAATGCCTTCAGCGTTGACCATTGTGGGTATTGTGAGACCTAAAACAAATTTAAAAATAATATAATAAGAATATTTAAAATTGTACACATTTTTTTACATGGTCCTTTTAAGGAGTTCTTGGGAATATTTTGAAGTTTACCAACTAGAAAGTTACTTTGCAATAGAGATATACTTTTAATACTTTTATAGCTAGATAGATAATAGTTATTGGTAATAAAACAGAATGATGTTAAAAATGACATTTTTATTTTAAAATTGTACATTAGGTGGGATTTTTTTAGCAACCAACAGTATTTATTCACATGCAATTTGTGTTAACAGGTCAAAATCACAATTAAAACGCTTAAAGCTTGCCTCACTGTCTAACCTCAGTTGTTATTCATAACCTCGTATCAAGATAGAAAGGAAAGCAAGATTAAAATAGTCTCACGTAGGTGACATTGGATAAAATTTCCATTAGTGCATCTAAAATTCTGTCAAACTAATATTTTTCAAAGATTTTGTGTACTTTTAGTGTATTATTGAACGTGTTACATATAATCGTTGCTTTTCTAAAATTCGGTTGAAAAAACCATATCATTTCTGATATATATATATATATATTTCAGCTTAGCTGTCCTGAATTCTATTTATACCACCAGAGGAAACTTAATATAATAAACTCCACACTTCTTAAACCAATAACTTCATATTTATTTATCCTAATCTTTGAGATACTTTTAATTGCTTATTGTCCAATAAACACACAAAAAATTACTCATTTCATTTTCTTTCAAAAGTCCCAAATTCTCCTATATCCAAGTAGCCATGTTCACAACTACTCAGATATTCCCACACTGACTTGTGACCAACCTGACCCAGGTAGCGTCATAATTTCTATAATTCCCATTTTATAAAGAAATTTAAATCATTTACATTCAAATCCGTTTTTCTTCGGAAGAATTATTCCCACGAATTTCAGTATTTTTTTTAGATGTTTATAAAACAAACTCGATTTCTAAACATTACATGTACACCCAGACATCATAACCATAAAACACATAAAAATTAATTTTAGTTTCATACAAAATTCTATTCCAGCCATCACAATCATAACAATAAAAAATGACATGAATCTATTAGTAGATAATTAATGAGTCTGGCGACACTGTGGGAATATGCATCGTCGGTAATTAAAATCAGTATAAAAGACCGAGTTCAAAAGGAGCTCGAGATAGTTCAATTTTAAACTTCAAATCATCAGTACTATATATCGTCAACAACGTTCCAGCCGTCCCGACGCTCTGACAGCGCTTGAAAATCCGTACGAGACCGACGCCCATCGCATCGTTCTGACGAACATATTTTCTGCCAAATTTCGACGCCCCTTTATTTGCCGGTACTCTGACCGGCACCTCTTTTTCTTCCAAACTCAAACGACGTCTCAATTACATTGCGACGCCGTTGACATGTCGGAACCACTAACTGAAGACATACTCCCTATGGTCTGTGTATCTGATGGTGGGCTAATAATTCACGGTGAGTGAATTATCCAAAGTAACCTAGCAATTAGTAGTAATGTAACAATAAATGTACATATAGACAAACATTGGGATTTCCACTTGTGTCCTGCCCATTGAATGGGACACAGGAAACATTTGCCTTTAAATTGTACCAACATAAAGACACTACGAATTTGGTGCGACCGAAGTGTTAGTTTACCCTCGACCTATAGTAAATCACCAGCTGATTAGGGGTGAACGACACGGCGGTTGGCTAAGTTCTGTTTGCACTGATTCACATAAATATGGTCGATGTTACTACAGGGTTGGACTCTCTTAACTCTCTCAAAATCTGCAACATTAGGTAACTCTGAACATGAGGGGTAGTACGCTGGTACTGATCCGGCCCTACCTCAGTAGGATTACCTAGAATAATTTCCCTGCCTAGGTGGGCCTGAACATAAGGGTTACTCGTCGGTATTGATCCGGCCGTAACTCAGTAGGGGCACCTAGAAACCATCTCTAGTACTTTTAAAGAGAATCCAAACTTGAGTATATCTGCTGTATATCAAAGTACAAATATCTGAACTTGTACATATTTGATGGCAAATGGCCTGTGGCCGATTATACTGAGCGGGACCCCACGAGGTCCCAATGAGGCATTCAAATTTCCGATGTCTATTCCATTTAAACAAGTATTAAATAAATCAAGTTAAATGGCTTCTTGTGTTTGATTTCATTCGCAAATTTGCACCAAACTTTGCAAAAAGGATTTGGGTTAATTTTATACAACGTGGGGAATATAAATACATACAAAACTATTAACTAGACGATCACTACCAGGGAGAAAGGCCAATAAAGGTAAATATAGAAATATCGGAAAAAGGGGAACGGGATGGGTTTAATTATTAAAGTTTCTTTGTGTTTTTCAAATTAACTAGTACCCAGGGGTAGGTAGGTTACAGACTCTACCATACATGCTCTAGCCAAACGATTCAATTACGCCATTACCCCAAAATCAATTCCTGTAGAGACCACCATTAGTCAAACAGAAAGAACCATATCTTACTTCCCATCAAATTAAGCTGAAACTCCCCATAATGATATTGCGATATCCTTCCAGATGATAAAGACAATACCACATCTTACCTTGACAAAATGCACGACCCCACTACTTACCTAGACATACTCACATATTTCCATATCAAAAAGTTTGAATTTCCTTCCGACAATAAAAAACAACACATATGAGACAAATCCTATAAAATTCGAGGAATTAACGGTCCCCTAAAAATTCACAACCCTTATGCCAATTTTCAGTCGATATAACTCCTTCATACAACTATTAACAAAACACCCAGACTTTTTATCCAATTGCTAAACAAGGCTACTTTTAGATCAAATACTACAACTTCTCAAAAAGCTGAATATTTCACATTCCTATTAACTTCTAAGTTTTGACATAGTACCGTAACATTCCCATTAGTGAAATTATAACCGTACTATAATCTAAATGTCAGTCTTATTATTTATTAAGTACCCTTAGCTTCCTCATTGTTGTGTGGGTATTTGTTTCCTGTTAATTCTGCCACAGCATTTGTAACATCTATAAATAATACATGCAGGGATATTTTACATTCATATCAGGTTATATGAAGTTCGTTGAGAGTGAAAATGTGGTCATTTACAAGTTTGTTGTTTCTAAATCTTACTTCTTATTCATGTAGCGTATTTTTTATAGCTCAGTCTATATTTATTATTTTTGCCGCCACTTCATAAATTGTATCTAATAATGCAATGTGCCTTTTATTTAAAGCACTTATTAAGACTGATTGTTAACACTTGCGTGGGTTTAACAACTTTATTTATAGGAACAATACAAGTCTACCTAAAAATATAAATTAACATGAATAACAGTTACAGAAATTGCTTCCGAAATAATAGATCATATTAATCCGAAGAAAGCTCCAAGATTTGACTTAGTCACTGTAAAAAGTGTACAACAATTATCTAAAAAAACTTTAGTTAAATTAACTAATCTAATAAATACAGAAGTCATAATGATACCAAAGCCAGATAATTCTTCCCATGAAGCCTCTTCATACATCGGTTTGTGTTCTTTTATGTTTTTTGAGAAACTGGCACAAAGGTTGATATTCCTCAATTAAATACGAGTAGTAATAACATTTATGATGCGAATATCGAGATGGGAACATTTACTTACTTCTTTGGCCGATACTCAAAATCGCCTCACTGCGTTAATTTAATAGTAACATACTTCGTTTGCGACAATTACAAGGAATGTTTACCATAATTTCAGATAACACAAGATATGATTTGGACAAATTAAACCGAATCGTACTAATCGGTTTAACCTGTCCAAAAAATATATTTTTAGGGCGACCAATACTTAAATTCTTTTTTGCCGTAGTAGTGGTACTAAAAACGAGAAAACTATTTACAATAAAAAACGATAAAAACCAATTCAATTTTCTAGGATACTGTTGCAGAATATTTAAATACTTATTTTCACAAGACCAATAGCTTAAAACAGATGGGTTATGTTTTAGCCGAAGTGAGACCATCGATTCAACGGTAAATAACATATTTTATTATGTTTTTAGTGAGTTGTAGCGAATTTCGTCAATGTGACCATTTTATTTTCTTTTAGTGTTATGTTTTGCAATAAATTTGAATACAACAACATTTTTGAATAGAGAATGAAGAGACCTTTCAAATGAAGTGTCACAAGCTCGTACTTCCATTTAAAAATTTGGGCATTATAACTGTAACTCCGAGAGTTTTCAATGTACGTATAAAATTTAATTGAAATAATGAATTTATTCTAATTAGCTGTTCCACGCTGTATGTTAGCGTATTTAGTAAACATTGAATTTCAATTTAGGATATGCACATTTTTTTTGAAAAACTTGATCACAGTCAATGATCAACATTAATACACCTTTTTTTACCTGGCAACCTAGAGGTTGTGGCTGATTAAGAGCTAACAACATTTTTTTTAAATTGTGAATATAATTTCATTCAAATGACGTTTAATTTATTTAAAAAACATATAAATGCACAGAGTAGGTCTTGATCAATTGAATCAAATGTTTCTGAAAAATCTAAAGTGACTAATAACTCTCCCATTTTCTTATTAATAGCTCGGCAACGGTAGTACTGTAACCTTTGTGCAAACCAGATTGTTGAGAAGGTAGAATATTATTGTTTGTAAGGTTTAATAGTGTGTTTTACATTAACTACCCATACATCTGCCGGAAAAGTAGCCACTGTGTGGGCTTATAGCAATATGTATTCGATTGAACGAGTGAAGATTTTAACTTCCGTATTATACACTGTGTTCATTTTAAAATTTACCACACCCTGTAGTTTAAAAACCTCAAAATATTTCAGAATTCGCCGAGAAACGTCGATTTTTATTTTAGGAGGGAACATTTTTGACAGCCAAGTGGTCTTGATATGTTCATGCCCCTAACCCCCATCAACCTCTATTTTAAGTTCTTAAATAGAATTACCCTGCTTGTTATACATCATTTGAAACCCCATTTCACGGCAAATACACCAGTGCATCATTTTGTAAATTGATTGAAATTTTACAAAACTATTAAAAAGAAAAATTAATAGGAATAATTAGCTAATAAGACTTTGTCAAAATGTTCATAATTTTTTCCATAAAGTCGGTGCTGAAATTCGTCGCGCATATTTTCAAAAGTTTCTCGCGTAGTAGCTCTGCACTCAGCTGTTATACTATTTTGGAGATCTTGAAGATTTAGTGGTGCTGTTTTGTAAATCAATGATTTGAAACAACCCCATAGGAAGAAGTCATTTGAACTAAGATTAGAAGATCTTACAGGCCATTCTGTAGTCCCTCTTCTTCCTATTCACCTGTCGGGGAATGTTACATTCAACCAATTACACACAAGTATAGGATAGTGAGCAGGTGCACCATCTTGTTGATAGTGGATTAGGTCTTCTTGGAGTAAAAGAATTCAGACATTACATTTTTGGGGGTGTTGAGTATGGCCTTCTCGGAATAGAAGGGGATTTCATCTGACCAGTAATAACAATTTTGCTTGTTCACTTGACCACTCAGAAAAAAAGTACATTCGTTCGAAAAACAAATATTTTTCAGTAGATTGGGTGATCTAATAATCTGTTCTGGCATTATTTCACAAAATTACAATTTTGGATCAGGGTCATCTTCATACAATTCTTGAAGTATTTGCAATTTATAGGGATGAAACAAAATTTACTTTTGTTACCTTGAGCAAATTGATATTCAAATTTAGTTTGAAACCTTTTTAATGGAAGTAGTTGGATCTGTCGCAAAATGACCCATCACTTAAATATGAGCTGCCTCATCTAAAACTGTAGGCTTATTTCGTTCAGCATTGTCTACAGATCCAGATTTCCTGAACATTTTAAAAAATTACAGCACATAAACAAGCGAAGCATTTCTATCTAGTTGCCTCTGTTGAATATTTGAGCTGTCCTTCCATTACTGGCACCGTAAATCAAAACCATTTCAACTGTTTCTTCTAAGGAATAAACCATTGTAGGTACTTTAAATGACGTTTTTAAATGTAAGCATTTTAACTGTAAACATTGCAATTCAATAGGTACTTACTTAGGGAATATATTTGTTTTTTACAAGCTTAAACTAGTGTAAACAAATAATTCCTTTGAATTTTGTCGTTTCTTCAATAAATAAATAAGTATTTGCTTGCCAACTAAGTGATTTTTGGCCCATAGTATTTTCAAATTTAGACCAATTTCTAAAAATGATGTATCCTCCTTGAAAAGGACTGTGAAATGATATATAACAAGTGGGGTAGTTCTATTTAAAATTTTAAAATAGGATTTGCTGGGAGTTATGGGCTGAACATATCAAGACCACTGTCAAAAATGTTCCCACCTAAAATAAAAATCCGGCGAATTCTGAAATATTTTGCGGTTTTTAAATTACGAGAGTGCTGTTAACTAAAGGGGAAACATTATTGAGCTCTTTCTCTTGGTTATCTTGTCATGTATTATTATTCTGATTCTGTTAGCCCTTTAGATTTCTGTTTGGCAGATCTTTTTTTTTAAACGCAAATAAATTTCATGTCACAACCAATCATTATTAAGCAATATTCTTCTTTTTCTAAAATTATATTTGGTTAGTATTATTTAGTTCAAAAGGTGATCATTTCAATTATAATTGTTTAATTTTGATGTTAAGTTTACCACATTATTGTTAAATTTTATTATTACCACATGTGAACTTAGTTTAACTTTAATTTTTTAATTTTGCTGTTTTCCACTTATTATAACTAGCTAATGATATTGATTGTGACGTTTAAAATTTTTAATATGTTTTATATTTGTTATTGTAGACCTGAAGATAAGCCTGTGTGGTCGAAACTAGTCGTCTCTATGTATACACTAAATTATTATGTGGTAACGATTTTGAGTTTTGTTTTGGTTTATTAAAATATCACAAGATTCAACTAATAAAATAACTAATTTGAACAATCACCAAAACGACATGTTTAATGCTTGCGCACTTTATTAACTATCTCTTTCGAGATTTTTCCTAAAGAGAAAAATTGGGCGTCTCGTTAAAACGAAATTATTCACAAAAATTCTTCCTGTTAGTAACCATTTTTAAAAAGAGTGGGTGAATCTTGAACTACAAGCATTTACAAATAAATCTAAAGAAGGTGAAGTTAATACTAATCATTAAAATACGATAAAACATCACTTCTTCAGCTCTCTTAGTATAGGTACGGTTTTAGATTCTTTTTAGTATAGCGAAAAGCGCTTGATTATGTATTATGGCCATTATTATTTCTATTTACGGGGGGAGTCATAAGTAAAGAGCCAAATTGTCACCTTACGTTCAAAAGGAAAAAACAATATTTTCCTTAAAAATATTGAGTTTAAGATTGCTCCATTCTGAGCTATTGAAGTTGGAAAAATAAAATACGTTTTTGTTAATAAATTAGCCTAGATAGAGGCCTGAAAATTTTTATAACGACAAACAATAATATGGTATTAGAATTGAGTTAACTCGTGGACGTCACCATAAACCCCATATTGAACAGAGGAAATCAAAATATTAACTGTTTTCGAATTATTTCTAATTAACCTAACAGTCGCGCATCGTGATAATCACGTTTAAATAATTAATAACGTGTTCTGTAATTTGCTGTTAAGTTTTTGTTCATTCTATGTGTATTTTTGTATAAAACGTCATTATATATTTATTTAAATTGTTTATCTCTTTTATTAATTATAGTGTTGACGATATAATATCGATGCCGATTTTGTCTGTGCGGTGTTGATAATTTTAGTATCCTAGTACATAAGATATGAAATCTCATTTCATTTTCCTTTTATGTAATTTGAATTTTCTTGTATTTAGGCGCGAAATTAAATAAATGATATAATTTCGAGATTTGTCTATATCATTTAAGTACAAAAAACCAGTATAGTTTAAACCTTAAAACGAGATAGACGTGTATAGATAATAAACCAATTTCCTTATCGGTGATCAATTTATTCATTTTAATACGGTCGAAATAAATTAAATTTTTGACTCTATTAAGTAAAATATAGTTCCCGAATGGAAGACATAAACAAATTAAGGACGTCCTCTTTTACGCAAGATAATGATAGATAATACTGTGAGATCAGAAGTGTAAATAACGAAACCGGTAGTGCTTCTGCACCTAAACAAATATATGAAGTTAAACTTTTCAACTTGTTATCAGATAAGAATAACCTTCAAAATATTTGGGTTTACATTGAAAAAATTGATGACTGTATAATATTGATAGATTATATCCTATGACTGCCGGTCATAAACTTTTTAAAAAATGAAACATTTTTCAAAAAATCCTTTACTCAAGACCGAAAATCTAACAGCATTTATGGGTATAAATCACCTTTTCTAGATAATTACACTCAGTTTGATATCGATTACATAAAGGAAAATATTGAATGCTCCTCGAAGGTGGTAAATATACAGATTCAGAAAGTACCTAAATGGACTAAATGGACGAGTGGATTTTTGTTTTTTTTATTTGGAGTAACTGAGTTGCTTATATTAGGTTGTGAAAAAAAAATTGTCGTTAGTAGTTAACAAGATTGGCTGAGTAAAAAATCTTGATTTTTAATGTTAGTGCCAGGAAAGGTAGGAAAATGTTTATCATAATTTGATAAAGCAGCGAAAGAATTCTGACTCGTAATACTAGAAATTGAATTCTCGCAGTACTGCTACGCTTCGCAAAAAGATACTTTATTTTCCAACATCATATTTTTTTGTTTTTCGTAAATAAGAGAGATAGATATATAAACGTTTTTTACAGTGAATGCAAACAGTTATATTGTTATCAAATTTATAATCTTTTTCCTTAATTTCACTACACTGAATGCATCGTTCCTGAGAGCTTCTACACTACTTTGAAACATGTACAAACCTAAGGCATTTGTAGCATTGTGTTACACGGACTACAAACTGTTCGACGGAAAAGAATACTCTATTAATTACTATGTACAAATTCAATTTTATTAACATTAATTAATTTGCATGTTGTTCTATATACAGTTTCGGCCTGATATTTGTAATCATACACGAATCCATGTGAATGATAAAGAACACGTTTTGAAAGAGAGAAAACGCATTACTAATATCTTGAAGTAGGGATATATAAAGGTGGGAACATCATTCCAGTCAATTCGATAGTAACGTACCGGCAGTCGTGGTCGTACCTCTAGTTCGGTTGAGAGGGGACACATCGCTGCACTCTGCTTAAATTTAAAATATACTGGTTTTTTGTACTTAAATGATATAGCAAAATCTCGAAATGATATAATTTATTTAATTTCGCGCCTAAATACAAGAAAATTCAAATTACATAAAAGGAAAATGAAATGAGATTTCATATCTTCTATACTAGGATACTAAAATTATCAACACCGCACAAACAAAATCGGTATCGGTATTATATCGTCAACACTATAATTAATAAAAGAGATAAACAATTTAAATAAATATATACTGACGTTTTATACAAAAACACACATATAATGAACAAAAACTTAACAGCAAATTACAGAACACGTTATTAATTATTTAAACGTGATTATCACGATGCGCGACTGTTAGTTTAATTAGAAATAATTCGAAAACAGTTAATATTTTGATTTCCTCTGTTCAATATGGGATTTATGGTGACGTCCACGAGTTAACTCAATTCTAATACCATATTATTGTTTGTCGTTATAAAAAATAGTCTTACCTTAATTTTTGGGCCTCTATCTAGGCTAATATATTAACAAAAACGTATTTTATTTTTCCAACTTCAATACCCTGTAGCTCAGAAAGGAGCAATCTTAAACTCATAATTTTTAAGGAAAATATTGTTTTTTCCTTTTGAACGTAAGGTGACAATTTGGCCCTTTACTTATGACTCCCCCCGTATATAGAAATAATAATAGGTATACAATATATATTGCTTTTTCTCTCTTAACCTGAAAATTATTCGTCCCATCCTCGTATTCCCGTTGTACGTTTTTACCTCTCTTTGTATCAATTTTTATTGATGATTTTACGATATTTTTTTTTTGCCAAAACCTGTATATCAAACATTTTGAAAAAATATTGGATATTAGTACTCCTTATTCTATCATAAATTTTTTTGTAAAAATTTGATGAATAGAATTTTATTAAACGTAAATAAATAATATTTTTTCTAGAAAACCAATATCTGATTTTTTAAAATTAAAGTATAAATATTTAGTCACAAATAAGTTATTTTTTTTATAATAATGATATTTTTTTTGGTATGACAATAATTTTTTATTTTTATCTTAAAGTTTTTAATTGATAAATAAATTTAATGCTATTACCTATTTTTGAAGAATTCAAATAATTGTAAAAGGTCTGATTTATAAATTGTTATAAAATGTCTAGTTTCAATTTATCAATAAAATATAATTAACAAAGGTACTTACTGGTGTTTCAATCCAATAACATAACTGTAACATTAAATCTAGTTAAAATTTTAGCTGTCAAATAAATTCGTAATTTCATAAAGAACTGGTGATTACTACTGTTTATAACTTGTATTTTCTACTGTTTATGGTATTCCTTATAACGCGATTTTATTTATTAAAAGTAAATAAGAATAAAAACAAACAGTAGGTAAAAACATGACCCTGAAATTAGAAACATGGAAGTATAACTGCTAAAAACACTGTAGGATTTTTTTAAGGAACTTTGACTGGGTGCAACAAAAACTTGTTAATTTCACTTAAATGACACCTGTTAATTGTCTCAACTAATGTTTATGGAATATATTATACAGGGTATTCTATCCGTAAATGCAAATTGATGAAAGTCACTTAGACGATTTTAAAAAGTCCACACATAATGGAATTTATCCTATATAATAAATTCACATTTGGTATATTTTTTACGTAAGTAGATTAATCCATAAGGTATTATTTTAAATCAAATACATGTTTGGTTAACACACACACACCTCTTTAACCTTAAAATAATTTTTATTAGATATTTGAAAAGAGCGGCAAATAGTAAGTTGTACACCTGGTTTTCTTAAAAAACTTTAGAGACATTCATAGTACAAGTATACTCATACAATTAAAAACTATAATCCTATTATTTAATTAAGAAAGTTATTCGTATCTATCAAATCCTTAAATTTATTCAACTGGTGTTTTTTTTATCTTCTGAGGTACATTTCGTTTTTATTTGTTGATATTATTATTCCAATCTGCAGAACTATAAGAATCGAATTACTCGTATACGCATATTAGGATATAAAAAATTGCACAGCGTTATATATATATATATATATGCATGTATATCTCTTTCTACTACAATGTAATTAATTTTACAGATTAGTTAAGCTTTGAGATAAAGTAATAACAGTTTGCCAAGTAAAATTAATAAAATAATTAAAGGAGTCACCTTCACCCTTGTCTCTAATGAATTCTCAATGAATATAAAAAATATAATTCCTATGACAAAAACCAACAACATATCCCTCGGTAGCGGGTGTGACAATGTAATAACATTGTCATCAAAAAAGTCGTTGTTTAGTGTAAACATAATTATGTCTTCAGTTAGATAAACTTCTTTTCAGGGTAACGCAATATTGATATATTCTATAAATATTTGAAAATTAAGTTGAAAAAATAAAAGCGCCTTCAATATATACACTTATTTAATAAAAAAATATTTAAAATATCATTTTATTTTTTATCTTTTTTATATATTTTTTTATATTAGTATAAATGTATAATTGGAGAAAGTATATTAAGATTCTTTTGTTAGGTTATCGGAAATAGTATTTATATTAACACTTTTTAACTTAAAAATAATGGTGTGATTCCATATTTTAATTTTTTTAAATGGAGGAAATGGTACCTATGTATCTTTTGCTGCTTCTATGTTATGTTAGCCATCTACAAGGTGGCAAATTCCAACCGTTATGTCTTTTAAGGTATTCGCTACTATAAAATAACAATCGAAACCATCCTAATGTAACTGGATGGTAGCAGTTTCTACCTTGCTACTACAAAGATCCTAATAAAGTGCAGTACGACTTTTTCTCGCTACCAAAGCTAATTTGCAACTTTATAAGCACATTCACAAAAATGTAAATTTGAACCGACCGCTAGTTAAAAATTTAATATATTCACCCGTTTTGAAGAATAAAATACAATTTTTCTATATCCTGTTCCATATTGAACTACACATATAAATGTTTTGATGGTGAAAATATCTTTAAATTTTTCTTAAAAATATCGGTATTATATTTTCAGTGTTATTCAGTTTGTTCTATTACTTATGTAAAAAATTACAAACTATTACGAAAGAAAAACTTGAAAGTCATTTTGTTTAATTTGATGTTCCTAAATAATATAACGATACCATAAAGTAGCCATTTAAAGTATAATTCACTATATGGAGGCTTGTGAAAAAAGCGGCTACTTTCAAGAAAATACAGTCTTCTGCTAGGGGGTACCTGGGTTCTATGTACCATATCTTGTATGTCACAATTTAGTTCCTCAAACTAGTAACTGCCTAAAAGCTTTGCCGTTTCAAAGTAATAGTCTTTTTAAAAGCTATTTTAATAGTAGCCGGGTAGTCACATTAAATTTAAAAATGTCTTCAAGGTGGCGGACCTTCGTTGTAGTCAGTTTAAGTAGCAAATAGGTAACCGCTACAGTTTTTGAGCACCGTAAAGTTATTAATCTTTTTAAGTTAAAAAATAGGTCACAGGTTTGAAGCATTTACTTTTATAAAGTTCTGGATTCTATAAAATCTATTACTGAGACCAAATGTGTTGCTTGGGTGAATCCCGCAGTGAACTGTAAAATTAATTATTTCATTACCCTGGGGTCTACTCATTGGGGTAACGTTGGCTCCAACATTGTTTGCTCAATGTGTGTACCGGTAAAATAGCACTGTGGCCAATGTTGGACCGTATCCAAAGCGAGTCGGTTTTTTGAAGATCACGGCCACAGATTCGAGTTCTATTCAGTAGATGTTTAGCAACAAAGGTCTAAAGATCGTTTACTAGTATTAGCGAAAATGAATCAAGGACAACGGACGCACCGACTGCATCAGACATGTTAACGTTGGCTCTACATGTAGGAAACTGACGTTGGCCCCAATGTGTAGACGCTTCAAGAAAAACAAGCCAACGTTGGTTCCAATTTGTGGACACGGCCTTATAGGATTTAATTGATACCCTCGTAACAGTTATTTCCATTTTAAATTTTTTCAGATTTCCTCACGCCGTGACAATATTAGTATACTGTTGACACTCAGTGAAGTAACACTCTTTAACAAAATACTTAAACCGACCTTATTCTTATAAGAAGAAACTCTTCTGGGTACACTATTTTTTCTTTTACCGTCCTAAGGTTACCAGCACCTGGTGTTCCGGTACAACATAAATATAAACTAGTATAAAAATTTCAGTTATTACAAATCTTTTGCAATTCAAAATAGTGACCTCTTTGTTTATTAGAAATCCGATATCCGACGTCTGAAGGAATACTGTCTGTCAAATGAAAAATAACACATTGAACGTATCTAGGGGTGAAAGTATTAAAATAATTTTGAAAAAATTTCTATTATACTTTAAAGTTATTTAAAGTCAAATCCTCGACATTTCTAGATTATATGGTATCTCTCTGAATTTGTAAAGATGGTAACGTTGATCAATCTACAGCAGCTACACCTTTACGAGTCCATTGTGGATCCTTCCAAACGAAAAAACAGGTGATTTTCTAAGGCACTATAAGTGACATTTTCAGTTTTTGTAGAAGGTAAAGAACTCAAGAAAAAAATAAAATAACATATTCATCAATATTGTTACCAATAATGGTTATAGAAACAAATAAGTTTTAGCTCAATTCCAAAATTTGATAAATGAAAAATCATTTTTGTCCATTAATTAATAAAAAACTGAAGATTTATACTGCACCTTACCTTTATTCAATTTTATTCTCCATTATTCTATCGAGATCTTTATTTTTATTTCCTTGAGGTATATTTCTACTTATTCTTTCAGTTATTCAATAATTTTTTGTCATAATATTTTATATTTTCTCTATGGTGTGAGTCAGTACCCCCTAATTCTTTATGCTTCTTCATTCTTTTGTCAATCTCATTATTAACTTAACTTTTATACTAATTACTTTATGACGGCTAAAAATATGTTTAAAATATGTGTCGGCATACTATCATTAATTATTTCTAGTATTTGGGAGAGATATGAAAATGAAAATAAAAGTAAACTAAGAAATTCTTATTTCTGTAACATGAAATGAATTACTCTTGATAGACAAATAATACGAATCCCATGCTGTTATTATTTTTGACAAAATTGATGAAATATTTGTTTTACAAATCTATTGTAATTTACGCTACCCTTAAAAAAATATTGAACAAGATTATATAAGTCTGCCTAATAAAGCGGGTGTAAACATGTTGTAGGTGTAAATTCAAGAAGGTATATTTATGGCATGCGTGACCAAATAATTAACAAATATGTAAAAACAAGTAGACGGTTTGGCATTTGATTATTATCTTTACATTAATTCGCTTACATTTTAACTATTTGGTGTTTATTGTGCTTGTTCAACGGTGAGTAGAGCAATTAAGAAATAGGTTACAAAATATAATTAAATTAAAATATGTTTATATTAAATAAATTATTTATATTAACATATTATTTCACAATTGTTATAAAATTATTCGTATTACTTAAATTTATTCTATGTTTTATACTACTGTACAGAACCTAATTCTAACCCTGAAGTCTAAAAGTTATTACTCATCAATAAAATAAATAATTAAAGAACTTACTAAACGAGCTACTAATAGGTATTTGTACCCTAATTACACAGAAAACTAATTAGACGGGAATCCTGTAAACAGAAGATTCAAGTTTTTTTTACAAAATAAAGCTAGTCTAAACTACAGGTTCTAGGTATCTAATATACTTTTAATGCAGTTAAGGAGTGGTTTGATAATAAATAACTAAAAATTTATAAAAAATATTTCATAATTTTGACAATAGTTTGTATTAAATTCCCATTGCAATACAATTAATAGAGGAAACTGGTCGAGACTCAGAGTATTTTGCCGAACTTAATCATTACTTTTTCAAAAAGAAAAATCTGTAATAGATTATAATTTAAAAATTAATTTTCATATTTGAAAACACCAAAAAAAATAAACTAAACAATGTAGTTTTGGTTTTTGTGCATCATTATTTTATTTCTAAATTGGGACCCGAAATTCACAGAATCCTTATCTATTTTTTATGGATTTCGACCACCAATAGAATTCGATGAAATCTTCAATTTTAAAGGTCTAAATAAACAGATTATTTTAAGGCGCCAACTCTTTTTATAAAAATCCATCTTAAAGATGAATTGTGAATATATTTTACTTCAAACCTTTAAAACGTATGAAAGTGAATCCGATTTTATATAAAACATTGAAAATCTTATATATTAATTGTCGGTGACATACTCAAAAATTAGCAGTTAACTTTGTCGGAATTATTTCTATACTTTAATAAATAGGAGCTGAATTAATTTAATCAACATGAAAAATCACCCATTTAGTTATTTGCCAAAACTTTTTCATTTTAATAAAATTAATGAAAAATATGCCCAAAACGATATTATTAATATTATTAATATTATAATTGAGCATCTTCATTGACCTCAAAAATACCTTATATAACAAAATTTTGCAAATCTAACACAGTACTTCAAAAAAGCAAAATAAGCTGATTTAGCTTAGGGGTTCTTGCAAATTTGCACTTGTCGTTTTAGGCCTACATGTTTTGTCAAATAGTTTACGTTTAGAATGAAAAAATCAGTTTTTATCGTAAAAAAAATATTTTTTAAATATCTTAATTTTAGAGAACTTGAGAACTTTGATATGATGTGAAAAGGGTTTTTTAGGGTCAAAGTCAGAAAAAATACTCATTTTTAAAATAAAAAATATTCAAACATGCATATTATTTTAAATTAATAATAATTGTCTAACATGAAGATTTGGTTATTATTAATTGTTCATTTATAAAATGATCATATATCTTTTGTTTACAAATAGGTATTGTTGTACTTCATGAATTAAACCTCGATATGTCTTAGTTTTATTTTTTAGTTTGTTTGGTTGATGACCAATAAACCTTTAACAAAACATTTTGACAGTTTGACTAATGTAATTTTGTTGTAAGCAACGAACGGTATTTTGATACTTTGTTTATATACGGGTTTTGTAAAGATAATAGTAGTAAGGGCATATGATAGGACGTTTCCAGGATGCGAATTAGAATGTCATACATTCCTCTTGAAAAAAATACAATGAGCACAGTTGAAAACGACTCAAAAATTAACAAAGTTTACTGTTACTGACCAGCAAGCTCTACGGATTTCAACCCAGTTGAATTTTATCTTCAGGTACGTAATACACGTGATTAACTATTATGTGTTTGTCAGAAAATAATAAACCTGATCCAGCGATGATCCCTGAGATTGTTGTTTGATTTTTTTATTGAGGACTGCTGCTTTAATTACGAGATATGGCGCCAGTAGCGTTATTTGATGTTTGACCCATGAGCATTTGTAAAATTTGAGATTTATTGTGAGAAGTGATAGCAATTGAATATAGTGAGTGGTTCTAGTACAGTTTAATTTTAAAATAACGAATCGACAAGAAACTAGGGATTTAAATCGGGGGGAATGATTTTGTTTGGATTATTTAAAAACTGCTATTGGCGACAGGGCATCATCAAAAACAACTGTTTTTCGATGGTATCAAGAATTTAATTTGGTCGCAGCAGTCTTAGTGAAGAAAAATGTATTCTTGATGGATACCGCATAATTTAGCAGAAGGTGAAAAACAGACTTGAGTCAAATGGTGCAAAGAAACAATCAATTCAACTCAAGTTCGTCCAATTTGATCTCAAACACAGTGAGGAAAGTTGGATATATTCTTATTCACCGAAAACAAAAGTTACTCAAAGTCGGAACATTTCTAATAAAATGATTGCTTGTTTTGTGTCGAAAACTAAGCATGTCGCTACTATCATCCATTTAACAAAATATATAACAACTATTTATTATTTATTTACCATAAGCTTTCTCTTAAATAAGAAAAATCAGTTGAAGACATCGCATCATTCTACACCAGGTCAATGGAAGCCTCCTCACACAGCTCAACGAGCAATTGATTATTTAACCAGACATAAGGTTTAATTAATAACCCATCATCAATACAACCCTGAACTAAGTCCAAATGACTCTTAAACTTTTCCAAAAATCAAAAATTAATTGCATGGTCAACATTTTTCAAGCCGAGAAGATGTAGTTGAAGAGTTTAAAAATGCCTTGATTAGCGAACAATCTTCAGATTGAAAAAATGGTTTATTTACGTAAAAAAAGACATAGATTATCAAAAGGAATATTTTGTGAAAAATAATAATGTCACTTTTTGAATTCCATATTTTTTTTGTTTGAGTGTTTAGAAATGAATTTCAAAAATATGTACTTTATTTCTATCCTGTAAAACCTTTCTCACCACAAAGTACTTAATTAGTGTAAAACTAAGAGAATTTAATTCCTTCACACAAAAACTTTTTTTCTGGTATTTTTACCATAAAAAATTACAATTTTGACAAAACGAATTTCGCGAATTTGCAAAAATTCTAATTCAAATCAGACTTTTCCATTTTTAATATATCCTACTATATTAGATTTTCAAAATATGATATTATTGTTCTTTCAATGCTTCAAAAATGTAATGAACTCTATTTTTGTATATAAAATTGATAGTTATTTATAAAGTATATGTCATGCACATTGCTGGCATATATATTACACATATCCAAAATCAATATTAATTATTATTTTTTATTAGAATTTATCAAGGAGTAAAAGCTTAGACCATCAAAGAAAAATAAATCTTTAAAGAAAAAAAGGAGAGCGTTATCCAAACAAATATAAAAAACTTGAAATTGAACGTTGAGCAATTAAAGTAAGTTGATTATTTTAGCTTACACAGAAGAATTTTACGACTTTTATTTAAAGTGAACGCTTATGTTGTTGAGTTATTTTCCAGAAGTAAAGAAGAACAATCACGAAGATGTCGCTGGAAGGATATCACCGTTAGTGAAATAAAAATCTTCACTGAACTTCTGTTTTATATGGGAACCATTTTTATTAACAAGACTACTTACTATTGGAAATACACTATTTGTTTAACTTTGCATTTTACATTTATGAACTGATATCGATATACTTGTATTTAGAATAATCTTACACCATATACATACAATCTCTAGATCGAGTGTGTGCGAGAGAGAATGGTCATGAATATAACTAAGGAGAGAGAGCGGGCAATAGAAGGGGAAATAATTATTAGTACTGTAAATATTTTAGTTCTTACAGTTTTGATCGTAAAAAGCAGTTTAAAAAATAAGCATTATTTTTATGTTATTTTATATACCTCACTGTTCTTTGTTTCCCTTTCTGTTTTCATCTCTCTCTTAAACCAAATATTTTCTAAGATCCCTCTAGTATCCTCTCACTCTATGAATGTGTATTTTTTGTTCACAAAAAATAAGGAAAAAGTATATTTCCCATTACAAAGCAAAACTTTCACATATTTTCCTAAAATTTTAAAAACAATTATTACCAAATAATAAGAAAAAACAGTTGTATTGATAACGTCTATACACAAAAAAGGACATAAAAAACTGTACTATACATACACGAATCTATGCGAGTGTAAAAGTATACTAGCACATCTGAGTTCGAGAGAGTAGGGTTAATTGAAGAGACACATTATAACTCTCTCTATCGGTTATCTGGTCATATAATATTATTCGTATTATTTTACCCCTAAAGACGTCTTTTTAAAGAATTTTAAGTACTCTCTGAATCTGTTTGAACAAATAATTGATTGATTGATACCTATGCTAGAACTAACGCTCATAAAATCTCAAAATGCATTTAGACTCATGTAGCACACAAAAACAAGTTTATTTCGCACCTAGAAAATAAAGTAATTTGAATAATACAACATACATACAGGAACAACACAAACTATATTATTTATGAAAACAACAAATTAGAAGACTTTACAACAAAAGATCAACAAAGACAAGGAAAACGGCAAACCTAACTATTTAACATATTCACCTGGAAACAGTACATATAGCAGAAGCAACACTTGCACATGACTAAAAGATAGTGAAAAGAACCTACAAGAAAATCTCACACTTGGAAAGACGTACTAGAAGAAAAAAGAGAATGACAATAAGCAAATAAAAAGCCATAGTCATGACAAACGGAAATAAATAATTATTTATTATACCATGAACAACAATTTCACAGTTTCAACAATTGGAAAATATAAGAAGAAACTAAAATAAAAGTATTTAGAGCAATATTTTGACTGACTTATGGGTAATAAACAGAATGAAAAGCAACATTCAAGCAATAGAAATGAAGTCTTCAGAAGAATTAGAAGAGCGACTTGAGGAAATAGGATAAGAAGTATATAATTAAGAAAAGAACTGCAAGTTGAATCCATACTATATTTCATAAAGAAAAGATTGATTAGCGGCTGGGATCACATTCATAGAATGGATAATAACAGGCAACTCAAACAAATATACTAGGCAAGATTGCAGACGAAACGGGAAAAGGGGAAACCCACGTCAATTTTCAGATAAAGTAATCGGAAATATTATGGAAAACAGAGGCTAGACATAAAACAAGATGAAATTTTTGCCAAAAGATAGAAAAAAATGTAAAAAATTTGTAAACCACAATAAAATAGTGTTAGACTCAATTTGATAAAGACTAAATAATAATAATAATAATATTATTTCCAAATTAAAGGCTAAAGAGTTTTTTTTCCATTAGGGCGTTATCCTATGATGCATAAATACCAGTTGAGGCCGCTTAAAAGACGAGATGTAACTGATTCTTCAAGCGAGAAGCAGATATTGAAGATACTGATCACTCATCAAAAATCAAATTATTTAAGCTCTAATAGCCCGAAAACCTCTATAAAAATGGGTAACGGTCGCGAAAGACTTAAAGGCTGTTTACTTACCGATATCCTAGAGTTTTTCTTTTAACATATAACCAAATATAATCATACAAATTAAAAAAAGCATGTATACATTTCCAGATATTGTATTCAAATGATTTGCTTTTCACAAAATGTTTAGTACTGTATCTACTATATGAAAAATTTTTTTACAGGAATTTATATACAAAATGACCTCAGTAAATGATGATGAAAGCTCCGCAAAACAAAAAGAAAAGGAATGTCAAAATGGGATTATTAAATCAAAAAGGAAGTATCCTGGATTTCGTAAAAATCTATTAGACTATTTCCAAGAGTTCACCGGTAACACGGGTATACATGGGTTTAAGTACATGGGAGAACAAGATAGAACATTGTGTGAGAAGTAAGAATATAGATCCCGTCTTAATATGTTGAAATTAAAGTAATACAATATAGTTAAGTTAGATAACCTTAATTTTTTTTTATTATAAATTACGTTTCCACGATTTAAATGGCCAGCTTAGGGATTTCATGAAATAATATATAATTAATACGGAGACATTTAATACTCTACATCTACCTTATTCCATCTGTAATAGGTTTTAATAATAGCTCATTCATAATATATTTTAAAGCTACTAAAGGTCCATCACTGTGAGTATATACTAATTAGTCGTGCCTGAAATAAATCAGTAAAACAAGAAACTGAAAAATATGCACAAAATAATTAGTTATGCATCTATTTCACAAATGGCATATATTTTTAAAGAGTAATAAGAGGCCAGTAGGTTTCTCTGCTTGGTAATAAAATATATAAAACACTTTCTTATTGAAAAATTAATCAAATCTAAATTAGTCACCTTACTGTCCAGTTGACACTGATTTTGCAACTACTTTATGTAAATTTGGTTAACTTTGAACTACGTAAATGATTTATATTGCTAATTATGAGCAATCAATAACAAAAAATAACTATCAATAAGTTTATAAAATCAAATAAAATGTTGACAGTCAAGGATAGTAAAATGTTTATTTGCAATATTTTATACATTAAAATACCGTGCTACCCTCGTCTTGTTACATTTATTTTTAATAAAAACAATGTTTACAGGTTCTGGTGGGTAGCACTTTTTTGTGTATCACTTTATATTTGCGTAGATCTCATTATTAAAACCTGGATTAAATGGGAGCAATCTCCGGTGTTGGTAAGCTTTGCGAAAAGCCCAACGCCTGTTTGGCAGGTACCTTTCCCAGCTATAACAATATGCTCTGAAACTAAAACAAGACAGACAGTTTACAATTTTACAGATGCTTATTTAAAATATTCCCATCAAAAAAACATGACAGAGGAGGAGTAAGTATATAACATTTATTTACATAGTTTCTTTATGATCTAAATGCATTTGCCTATATTTATTCTTTGGGATCACTACACATACCTCTAGATAATTATACCACTCAAACTGAACTCCTTCTGAGTGTTTCCTGAAATCAGATAGAAAAATGTGCTATTTTAATCTATAGTATTTTATCGGCATACATGTTGCGACTTTACTTACAATTACTTACAATAATTGAGATAAACGATGTTATCTCTATTCAGCGATGAACCGGCGCGTTGTTGGAAATTCTAAATTCTAAATTCAAAAATTAAGTGATACTATTGGACTGATACATTTAACGTTGGCTCATCGCCGATTAAAGTAGCCTTATACAGATACTATGTAGAACAGTCAAATGGAATAAATTCATTATTTCAATTATTTTGTATATTTATAAAAAATTCCGAAACATTTAAAAACATAAAATCATCTGATTGACAAAATTCCCTACAACACACTAAAATATTCATAAGTAATACCGTTTAGACAATGATAATATAAAAAACATCAATGTTAATGTAGAATATGTATAAAACACTCGCCGTAATCGTCTTGGCAACATCCTAATCTAACGTTATTCAACATCTGAGGCATAACCAATCTAATCGCAACCGTTATTGTTTTTAAGTCAGCTAAATGAAGTAGTTCAGTTTTTTATACCATACTTTTCACATATTACCAAACGAAGAAGTCTAATAGCGTAAAATTATGGGAATACGCTGGCTGGAAATATTAAGTCGAAGTATTCCCGGACATTGAGTCGGTATTTCGGTTATAATAGCACGAACATGTTCTGATTGGATCACATTTTTAACTAATAGTTCCATCATTTGTTCATAAAGATATTTTCTTCTATCAAAATTATCTTTCATGAACTCCTGAGTTGGTATCAGTTTATATAGATGCATCCAATGTTGCGACTGCTTGTCAACTCGATGTATGGGAGTTTTCCTCAAACTGAAGAATTACATTCAATTTGGTATCATTAGTTATTGTAGAGGAAGGTACTTTTTTATCTGCCTTACATGTCCAAGCTCGCGAAACTGCGTTTCTGTTTTACTAATTGTCCCTTGGAATATAGGTGCCAAATCCGGAAATGCTTCTTGAAATAGACGAGAAAATTTGATTTGTATTCGTGTGTTACCTCCATAACCGATCATCTGCAGAACGGTTATTTCGTGCATTTCTGTTAAGAGCCAACATCATCACGTGATTTATGCCTCCTTTTGGTCCATGTACACCTACAAACACACTAACTATAAACACTTCTTTCTTCCGATTTGATTACATGAAACAAAGAGAGAAACGAATACAATTTCAACAAAACTGCTTTGGCAACATAGCTTTTTCACTAGAATTCTGCACAGGCATTTAATTTTTTTGTAGCACATACAAATGGATCAATAATCACAAAGATAATAAAAATATAAAAGATACAATAATAATTGCCGGCTATTTCCAGTCAAATTCCAATTAACAATGAGAACACCAAAATGCATGAATTAAGTTTTTTGACAAAATCACGAACGCATAGGACGAATGATTTCGTCTGAAAATTGTTTCATGCATTTTCATGAAAACAATATTTAATTGTTTTAAATTTTACCGTAAAAAATGTACCTCTTATATATATATATATATCTATCAAAATGTTTTACAACGTTTTCAAATTATAGATTTGTATATTTCTGGTGTATAGTCGTAATCTACTGACTAATTTTTTCCAGTATTTTAAATGTCTCCTAAGCGGTTGAAATTAAAAAAAATGTTGCATTAAAACTTTAAATTTAAAAAATCTACATGAGGAGGGGACCGATTTACTTTTTTCATTTTGATAGTTGTATGTAAGCCACAACTAATAAAGTGGTTTTAATGTAATGATTGGTTTTCTACTAATTAAATTAACAAACAAGAAACTAAGATCTTAAACTTGAAAAGTAAAATTAAAATATTATGGTTTTTAAATGCCAACTCAAATGTTGTGGAACTAACTTTATTAGTTCTGGCCATTTTCTGTTTATAAAAATCTAATGCAGTGTAGAAATTAAACATTTTCACGTAGGAGTCGATCTCTTTTGTAATAATATGGCACCATGTAACTTATTATTATATTATGAAATTTTAAAAAATATTGAGTATATATCAATTCTCTATTTTTCTTTCGGATTTAAGTTTATGCATTTTCCTCCACAATCATTCAAAATACAAAAATATTAGTTTGTTCTCACATCCATTCATCTGCAAGAAATCTAGTAATATATACAATACATATCCTTGGTTAACTCCCCAACCAATTATAAAAATCTAATTTTGATCTTATAATAAAAAAGAAATAACCCATATTTAATACGACATACTCCAAAAATAGTAGATTCTGTAACAAGGTTAGAATGAAAAAAATTCGATACGAGTGGAACGTTCCGAATCCGAGTGCTAGCGAGGGTGAAAGACCACGAGTATCGAATTTTGTTAATCTAACCGAGTAACAGACTGTATTTTCTCCACGAACAAAAATCCACTCAATTTTCACTCATTATTTTATTTAAATTAAAATTTGTTACAGTGGTACCATTTACTTCTGACATTAACAGTTTTGACATCCATGGCTTGTTTAAAACAATTACGGAAAGGTATTCCATCACTGGAATGAAAATACATGCAAAACACATAAGAGGCAAGTGTTTCGGAATAAATATTCTCTCTAATGAGTGAGAATGTTTACGTTCTATTATTAAAAATGATTGTCGAATTAGCACATTCCAGTAATGGTCGTGGAGAAAATAATTTCCGACACATTAAGATTACTGATTATAATGTTTGCATTTATGACGAAAAACATCATTCAGATATTTAAATTACCCTTAGAAAGTCAATACACAGTATATCTATAATTTTCTCTGGGTTCATTCTCTTATAAGATTAACAAATAATAAAATAGCTAACAAATAAGCAAAAAAGAATCTGCAATTACTAAAATACTACCACACAGATTTCTTTCAAATCGCTAGATATTAAATCAACAGTGGATTCATATCTCAATCAACCGAAACTCGGGAATCCAGAAAATAAACTATTTGCATCGGAAATTAATTGTATTACAAACCTTCACATCCTATTATAAGTTACCAATTGCTCATCGCTGATGGCCAGTAGGCTGATGCGTCTTTTCCTAAATGAAAAAAAATAAAAAACTTGTATTTTAGTAAAATCTGTAATTTGTATTTGTCTATGAGCCAATTTAAGAATGGAACGTATTTTTTAGAATGAAGCGTTTCAGTGACAGCAGTTTGATATGTGACAATCATTTGTACACTGCAGGACATAAATTTACCAGACTTGGTACTATTGATTACCTCATGAGTGTAAGTTTTATTACGTTTCCTGAAATTTTTACACATAGAACCAGAATACATATATTATTATACAAATTGTATATATTCTGAAAGCGACATTTTATAAAATTAATCAAATAGTGAAAATATTTCCTTTTTTAGGTTGCTCCACAACTTAATGATATGTTCTTTGCGTGTAAATGGACACTCCTAAATGAAAGCTGTGCAGAATTCTTTACTCCCATATTAACTGAAGAAGGATTGTGTTTCACATTTAATATGTTGGACAAAAGCGAACTGTTAAGAAGTAAAGTGTAAGTACATTTTTTGATCCTAGCACAAAAGTATTAATTAATTTCAAAGCAACTAAACAATTTCGAAACAAGAGACGGGTCTCGCGATTGTTGCAAAACCCGGAGACAAAACAGAGCCGAGACAAATAAATCGCTGAAGTGTTTCAGCTTTGTTGGAGAATTGTTAAAAAATTCAAAGTTTCTCTTTTGTTTGTTTGGTCTGGACGGGGCATTAGACTTATTATATTTTCCTGCCTATCCGCTAAGCGTGCTATAAGATATGTTACCTTTATAACATCCTATAACCTCTACGAGATTTCCTCTGAGAATAAGGTGAGAAGGATTAGTTGCTCTTGTCACATTGTACCTCCGGCAAACTACATTACTTTCATATTTAAAGAGAGAAATTATTAAACCTGTGATCTGCTTAATTGGAATAGATAATTAATAAGTATAGGTACAGCCTGCCCATTGTTAACTTATTATTATGGTGTAAAAGGATGTTTTTTTTAATATTTCCTCCTAAAGTTTAATATGGACTTCTTCTTCCATAAATTCATTTATAGGTTTTTGATACTATATCTATTTACTTTTACTTTATAGTTGTTATTAGTTCTTTTAGTAAATTAAACATTATTTAATTATAGGAATAAATATTTCGGAAAAAGTTTAGTATTTATTGTAGTTTTTTTAAGACTAAAAATTCTCACTCAACTATATTGTAAAATCCATCGATCCCACAAACTTTTTTATTTAGATCTCTACACGGAAGGTATATGTCACACGGATTTCAATCACAGGGCTGGACATTGGAAAACGGATATCCAAAGGATTCACCTAAGGAGACGTTTCCTCGAAGGGCAATGTCTGCTGGATTTTCTGCCGGTTTTTTGGTAGTACTAAAAGCACGTACACCTGACTTGGATTACATTTGTAAAGGCCCAGTTCAAGGTTTTAAAGTAAGATGCTATTTTATAATCAATAATAATTAACTAACTATAGAGAAAAATGAATTTATCCGTTATTTAATAACCCCACTCTAGTTATATATCATGAAACTAAATATTATAATTTTCCCAATACTAATAAATTAATAGTAAATGTTTGGATTAATTAAATTAAATTAAATATTTTGTTTTCCCTTTTTTCCAGTACGTTAACAGTGAGATTAATGATTCACCGTTTCGTCAATTGTCATGCAATGAATATATGTACGTTATCCAAAAAGCGCTTTAAATATTTAATTATTTTTTTAATAAATAGAAGATAACTTGATAATTAGTCAATATAAGTTATATTCAACCAGACATTAAAGTGAAAATGTTTGTAAGCTAAATGCACGTGACCTATAATTATTAATGAACTCTATAATTACTTTTACAAATAATAAAAGTCTATGAAGTGATAAATTAAAGGAATCCATGTATTGTAATTTCATCTGCTCTATTCAATTTTCCTAAAACTAATTTTATCACAGTATTTAAACAATCCTTAATTAGCTTAAATTAACAATAACAGCCTCTCACTGACGTTTACTTATTACGTAGAAACAATTTAAAGCATTGTGTTTAATTGTTAATGTATGTAGATTAATAAGTATCTTTATGTAAGGTTTTAATTTTCTTTGTGAAAACATGTACATTATGAACACTTGAACTCTAAAATTTTTAAAATATGGGTACAAACCTTTTATTAATTAGCAACAAAGGACAGGATAAGATTGAATCCTAAAAATTTAAACAGCTAAAACAATATTTATTCATAATACACCTGGTAGCAATTTAAAGAAAAAAAAAATAATATAAATTCGATAAAAAATAAATAGACTTTTATAACCTTACACTCATGCAGTTTTTTAATTAAAAATTATTTTAACAAAGCCTCACAATATATCCAGCTCTTATTTATTTTAAACATGTTTCAACACCGAATTATCAAATTCGCTGTATCTCCCGTATGTCAACAACACAAAAATGTGCCGAAGTAGAAGCAAGATTCAAGTATCAGCCCTTTTAAGTTTTTTGTTTAAAATATCAGTTGAAAACACTATTAGGTAAAATAAGTATAGCATTTTTTGTATCAAATGTTTATAAAAATATCATAAATGCTATAAAAAATGTATTCATTTATTTAGTTTAATTAATGGGCAATGGAAAAATTGTCGTAAATTATTTGATAAATATGATAAATATTTTTATTCCTTTTGTTTTGGTGGAATAATATTAGTTCATTGACCTTTTTATAATCTGATCATAGTGCTGTCAATGTAGTCAATAATATTAAAGAAAATCTAAAAATATAGTTGTTACAAGAAATTGCAGGTGCACTATTAGTCAATAATAAAACATTTTTTCTAAAATGCAAATGTCAAAAAAAATAACTGTAAATCACAAAATTTTCTATTGATATTCCATAATCTAGCATCAAAAATAACTATTCTCATGTTGGATTTTCACAACAAAGTACCAACATCTATTAATGACAATAACTAAACAAAATTTAAAAGGAATATCTTTCACATTATTCTAGTACTGGAATTTACATGCTAGATTACTACGGTACTTGATACTTAATATCACAAGTGAATAGTATGCAAAAATATGGAAAAAAAACTTTTTGCTAATATAAAATATACAAAAAAAAATGGAAATCGTCAGCTTTAAAATAAAGGCAACTATTCAAATATCAGACTAATCTAAATTCAATGGTCGTTTTCTTATATAGTTAAAAAGATCACAAAAACATTAAGCCAGCACTTAAATTTTTCCAACGTTTACTATAAATGTAAAATGAAAATAACAAAGTCACACTCAAATGGAAGATACAATAGATCAACTTGATCGATCTCATATTTTGTCCTAAAATTCTAAATTTCTATCTTGTAAAAAAAGAAACTGTGCGCTGTTACATAGTGCTTATTTATACTCGATATAATTACTTTTTAAGATACTTCTTCATCATCCTGCAGAAGTACCTAGAGTGTCCATGCAGTTCTTCAGAGCTCCCTTAAACCAGGAAGTTGTGGTTTCTGTAAGACCAGATATGATGACAACTTCAACAGGTTTACGTACCTACAATCCTCACAGAAGACAATGCTATTTTCCGTCTGAAAGATACTTGACATTTTTCCATAGTTATACGCAACAAAATTGTCAGTTAGAATGTTTGGCTAATTTCACCTTAAGAAAGTGCGACTGTGTCGCTTATCATATGCCTCGTAAGTTAATTTTACCATTATAATTAATTAAAAAAAGTGATTTGCAGTATTGTTTTATCATATAACACATTAATACATTACAGAATTTTATCCAGTAGGTACTGTATCATTAATACGAGGAACAGTCAGATAAATTCGCGAATCTGGCAACCTTATATATATATATATATATATATATATCAGCTCCACAGGCCGTTTAGGCCCATGGCTTTTCTCCTCCACAAAGTTCTATCTTGCGCTGCTTTTCTCAACCCTCCTCCTATCCTTCCAATGTCTACTAAAACTTCATCCAACCATATCTTATTTAGATGACCTCTTTTCTTCGTTAGAGCTCTTTAAGAATGTCTTACTCCCGGCATCCTTTCTACATGACATGATCTGGCAACCTTGCTTGTATGAATTAACAACACCTGCTTAACGGCTTGTTAGTTTTTTCCGATTGTTAAAATTTTTGTCCATTTGTACACAGTATGGTCATTAAGTTTACGAAACGTATTACAAATGGAATTAATGTGAGGAAACATGAGTGCTATAATCTATTATGATTTTCGTAGTGGTTTAACATAACAGCAATGTATTCAATGTTTAATTTTTGCTTTTGGTGGTGAAATTCAATCAGGAATTTAAATTTGGTCATATTCCGCTTGGTGACCACTGGAAAGGAATGCCTCAACATCTGTTATTGCTGAAAATATTGATGCTTATGGCGAATGATTAAAGAAAACCGTCATATGATATATGATGAAATTCAGACATGCACATTTCTCAATCTTTTGCATAGTCATTTGGCCGCGATAAAACTTTCTTCTTGATGGGTACCACATAATATATCCTTAACTGAAAAATAAGAACGTACCGATAAATACAAGACAAATCTGAAAAAATTCAACAACGGAAGTCACAAATAAATCTCGATATTATTGCTGCTGGTAAAACGTGGATCTACTCTTATGAATCAGAAACAAAACAACAATCGACAGTTTGGGTGTTTCAAAATAAACTCTTGCAAACAAAAGTTGTACAGACAAGAAGCACTTCGAAGAAAATGATTGTATATTTCCTAGCGACGGTCACGTGGCTACAAATGCTTGAGAAAATCACCGAATAGTAATTTCGGAGTGATATACTACTTCGTGTTTGCCCGAAGTAATTGATCAGTGACGAAAAACAAACCGTAAAGGTGCAATCATTTTACATCGCGAAAATGCAACATATAACAACTGTCAATTGAATAAAGAAATTGACAAGATGTCTTGTAAACTTGAATTTCCGAGTCTTATTAACTGGAGTATTTGTTGCATCTTCTTCACCACTGTACGTCAAAAATTACAAACGTCCAATTAATGATCCCTTAACCGTAATTTGGCACCAAGTGACTTTTTATCTTTCTTACAATTTAAAATAAAATGCGTGGTCAATGTTTTTCCTGCTCTGCAGAAGCTGTGAATGCAATCAAAGCACACAATTCGAGCATACCAAATTTTGAATGAAATAATTGCTTTAATAATTCATTTGAGTTTATCAAGTTTGCGTAGAATACAAGGACTTATTTAATTAATAAAATTAAATCTTTATGAACATAAACTTTTTCAAAGCTATTCTCGAATTTATCTAACTGATCCTCGTAGTATATCATTAAAGACATCAAAAGTAGGGTTCAACATGCACGTGGGAAATTAATTTAAACAAACTCGGTAATAATAATTCATAAAAAATGAAAAAAATATTAATTCAGTTTAAAAGTATTATACTTTTACCTTCACCTTTTTATTTCTGTGAGCGTGATGACGGCATCAATAACATTTTTAAATAGAAAAGTGGGTCTTGCAATACATCAATTGAAAGGTCTTTTAAATATTATCTATTAACAGATATTTTATGTTGACACCATGATAATAAAAAGTAGAGTAGTATCAATACAAAATTTTAAATCTATTTTTGATTCTAGGTTTTTATTTTAATTTTGATTTTTAGATGTAAACGGAACGAATTTATGTGGTTCTGGCAGCCAAGTTTGTATGTTTGAAGCAATGAGTAAGTTATATGCTATTTATTTCATTAATTTAAATAGTTACTTGAAAAACAAACTATTCACTAACTGTCCTTATCCTTATACCTACTCACTCTAAAGAACCCCTCACTATTCACATGCATTTTGGCCACAAACATATATATAATATATATAACATATATATACTATATATAATATATATAAAATATATACAGGCTATCTCCGAAAATAGTGCGTCTAAAAAGTACCATTAACAACAAGAAATTCTTATAACATTTTTATTGAAACAACACAAAAACTATTCAGTTTGGGTATAGAGAATACTTAATAAAACTGAAAGCATAGTGAAATAACTTTCATTTGCCGACATAAAATACAGTGTAATCCAGTTAAAAAATTTGTGAAAATGATGTATTCGAGTTTGGACTTGCTCTGTATACGGTTTTAAGATATGGATGGAGTTCCATTGAATTATTAAGCTAGATGAGCACCAAAAATCCATGACTGTAGAAAAATAATTTTAAGTTGCATTTCAAAGCTATTGAAATATCCTCTATAAGCTATTACAAATTTATATTGTTACAATGGGCAATTGAGGCAAAATTCTAATTCAAACTAAAGTGCCGAGTGGCTCATTTAACAAAATATAACTCTGGCACAGTGTTATGGAACAATTTGTACAATTGAAACGAATTTTAAAATATGAACCTGGTGGCTACAATTTTATTTTGATGCCTTTAAAGATATATAAAATACTGGACTTTATCGCTCTAACGAATCACCCTGTATATTAAAATTACAGTTATCAAAAATACACGGATTGCAAAAAAATATATTAAATTGTGCGAACTAACTGTAAAAAAATTCACCTTTACCATAATCTATAATCTAGGTAATATAAAAAGATTTAAATTCTGGAAAAAAAATACTCTCTCTTTTAATAACAATAATTGGGAAGTTGATCGATTACTGATTATTGTCATTTTCATTACACTATTTACCTAAAAAGATACGCAATCGGGTTTTGAATAATAATGGTGGTTATTTGCATCCTTTTTTAAGGTCCTGATTTTAATTTGTCTTTCTAATATTCTAAAATTACACTCTCCAATTATTGCACTTTACTTTTTCACTCTTTGGCAGCACTAACTCAAAAGGTTTGGTCCATTTGTATAAAATAGGAGTAACTCCGGATCAAAAATAAGGATGGTATAGGATGAAGAATAGATTAAAGATAATATTTTATACTACTTTATGACCCAGGAAAAGTCTGAAGTGTAACATATAGCGCTAGAAGGTATTTTAATCCTCTATGTAACTGTGTCTTATATTTCATTAAATGGTTGCCCTGTTATAGCAACCCTCGCTAACTTATGAATGAAAAATATAGCTACTCCGGACAAAAATTATAAAGAGGTATAAGTTTTTTCACATACGAAACAGCATAAAGATGATATAAAATGTTTCAGTTCTTGATTCCGGTAATATATTAAACATTTAATACTATCCTTTACACTTTATTCCCTATAATTTTATATACATAAATAAACTTTTAGTCATCTATATTACATTTAAAATTACATTAACTGTATCATATCGATTTCAGATGAACTGTTGGAATTAGAAGTAGATTCTGGTTTAAAAAATTTTGACTCGAGTTCAAACGAAACTGTCTCGAGTTGTGATTGCCTTCCTTCATGTACTTCACTTACGTATAATGCTGAATTTTCGCAAGCTCATTACGAATGGGAAAAAGTATTTGAAGCTTACAGAGTAAACATCAGTGCGGAATTTCCAGAGTAAATATACATCATAATTTTTTAAATTTTGTTACTATTAATTAAAATACTGTCAGCTAATACTAATAATTTATTAAACTTTTCTATTTTATTTCCATTTTTTGTTTTTACTTTTTTATTTTTTGTGAACTAATTCTTTATTATATTCTTTATTTTATATTTCGACATTTTGCTCAAATTAACCAGAGCACATTTAGAGATGCATTTGATACATCCTATTTTTACATTTTTGCTTTTTGCCTTTAAGATTTACTAAATATATCGTTTTTCTTTTAGGACACAGATGACGAGATTGACTTTCTTCTTTAAAGAACAACAATTTATAACATCAGAGAGAAACGAATTATATGGACAAACAGATTTTCTCGCTAACTGTGGAGGTCTCTTGGGACTTTTTACTGGTTTCTCCTTTTTATCTACTATTGAAATATTTTATTTCTTAAGTCTAAGATTGATGTGCAATGTTAAACATTACGGAAGACATTATTGGTCAGGATCACCCAGATTAATTGATGATCAAGCATACGTACACCCAAAAATCCGAAACTAAATGATTCTCTTTATTTGGGAAACATGAACCCAACATGTTTTTTGTAGTTCCGACCAAAAATAAAATTCAAACTATAATTCATAGTCTAGTATGAAAATAATGCATAAGTAGGCCATACTAAGACAATGAAGGTATTTTTCTATTAAATACCATATAAAAACTAGTGTTTTTGATCACAGTGCAAATATGCACCCGAATAATATAATTGAATATAATTAAAAAATTGTATAATTGATTCAAATTAATATTTAACACTTTGTCACTATAAGCACAATAAATGTATCTCAGCAAATATAAAAATATATTAAAAAAAAATGATTTATCATTTATTCTCTCTAAATAAATCAAATTAAAACAATTCATTAAAAGCATGGTTTGGATAAAAATATAAAAAGGTAAAAATTTAAAAGATGTCATACGCTGAAAGACGAGAACTCAAAACTGCAAGAAATTAATAGGTATATTATATTGTGTCTGTCAAGAATAATGAAAACAGCTTGAATATTTTAAAATATTATCGTCGAATCACTCCGGAAATTCTTCAGAATGTACGCAAACGTTTCGAACAAAACCTTATTATTATATGGACGCGGCTGGTTATAAGGTCAACTAAGTGGTAAGCAAGCACTTAAACATTTTAAAACGTAATTGTTTACAAAGTATTGGTTGGAATTTTAAAATGTAAAGATAATTGCAAGGAATTTAAAACTAACATGTTAGTCGATGTGTACCCCTTTAATAAATAATCGACGGGTCTCTGCATTTTTGTAAAATGTTCGACGCAGTTTCTGTTATCGGCTCTGTTTCGTTTTCGATAGACTACCCTGTATAGATAAATTAGTTATGGTTTTATACATTTAAAACCCGAATGATGTACAGGGTTTTCGAACTATATCTTTTAATCTGAGACTTAGATTAAATATTCATTTTTTATATAATTTTCAGGGTTGCAACTGAGTAAAATGTAGAATGTTTCATGATTTTATGTTTTTAAAGGCTTTTAGCTATTTCCCTAATGGTTTTATCGTTTGAAAATACATTGACCCTCTAAATTATGCAACATGACGTAGAATATTGGCATATAACAGAGTTCTTAAATATTTATGACCAAATAAATCTATAGTTACACAGAATTTCCTTATTTACCTTAAATATTGATGGTTCCTCTAATCCTAAAAAGTCTTTATAAAACCTCTTATTGCAGAACTTTCTATTTGCTAAAACATTGATAGAATTATTTTTACTGTGTATCTTTCAACGTTCTTTGATAATTTGTACAGATATCTTGGGTCTGATCTGAGATAAATAAAGTACAGCGAAAGCAGTTAATAATCGCATAAAATGAATTTCAAAAGGTTGCTTTGTGAAAACCTTTTAGTATAAATGAAAATAATTTGCATGTTCGATCAATTTCAAGCTCTTTATGTATATAGGATATATTTATAAAAAGTGTTACGTCATATAGACTACACTTTCCAAATACCCACTTAAGAAAAAATATAATGGTGACAGATCTGGGGAACATGCGGGCCATTCAACAATCCCTCGTCGTCTAATCCGTCTACAAATATTGCCTCACTGGTAAAAAATAATGCGGCGTAACATCGTCTTGCTCTTTATTTCCTAATTTTCCTAAATATTTTATACCAATAGAATTATCAGGAGTGTGCTCGTTAAATAGCCTCATGATAATAAAAACAAAAGGGGGGTAATTTTATAAACGCACTGTATATTATATTCTATAGGAGCCGGATAGCTCGCGACCAAAAATTGTAAGAATTTTGCAAAAGCTAATTTTTATCTTAGGTATATATATTCTAACATTGTAATTTTATTGTTGTTGAAGTTACGAAATTACTGTTGATTGATATCCTGAAAATATAAATGTTTGGGCTAGTATTCTAGAAGATAAAATATGCTATAACTTTTCAAAACATAGAAATGTTTCATCACAATAATTTTGTTTGAACGGAGTGTACAAAAATCTCTAAACTAGGGTATGACATGATATGAGTTGGAGTTGGGTTAGCTACCCCGGTTAAGAGAAAATTCAGAATATTGCCATTACTAAACTCCAACTCCATTCCGTTTCTGTGTTTCCTAAGACAAAATTCAATCTTAGGAGCTATAGCCAATCCAAAGTTTTGAAATTGACGCCCTATATATATATATATTGTAATAAAACACAAATAAAGTAAATAAGCATAAACATAGCATAAGATTGCTGGCATTAACGTAAAGATAAAAATCAATTTAATTTAATTCACAATTAACTAAAATAATTTGCAAAGTTAGCTTTCAAATGATGTGTCACATTTTGGAATAGCAGTTTTTTCCCGCAAGAGGGTGCTAAAATCAAAAGTAAAACAAAGAACCATCATATTGTTGAATTACCTATAAAATAACCTTTTCAATTATGCATCATACTAAATACTTTCCTTATTTAAATTCTTTTGAGGGGAGGAAAATTATATATAACTTTTAAGCATATATTAGGAAAATATCCCCTTGGATAAAATTGGACGTGTTTTGGTTTTTCTTAAATTTATGTAAAATCAAAAGTTATTTCGGCTGGCTAGTTTTGAAATAAAAGCGGTGTATATACCTACCTATGTATAAAAAGGTAGTAAATAAATAACCACACTAGATTCTATACTGGTGACGGAAGCTAGATATAGGAGTGGAGTATTCAGAGTTTTATAAAAGCATAAAATGTAGTTTGTGTAGTAAATAACGCAAAAAGGTAGTCAGATAATGAAAACAAAGAATGCTGTACATCAACATAACATAAATAGAGTACGTGAAAGTGTTTTTTAAAAGTTTGACTTAAGTATATGCAAGTAGTACACTTAATATTCCTTATTTATAAAGATATGTATTACAATTCTAATATATCTAGCTTTTGCAACAAATACACCTTCCTGAGATCCTTCGTGCGACATTTCCTCGTAATTCTTGGCTTAACTCTAATATACTTATCAGGACCCAAATATAAACTATTATAATAATTTCGGGTCTGAATCAGAATTAAAAATTAAAATAATATACGGAATAGTCTCTTTAAAAATATACATTTTTCCTAAGATGGAAAATAATTTTTAATATAGAATGTAAACATTTTCACTCTTGAGATAGAATATTTATTCCGTAATTGTTCTAAACAATATTGACAGCCATGGATGTCAAAACTGTCAATGTCAGATGTAAATGGTGACGCTATAATAACAAATTTTAATTTAAATAAAATAATGAGTGAAAAATCGAGTAAAGTTCTGGTCGTGGAGAAAATATAGTTTGTTACTCGGTTAGAATAACAAAATTCGATACTCGTGGTTCCTCACGCTCGCCTAGCTCTCGCGTTTGGAATATTTCACTCGTATCGAATTCTAACTTTGTTACAGAATATACTATTACGAGTAGGTAATCTCGGAATTAATAAATAATTGATAAATATCGAAAAACAGGACAAATTAAAAAGAATGGTAACAAAAAGTAAGAATCTATCAAAAAATATTGTATTAGGCAGGTGTCGTAGAATATATATACATATATAGATGGGTATAATTAACTAAGAAAAATTGTTATGTCAATTTGTACAATATAAATAAGCAAAAAAATAAGTAATTGTGACAAAATAAGCATGAAATATAGAAACATATTACTAATGAAAATTATTCAATAACAACTTTATTAATAATAAATAAAAAACAATCAAGAGAGATTTTAGAAACCAAGAATATCTTAGTAATAATGTGGTATACTCGTATAAGCGACAATTTATTGGTTCTTAACTTCTTGTCCCTTTGTTTGACCGAATAGTTTGTTCACACTGCTACTTCTCCTTCGTCTTCTTCTTCTTGGGGTCCCGATAAATCATTATAGAGCCTTTTGTTACACCATAATCTCACCGACATGTAGTAAATTAATTCCGCGACAGATAAAAGTGAAAATCCTGTAAATAATCCAAGTAGCCCTCCAAAGTTTGAGAGGAAATCGAAAGGTCCATACAGTTCGTTCTTTTCAGATGAAGTAAATTGGTCTGATTTGAAAAACACGTTTAGAATAGAAAAATGACTGAAAACAATAAAATATTTATTTATAACGATTGTTTTATCCTTACTTCGTGAAATATATCCATTACAAATATAAAAGATAAAACATACTTATCTTAAAATTCCAAAGGGTGAGACGATTGTTATACGAATATTTAAAAAGTTTTTGGAAAATCGCGAAATTTTAAGCTAAGTATATTTTAGCTTTTCAAAATATTTATTTGTTAATACATAGTCGTATTTGACAATACAAACATGTTTTATGCGACACCCCGTATCTGTATTTTTAAATCTACCCTCTAATTTTGACGAGAATATAATCTCTTATTTGTAGTTTTTATTGAAACAAATATACATAGCTATCTATACATTTTTTGACGAGAATGCAATTTTTTTTATTTTTAATGTGCACAGCAATCTTTAGTTATTAGTTTTTAAATAAAAGAAATTATTGGGTTATTTCTTATCTTTTTTTATTGCTTTAAACAAAAATCAAAATCCAAATCCGAATAATTTTAAATATTTTTAACTTATTTAATAAGAAATTTTTAACAGATGTGAAAAGAATAGTAAGTAAGAGACTGTGAATTTCTATACTTGTTTGTTTGTAACTTCATAATCTAATTACTGACAAAACAAGAAACAACCAAATATTATGAATATATTGAAAGAGAAAGAAATGTTTTATTTTAAGGCTGACAGAGGAACCAAAATAGTTAGACTGAGTACTACGAAATAGTTGATAACTTGATTGAATCAGTTTCTCATAAGAAATTAGAAAAAAATCGTTAAGCAAAATTCATTAATATCAAAAACGCAAAAACTTTATTATTATTTTCTTTTCTTTTGCTATTTTCTCTCATTTGTTGGGAATTTAACCACTTGTTTTGTTATTAAAGTGTTATTAGTACGACTAGTGTACCTTGCGAAGAGGAATAACATCAACCATACACAATATCTAATCTATACTGCCTTCTCAAGATATGTGTAATTTATTACTATAAATTGTTGTAGGGATTAATTTCATAGCGATAGATTGTTGCAGCGATGAATTCTTAGTGATGAATTTTCGTAACGATCAATTGTCGGCGATGAATTATCGCGCGATAAATTGACGAAGATTCAAGGCAATATAAAATAATTTTACAGTAATTTATTAAGTAAAGGTAATCAGAAAAATAAAAAGTATTCAGCTTCAAGATTAAGAAATTTTAATTTTGTTTGATGTAACTTAGAAAGAATAATTTCGGTGATGTATTTATAAAAGAGTATATAACTTAAGCGAAAATATGTATGGAAAAACATTTCTTTCAGAAAAATAATTGCCCTTATAAGCAACATGAAGGAAGGTCGCTGTGCATAGTAAACCTTTTTATGAGTAGATTCGAAATCAAGAATTCAAATATTTTTCGAGAATATGGAAGAGATATGTAAATGATATTTTTGCAGTTTTATATACAAAATCAGCAAATATGAATAATTTTTTTTTGCCTTCAGCATAAATTAGATAGCTTTCATTTTTAGTAAATTAATTTTATTTTGAGTAAAGAGTGATTCGTTATAGAAAAAAAGAAAATTGGAAATATAGTGAAAAGTAATGGTTACGATATAGAAATAATTGATGTATTTATTTTCAAATATATACATAAGAGACTTTTGCAATTCTACTTTATTTAGGAAGGAAAATTTTAATCACATGCATGTTTCAAATGCGCATAACCCATATTATTGCAATTTTACATAGCAAGAATATAGATTTAAGATTAGTCATTAAAAAGACTAAATGACACCTTTGAAAAAAAAACACGGAATATAAATTATATAAATTAATTGCAGAAACTGCTGCGATAAGAGGTATGTTGGGCAAACGAAAAGATTAATATATATTAGATTTAAAGAACATTTAGCCCATTTAAGATGTAGTAAAACTGAAAAATCCTGTATTGCCGGACACGTTTTTAAAAACGGCAAAGAGATAATCTTAAATTAATTATAAATATTAGTGATAGAAGATTGCTAGACACATACGAAATTATAGTCATATATAATTGTATAAGAACAATTTAAATAAGGACAGTCTATTTTATTTTTGGGTGATTTTTCATAGCGAAACGAGTGCAGTATTTTGAGTCGGTGAAGTGGTTCAAGGGTCAGACAATTAACAAGCAAAATTTTATGAGCCTTTAAAATATAAAGCTATTACCAAATAATATTGCAGAAAAATCAGTCCAAAATTTGAACAAAATTAGTAAAAAGAGAGTGAGTTGATTTTTAAGAATAAGGGGAAAAGTTATTACGTGCAGTTTAAGATATGTGAAGGAAATTTGTCGATGTACTCGTATATCCGTAACGAACATCGATAGACTAGTGGGTGATGTGGGATCCCCAATGTACCTTCTAATCAGGATTAACATATGTACCTATGTACATTTAGATAAAGAGAAATGGAATACAAAAATAAAAATCTGCAAAAATCGGTTAAAAAAATATAGCATGAGGATAATGGCAGGTTGACTCTATATTGACAGACTAATTAAAATGAGAATGAGAGCAGGAAACTTACAACAAATCCGTTTGTTTTTTGGTAACTCCTATTTTTTTGTGAGCTTTAAAGTACTCTCTCCATTGCCATTGATATCTTGATGATTCAGTTTTATAAGATAATTGTGTACATAGTGGAAGACAATTACAACTGTGGTAATCACTATCTGAGATTTTTTCTAACTCGGCATTTACTTCCAGTATTTTCAATTGTTCTAAAAAAGATTTTTGTAGGTCTTAGCAATAGTTTTTAAAAGAACAATTTTACAAATTAAATAACTATGATTTGAAGAGTAATAATATTTCTCCAATCTTAATGAAATATGCCAGGAAAAATCAGATGATTAAGAAATTCTAAACTTACTTTGCGCGTCTTCCATACATGACATTTTTGCATTGCCACATATGGCTGTTGTATTTTCATCTAAAAGGAATAATTGTTAAAAAAAAGTTTGAAAATGCGTTATTTTGTCATAGCGTAAAATACTTTGAATCACATTTTAAGCGCAGTAATGATATCTAAGTCTAAATAAATTATAATAATAATAATAATAATAAATAAATATAATAATAAATAAATAATAATAATAAGATTTTCTTTATAATTCACCCACAAAAGTATCAAAGTTGGGGAGAACGGATTATTATTATTATTTACCGTGACTTCCCGAGCCGACTTACAGATGATTGATTGTATTATTTGACTTACTAGGCAAACCCAGAAAACCATACATTGAAGCAAATTTCGTCAATTACATGATTATGTTTTTTTAATGTTAATTTTTGCTAAATATTTGAAAACAATAACCTGTATGAATAGAGAATGAAGAGACCTTTAAAATTATGTATCACCCTACATCCCATTTAAAAATTTTGGTGCTATAACTGCCACTCGAAGAGGGTTTAATGTATACATCAATTTTTTTCGATTCAGGATGTCATTTCATAATCTAAAATTGACGTGTTTCTGGTTTTTTTATAAATATGCACAATATTTGAAATAATTATTTATTCCATTTGGCTATTCGTTACTGAATAGCAAAAGGAACAACTGAGTGTCAAATAGAATCAGTGACCAAATATCAACATTTAAAAAAAATCTTTATTTAAAAATCAAATTTACATGATCAAATAAGAGTTTGTAATACTTACGAGGCATGAAGAAATTGACACATCCACATGTTTTCAACGTAAAATTAGTAAGACACTCCAAATAGCAATTTTCTTGTGTATAACTCAAAAAATATTCCAAGTATCTTTCATCAGAAAAATAACATTGCCTATCACTGAGCTTGTAAGCCTTTACAGTTTCTGATGTCGTCAGCAGCTCAGGACTGAGGGAAATTCTGCAAGCACTGTCATGTGGCATTACGAAGAAATCTTTTTTTGTCATGGGAATGGTGTTTGGTGTATGTACTGTCACCTAAAAGTATTAGCCTAATATTAAACCTTTCAGAAAAACATTGATCCAGCTTATCAGATTCACTTCAATGACAAGTTCCTATAGTTAAGCAGTGTTCAGCACTCATTTAGTACTTTAGATAAATTACGTATAATCTAAATATAATTTTTTAATGAAATTAAAATATTAATATATTATCACCTAAAACATTGCATTAAGACCACTTTTGTATACAGTGTAAATTCTTTAAGAGTGCAAACACAATCTCTCTAAACATACGTTTACGTTAAGATGTTTGGTACAACTTAAATTTCCTAATAGCAGCTTATGACGCATGATAGAAAATGGCAATGTAATTTTGAATGAATATTTATTACCGAATATCCAACTAAATTTGAACAAAGTGCGTCTGTGTCTTCAACACTCTGTGGTAAAATAATCGTCAATGAACTATCAGCACCTGATTGTAAGGCTCTTCTTGGATAAACATCTCTTCCAGCACCTTTAGGGTATCCATTATCATTAGTCCATATGCTTTGCCTATTATGTTCATGATAGTTCTTGTATTGAAATCTACAGAAAAATTATGTACTAGGTGTGTTCGTATAATCAGTTATTTCTTAATATTTTATTTTAAAGACTAATAAAAGAGCTCCTTAAGTTATTTAAGTTGGTGTGTAAAAAATGTTTTACAGTTCACGACTCCCCTTTAATCAACAAAATCATTTTAGAATTTTTTAATAAAACAACATATCGCTCAATCAATTAGAAAATAGTTGCTTATACGGATACGAGTATCAATACTTACACCTTTGGTCTGAATATTTCTTTTCTATTCTGCATATTAAAAGTGTAACATATTCCTTGGTCTAATATAATGGGTACCAAATACTCAGTACAATTATCGTCGTCATCCATAAATTCACAAATTGCTGGATCATCCAGAAAATCTTCTGAAATATCTAGCTATAAAATAAGAGTATATGTTATTATTAGATTATGAAGACGGTAAATAGAACATGCACCACTGTAGAACTTTCCCTTTAGTATCCTTCCAATTACAGTATGATTCCTTCCCATTATTTTCACACAACACGTGTGTTTATGTTAATTTGACTGATTTGTAAATGTTAAAAAATTGTTAATATTATTTTAAATATTTGTTTAGTCTCCTATTGTTACAAAATAACGGTGTGTTGTAGAGGACAGTATAAGCCTATTTTGGGATACGGAGATTCCAGATTTGACATTTGCAATGTTGCTAGATTTGCCGTTTCTCAGATATTATTAGTCACTTTGGTTATTTAAATGCATCACCCTTTATATTTAGTCACTTTTGGAATCTTCTCTTCAATACGAGTTCAATATATATATATATATATTTATAAAATAGCAAAAAGTGTTCCTCATTGGAAAAGTTTGCATTTTGTCACTTCGTTATTGAAATAACTAAAACTATCCACAAAGAATTTTCGTTACTATCCTATTGACTATAGCAAGAATATAATCTATTTTAAAGAAATTTAGGAATTTTTTTGCTATCGACAATTACAAAAGACAGAGGAATTTGTTGTTAATTCAGCATTATATTTATTTAGCATCATTTTTTAGAGGACATGGTTTTGCTTTTTTAGGTAAAGTTTATGTGGGTAGCTTTAGGTTCCGTAAGCTTAATCTTTCACTTTCTAGTCCAATTAACTATTTTATTCAAGAAAGCAATAACATAATACTTAACGCTTGTATTCCAACTACTCAAAAATAACATTTTCTATTTACGTACACGCACGTGCATATGTAAACTAATTTAAATTGCTGTTAAGGTAATTAATTTTATACTAGGTACTTATTTTTGCTATCATAATTAATTGTATGTTATGCGCCTCTGTGGCTTTTTTCCAAATCATATTTCCTAAGCAAAAATAGCTATAGTGGTATAGTATTTACGCCATTGGTTGCTGTATTATTTATTTACAATTCCTGTAATCTAAGCTATTATCACTCCAAAAATATCTATTTTTTCAAGTGTAAATATTGGTATTTCAATAAATCTAAAGGATACACATAGTTGCAGTCATAAAATGATCTAAAATTAAATTTAAAATAAATATAATAATAATAATATAAATACCTCGTCCAACCGTTCATATAATTCCTCAGTAAAAGTTTCATTTTGTGGAAGATATCTATTTATATCTTCTTCTTCGGAACAAATCATTGTCATATATTGCGCACTTTCTGTTCTGAAAAAGTACAACTCATTAGTATAAATATTAAAAAAAAATATTCAAATATATGTTCGAGTCAAAATTATTTAAGGATTAATAAATTGAACATTGATGTTCTCTAAAAGGAATCAATTTGCAGAGTGAATAGTACAAATATTCAACAATTCATTTTTAATATCCAATTAAAGGTGGACAGCGGCTGTCAACAAAATAACACATAGAAATAGCTATACCACTAAAGGATAAAATTTGCAATTTCAATAGCAAAAATATTTGTTTTTTGTAAATAACCCCAGGTAATGCCAAAATCTAATTAAGTAAAAAGTAAAATTCAAAAAATAAACAGATATGTTTTAAATCAGAATCAAGCTAAAATTTCAAATTTTGAAAAAATAAATATTGCTAATTATCTTCACAAGAAAACTACATAAGTAGTGCAATCCCAAATAGACTGTGAAAAACCAATTTCATGTCAAGCAAATCAAACGTGATTTAATTTCATGTTCTAAATTTGTATTTACACACTCAACTAAATGTCATCGACGTCGATAACTGTGGTCATTAGGCTCATTTTTCGGTGCCACTTTAGATACAAAGCAACAATAAATTATATCATTCGATTTATACTGATTTATATAAACCCACTGAAAAACTGCAGAATCCACAATGTAGATGTAAATTTAATTAATCGTAAATTTAGATTCGCTTACTCATACGGGGTGATTTTTTCGCCATCCCATAACTTGTGGATAGTCTCAGTATAACCGAAGAAACTTTTTCTAGCCTTAGCTACAGGACATATTGTAATTGCTGGAAATGGTATACTAAAAATTGGTTGTGCTCGAGTTGCCAAACTCACAATAAATGGATTTTCGTCATATTTGTACCACATTTGCATTATAAAGTAAACTGATAGTGCTATTGCTATGCCTACCAATATCAGCCATAGTATTCTAAAAAAATAGCAGTATTATTTGTTTGTTTAATCTTTTAAAAATTATAAGCAGAATTAATAAGATTGTTAATATTTAGAGAATGTTACGTTTATATTTAAGATAATGGTGAGTTTATAAGAAATGTGTTCATATAAATGATGTTATTCAGTAAACTCGAAGAAAAAAAAAGAAAGAACTGAAACCAAATCTTTTGAATAGAATATATTTCAAAGAAAATTCGAAAACTATCTCCAGGGACTATTATTATTATTATTATCAGTGCCACGCATTAATAGTAGTTCCCGCTGAATTATCAATTATGGTATGCATAGAACTACACACAGTGTCAAAGCTTGAGAGATAGCATCTAAATAAAATATATGTACATGATATAATAATGGGTTCAGAAAACAAATAAAATCAATTACTATATATAAATCAAACTTTAGTACAGAAGTTGTGGAAGACGAGGACTTATCTTGGACTTGTCTTTTAACTTGCGTTTAACTAGCAAGTTGGAACAGAGCACGTGAAGATTTTTTGCAAAAGATTACCTTACTCCTTGCAGAATAATAATATCCCACTTCATATTTTCAAAATTTTATACGCAAGCTTTAAATGTATAATAAAATAAATGTAGTAGATATTATTTCAATCTGTTGATTTTAAAAAAAGAGGACTTCTCTACTCTTGACGATCTTTTGGTTATTTTATGTTTTGATAAAATAACCCACCTTTTGATAATAAACCGATTCTTCTACCCTTCAAAGCTAGATTACTAGAGCAGCAAATTTATATAGGATTTTAGAAGAGGACATGGGTGCAAAAAACACCTTTTTAAATTACATGGCAACTCTTTTATGCCTTATGATAGTGATTTTGCCAAAATAAAAAACGCTAAATAAGCATGGTGGATGATAAACATTGAATGAGTACATAAATATTATTAAAATAGTATCTAAGATACCTGGGAAATTTACTATAATAGAAAGAACTCATACTAAAACGAATTATTTTACTAAGTGTATTTTCTATACTACAAGATAATTCTCAGCGACGCCTCGTATAGCAAAATTGTGCTGAAAGAACAAAAGCTGATGTTTAAAATTTCTGGGGTTCACCATTTTATGTGCACTAGCTCTAAACTCTGAATACTAGTTTCAAGCACACACACGAGTACATTAATGGAATTATGAAACATAAATTTCGTTTGAAAACATCGTAAAAAAATTGAGTTTGCCTACAGAACCAATGACAACTAAAAAACCGGTTATGGCAAGCAAAAAGGATAACATCACAAGAACTATAAAATATATTCAAAATACGGATTTCTCTAAATCAATATCTACAAACTTAGAATATATTCTAGTTTCGAAAGAAATACCTACGAGGATGTTCAAGTGAACCTCATTTGTGCAATGTGAGTGTTACTTCAAAATCAAATAAATTTTAAAATGTATGTCATTTTATTCCGGTTTTTCTATTTGAATTTACTTCCAATTAAATAAATTTTGACTTCTATTAGAGATGAGTTGATATTCCTGGCTTTACTATTCTTTCTGAAAGTTTTATAATGTGTGATTTTAAAAAAGAAGGTCTACAACATTAAAATTTTAATTCTTGTGACGATACATATTTTTTTTCACTTGTCATTATTGAACACATCAGAAATATCTTACACAATCCTAATTATGTTAAATCATTAAAAAGAGGTAGATTAACTGATATAATTTAAAATAATATACAGGAATTCGTCAAAAAACATTTTACATCAGGCAATTAATATTATCAGTACAAAATATTTTATGCAAATTTGAATCACGGTTTTTATGCCTCGCACGCAAACAGCTACATTATCTAAAGAACGTAGGCAAGAATGCACAATTATCATATTATGCAATAAGCATTGAATGTGATATGCTTACCTTTCTCCTTTCGATCGTTTTTCAGCCACATAATTAAATCCTATTATACTAGTGTGCTCACAATAATCATTGAAATATCTTTCAAACTTCTTCAACATTTTTATTGTCCTATATCCATCACGCCACCAAAAGTCGCAAATAGAAAGTTGTATTGATTAAAATTTGTAGCTTGACCTCAGTGATTCATCTTCTTGAAAATAAAAGAGGCTTGCCAATTTTAGCTGCTATTCTATGCGCGGCTCTAGTTGCGTGATTTGAATCAAACTGTAATATGCAAAAAATATTTTCATTATTATATAGAGTGTACGTTTAAAGTCTAAAATCCCCTCCCTAATATATCAAATAAACTATAATTGTTACATAATTTAATTCATAATGTAATAATATTACTTTTGTCAGCTTTGTAATATCCGACAACCCAGTGGGAGTTTTCGGGAGTTCCAAACAATTCTAACAGACAGCCACGTGTTGGGAAAAGGGCATTTTTCTAAAAAGAGATAAATGTTCCGATTGGTTGAGTTAAAATCAACGGAAAGGCAGTTTTTAATTTGTTAAGTCGGAGTAATTAGGAATATTGGATAAAATATATATATAATATAAAATAAAAAATATATAACCTGACTCAACTTTATATTTAAAAAATAGGGTAACTTCACCTGCGGCACTATCTATTATATTCTTGTTTCCCATGTTTCCTGGTTTTATCAGAAGTATAATTTTTTCGTTCAGATATTATCAGGGGTAAGAGAGCTATTTATAACGAATTTGATTGTATACTCCCATGAAAACCTTAAATAAACTGATTTTTAATTGAGGTCACGACACTTTACGCTAGGGAAATTATTGGGTGCCGTCAATCAATAATATTTTCAGTAAACAGTAATACCCAAACTCTACACGGTCAAAATATTGACATCATAATCTCTTGATGAATTGATAGAGTAGTCTAAGTCAATCAGAAATTTTAAAACGATACGGAAGGTTACGTTAAGACAGAAAGTGTAGAAAGCCAAGAGTTGGAAGATAATAACGAGGAAATTCTGCAACAATTTATTGAATTTTATGAGATTTTGCCGGCGTTGTATGTGGAATGCGCATTCCGCGTATTCCAATAAAGCAGCAAGAAACGCGGGATTAGACAATCAGTTCCTTCTTTTTAAGAAAATAAGGCCGGACGCTCAACGCATAGATGTACAAAAAAGAGATAAATAAACTCACTAAGATCCAATTACCAATCAGAATTTTTCAGTTGATAAAACTTATGCTACGCAGTGCCGTGTTTGGTCCAAATTTCTAGTTTCCCCTTATTGTTAAAATACCTCCAACATTTTTCTTTAGCATTTGAGAACGATTCATATTTAAAGCACTTTTTAAAGATAGGTAAAAAATATGTAAGTAGGAAGCTGCTCATGTAATCATCGCAGCTTTTTCTGGTTCAAGATTTATCGGTTTCTGAAAAACTCCAACCTATGTAAATGCAAGTATTCCAAATGCTTACTCAACAACTACACGTGCATGTGGCAGTATCTTGTTAAATTGTTGTCGTGAGGCATTAAGAATCTTCTGAACATAGGGTTTCATTAAGCATTCATTCAGTGCAAAAGCTTCATCAGTTATTTTTTTATGTATTTGGCAATGCATATAGTTCTGGTAAGTTAAGGGCGTTCTGTTCAAAAAGTCCGAATTTAGAACAAAAAAAAATTCGTCCACTGATGCCAACTTCTATCATCACAAATTCTTTATGAGCCCTTACAACAGCTAACACAACGATAATAAATCAACTTATATAATTGTAGTGAACGGAATTGAAGAGCTACTAAGTAACTTCAGTAATCTTAATTTAGAGAATAATATATATTTCTAGTTTAGATTTATATAATAATTCAAATATGACGCCACCAATTCAATAGGAGCAATGTACCGTTAATTGCGATCTTTTTAAATTAAAATTAGATAATATTAAAACTTACGATGGAGTTAGTGTAGAAAGCAGAGGCTATGGTGGAATTAAATAATTGGGATACTTTCAAAAAAGCATTAAAATAGTGTTTTTCTGATAGACGAAATTTAGATTATCTTAATCAAATGTCGACTAGATCAAGTTATTAAAAATGAAAATATGATCAATTTTGGTTCAAGACTGCAATTATTAAGAAATAAGGTAATTCTAAGAATTAGCGATGCTAGTGGGTTAACTAGACATAATAAATTATGTCAGATCAATGATAGTAATAAAACAACTCTGAACAGATTATACTGGCAGATTAGAAAATAATATGCACCTTAAAAAGACGGCATCTTAAGAATGGCTTATGTTGATGAATTTGAGAATTTTAAAATATTACATGACAATTCATATGAACAAACAATCCAGTCTTCCAAAGATAATTATTTTAAGTTACAAAATATGTCACAACTAACTTCTTCTCGAAATTATGTACAAGTATTCGGTTCCACGTAAAGTTTATTTAAACCAAATAACTTCAGTAAGCAAATTGCCAAAACCTGAACCAATATCTATTATGAAATCCTTCTTTCAATACAATATGGTTATTTCCAAACAAACATAATAATAATAATAATAATAATAATAATAATAATTATTATTATTATTATTATTATTATTATTATCATTATTATTATTATTATTATACTTACACTACTACTATTATAACTATAATTTTACTATTATATTACCAGAAATAATCATTTTCAAAATTTTAAAATTCAGGACAAATTCCAAATTTCGTGAGTGAAGAATTATATTTTAATAATTACTCAAATAATGATTCTAATATTGAACTAGAAAAATATGTTAGTAATAATGAATCTTACAAGTTCGATAACTCTAGTAGGACTGTAGAGACTGTACTTAATAAATTTTAAAAATCCAAATTTTCAAGAACCGGCCTCAAAGGATAACTCCCATTAACAGAAAGAATTATGTACGAGTAATAATCGCCTTCCATATATGGGTGATTGATTAGTTGAATAACGGCCAATATCTTCCAAATCTTTGAAGGTATACAAAATTTTTGTTTTAGTCACCATTAAGGGTCAAATTTTAAAATTAGTTGCAATTCTACAGTGTGTTCCAGAACGCCGTGCCAGATACAAGGTAATTTTTTTTAAATGAGACACCCCGTATTTCATTGCATTTCTTTCATTCTTCCTAAAGAGCTGCTTTTATTGATTTTTCATATTTGGGGTCTAACATCAATGGTTACGGAAATATAGGGCGTTAAAAAAGGAGATTTTTCAATTTTAGGAATTTTTTTGTGTCGAAAATATTTATGATTGGAACTGGCTTACATGTCCCTATCCTAACTCTTTATGTACCTTCATCTGGGACGGCGTTCTGGAACACAATGTACAATTTCAACTAATTTTAAAATCTAACCCTTAAGAGAGGGTACAATCTTTAAAAATATTGTTTGTATACCTTCAAAGATTTAGAAGCTACTGTATTGGATTTTATCCCACTAATAAATCACCCTGTATAAAAATCCAAAAACCCAAATTAAAATTAGTCATAGGCTCCGCAGCACAAAATTTGTCATCAGACCGATAATCACTGAAAAATTCTTTTTATTAGCTGATATCAATTCTTTGATGGAATCATATGTAGCTTTAGAAGATTTGATTAAGATCAATTTAAATATAGATTTTTCGAATAAAAAAATTAATAAGCAATCGTGTAGTAATATCAATAAAATTTATAAAATCCACAGATATAATATTCGAATTTTCAATGGACCATCAGAAAACATTTTAAAAGCGCTTTGCGTCAATATTTCAAATAGAAACATTTTAATAAAACAAACAAGTTTAGAAAACGTTTACATACTGGAAGTTTTAACTTTAGCCATAAATGGTTATGCAGTAGTAGAAATAATAAACAAAAACGATAAATCCCTATCAGTAATTATAGAAAATCCTATCATTGTACGTCCTTCCATCGTTTTTGTTAAGAAATATATAATTTTTATTGGTTTAATAAACAAAATAAAGATTTCATAAATAAAAATAAAATAAATATAACTAACTCTACACAAAAATTCAGAAGAAAAAGATAACAGTAATTGAAAATAGTTTTTAGGATAGCGCAAAAGACGTTTTTATTTGATTAGCAACGTTTCGATCATTTATTTGATCTTCTTCAGGCTAACACGATATGGTATAAACATGAGATTGATTACATATATACAGGGTGATCAACTTATACTCCGAAGTTTGATATCTCCATTTACTTGAGAAATAGGAAATAGGAAAGAATTAGCTTGACAAGAGGTTTATAAAAATGTAAAAGTATACGGGGTATTCTATTAAAAAAACATAACTTTGATATGCTGTGACCTTATGAGACACCCTGTATATTACGAAATAATTTTGAAATGTGAAGTTTGACTCTATCTATAACTTACTTTTATTTAAAACATTCTTTCCTATTTCTCAAGATAACGGAGATGTCAAACTTCCGAGTATAAGTTGATCACCCTCCGTATATATTTATTTTTGATCAATAAAAAAATAAATAATTGATAAAAATGGAAACCAAAATTAATAATTAATTTAAAATTGAAAATTCAAAATATAAAAACTTAAAAAATTTTTTTAAAACCTAACAATTTAAAACTTTAATATATAAAATTACCACTACCTAAAAATTTAAAATTTACACACTCAAAATTCAACAACCAACCTCTTTATTTTTTGATATTTTTTTTACGAGACAACATACCTTCCAAATTCAGCACATAGAAAACTACCACCGTCAATCTTTTTACACGAATTATGTCACCACTATCTGATGACATCGTAATAAAACTGCTGCACCCACAGTTTACCCGATGCGATGTTTCTTGGAGAACAATTAGCCGGCGAGCGTCAGTTAGAATTTTTCATCTGTATTAAATAGTTGTACTAGTTAAGTTTTTGCATCTTGTAGAAATAAATAAAAATAAGTTTCGTTTTTAAAAACGTTCTACAATTACTTTGAAAGTTAATTGGCGCAGTCAGTAGGATATTCGGGATTGATTTGTATCGAACAGATCAATTATCGTATCTACGACTAACCGGATATCGAACCTTAGCAATCATTTTACTGTAACTGGTGGTCACCACTTGAGAATAAGATTTGGGAACTGGATCGACATTATCCATTTCTGCGAGGACGACAAGCTTCGAAGAAGACAAAAATCGCCGAATCGGACCTTCTCCTCATAAATTGGGATGCTACGAGTTGTTTATATACTGTAAGTGCAATTTATGTCTGACCCATCAATTGAGAATTTAATCGAAGTTTTTCAAGATTTAATTTTAGAATTGCCTTTAACTGACTCTATAAATAGTAATAATCTTAAATTAAGTACTAGCTCTAATAGCAATATGGCCGCGAATTTCAAACCAGAATATTTGAATTGTATCCCTCAGTTTGATGGAAACCCAAATGATCTAAATCGTTTCTTAGCAGTATGCGATAGCCTTGTTGCTAATTTTTTCGATAGGGCAAATATAAATAGTTTCCATAATGTTTATCTCATTCAATCTATTGTTAGTAAATTAGTTGGTAATGCTAGAACTGTAGTTAATATCCAAAGTGTCGTAACTTGGGATGATCTAAAGGAAGTTTTAAGACGCAATTTCGCCGACCAAAGAGACGAAACTTGCTTGAATCGCGATTTAGTTATGCTTAGACAACTGCCAAATGAAAAACCTCATGGGTTCTATGACAGAATTTTAAATATTTTAAATTTACTTTGTAGTTACGTTGAAATTCATGAAATTAATCAGGAATCGAAAAACTTGAAGAAAAATTTATATAATGATTTAGCTTTGAAAACGTTTCTCTGTGGTCTTAAAGAACCCTTAGGAACAACTATACGCTGTATGAGACCCAATTCTCTGTCAGAAGCGTTACAATTTGTAATAACAGAAGAAAATACACATTACTTCCAAAACAATAACTCCAGAAATTTTCAAAAACCTAATCATTCACAGAATAGAGGTAACCAAAACAATGGGTTTGTACAAAATCCCAATCCAGCTCAATACAATAATTTCAGACAAAATTTTAACTTTGAAAAATCTCACAATTCGTTTCCTTCACAACCAATTCCGGTTCAACCGAGGCAGAACATGCCACCACAAAAATTCTTCACTAACTCTCAAGCTTTTCGACAGCCTCCTAGAGAAAATGTTTTTAAGCCAAATCCCAATAGATCATTCCCAAACCCGACACCGATGAGTACCTCGACACGATTTACCGGAAAACCGGTAACCAATAACTTTAGTTATAATAAAAGTAATAATTACCCTCAAACCGGTCCTTCAAATTATAGACCACAACCAAACTTCATTGCTGAAGAAATTTATAATACAGAAACTGAAAACGCAAATTATAATAGTGTTTTACCAGAAAGTGAATTGCTTGTACAAAACCAATATTCTTTTGATAATGAAGAAGAAAAATTAAATTTTCATATGCCGGCCGGTCAAGACAAGGGAACATGAGCCCATTGACTATCTCTTTTAATAACGTAGACTGTAGCGAATTACCTTATATAGTTTTCCCCGAATATAATATTAAGCTTCTCGTTGATTCTGGTTCTACGAAGTCATTTTTAGACCCAAATATTGCTCAGAAGTTATTTCCCAAATTAATAAAATTTGATCCATTTATTGTATCTACAGTTTTTCAAAAATCATCTCATAAATACAGTGTTCAAATTCCTGCTTCGAAAATATTTCAACTTGACGAGGAAAAATGCTTAAAATTTTATTTGTTTAATTTCCACAATATTTTTAATGGCCTTATTGGAATAGATAACCTTAAAGCCCTTAAGGCTACTCTAAACTTTGACAATGGACTTCTAATTACGCCAAACGCAAAAATTAAACTAAATTTTCAACAAATAATTAATAACAATAATACCAATATTATCAATTTAGAGCCCCGCATGCAAAGGGTCATACAAGTAAAAACATCGATAAAAAATGGCGAAATAATAATTCCATATCAAAAAATACATAATTGTGAGATTCCAGAAAGTTTAACGATCGCAAAAAACGGACGTGCTTTAACAACAATATTAAATAACACTACAGAGTTCTTATCACTAGACCTCTCCGAACCGTTGTTAGTAGATAAGTTCGACATGACTCTTGTACCAGAATACAACGTAAATAATTTTGATGACTCTATTAAAACTAATAAACTAGATTTAAGACAGATCCGCACTGATCATTTAAATAGTGAGGAAAAGAATTTAATTCTAAAATTATGTAATGAATATTCTGATATATTTCATCAGGAAAATATACCATTAAGTTTTACTAATAAAATAAAGCATAGCATTAGAACTACTGATGAGGTACCTATCTATACTAAATCGTATAGGTATCCATTTATCCATAGGCAAGAGGTAAACAATCAAATTAAAAAAATGTTAGGCGAAAATATTATTCGCCCAAGTAATAGCGCCTGGTCAAGCCCCCTTTGGGTAGTGCCCAAGCGTGGTCAGAAATGGAGGGTTGTCGTGGATTATCGTAAGCTTAATGAAAAGACAATTGACGATAAATACCCGCTACCCAATATTACTGACCTCTTAGATAAGTTAGGCAAATGTCAGTACTTTACAACCTTAGATTTAGCGAGTGGTTTTCACCAAATCGAAATGAATGAGAGTGATATCGAAAAAACAGCGTTTAACACGGAAAATGGGCATTATGAGTTCCTAAGAATGCCGTTTGGATTAAAAAATGCTCCGGCAACTTTTCAAAGAATAATGGATAACATTCTTAGGGGAATTCAGAACGAAAAATGTTTAGTTTATTTAGACGACATAATAATTTTTTCGACATCACTTCAAGAACATTTAGAAAATTTAAAATCGGTATTCCAGAGACTTAGAGATTCAAACTTTAAAATACAATTAGAAAAATCAGAATTCCTCAGAAAAGAAGTGGCCTATCTCGGTCACATCGTAACCCCCGACGGAGTTCGACCAAATCCCGATAAAATCAAAGCAATAAAAAATTATCCGATACCGAAAACCACTAAACAAATCAAGGGATTCTTAGGATTATTAGGTTACTATAGACGGTTTATAAATAACTTCGCAAAAATTACAAAACCCCTTACCAAGTGCTTAAAAAAGGGCGCTAAAATCGAACACAATTTTGAATTTGTAGATTGTTTTGAAACTTGTAAAAATTTATTAGTAAACGAACCGATATTGCAGTACCCGGATTTTTCCAAACCATTTAATTTAACTACCGATGCCAGTAACGTAGCTTTGGGAGCGGTTTTGTCGCAAAGAACAATTGGCTCGGACTTACCAGTGGCGTACGCATCGCGAACGCTAAATGACTCAGAGCGCAATTATTCTACAATCGAAAAAGAACTGTTATGTATCGTTTGGGCTACCAAATATTTCAGGCCGTACCTGTATGGACGGCGCTTCCATATTATAACGGACCACGCCCCTTTACAATGGTTATTCTCCTTAAAAGACCCCTCTTCTAAATTGTTAAGGTGGAGGATAAAATTGGAAGAATTTGATTATACGGTTATTTATAAAAAAGGATCTTTAAATACAAACGCGGACGCCCTAAGCCGAATCGAAATTCACACTAAAATATCAGAAAAAATTTGGGATGACATTGACAAAATAATACACGACGTTGAAAACTCTAGGCAAGAATTGACTACACCAGACCTTAACGACTTACATTTACCTCCCACCTCACTTCCTATATCAAGATGCAGCAGTCCTGACCTGGACAATATTTCAATTCTAGCTAACCCAGATCCAGACCTACTGCAACCCGACGACGGTCATACAGTTCACTCAAATGCTGACGAAGACCCTATCGTGGGAATCCCAATAAGCGATACTCCCGTGAACTACGGTCAAAATCAGATAATTTTTGAATCAGTCTTTCATTCCCCTGCAAAACCGACAATTACGATACTATTTGAACGAAAACAAAGAATAACAGTACAAATTTCGGATAACAACTTTGAACAGGACATAATAAATTTTGTTAAGGACTATGTCGCACCAAATATACCTTATTATTTATATTTTGTAAAGGCCGACATGTATGAACCTTTCTGCGAAGTAATTAGGAAAAATTTCAAATGGCCCTCCTTAAAATTTAGAAAATGCAACGGTAAGCTAATCGATGTAACTAATAAATCAGATATTATAGAGACAATTAAGTGTTATCACGAAGGTAAAAGTAACCATAGAGGAATCGAGGAAACCACAAACCGAATAAAACCGATTTACTACTGGCCCAATTTAAAAGAATCTGTCCAAACGTATATAAATAATTGCGAAATTTGTCAGAGATGTAAATATGATAGGAACCCTGTTAAAGTGGAAATGAATATTACACCAACAGCTAGTAAACCGTTCGAAATTATTCATATTGATGTTTACACGATTGAAAACTCAAAATTTTTAACTTTAATTGATACCTTTTCCAAATATGCACAGGCCTATTACTTAACAGTTGCAGATTCAACGGAAATTGCAAATCATCTTATAACATTTTTCTGTCACCACGGAATTCCAAATTTAATAGTGGCAGACAACGGGACAGAATTCAAAAACTCTGTTATTACGGAATTATTAGGCCTACACAACATAAAAATTCATTTTTGCTCTCCAAATCACCCGCAATCGAATTCGCCTGTGGAAAGACTACATTCTACCCTAAACGAACACATTAGAATACTTAATACGCGTGGCTTCACCAAAACGCCTACCCAAATGAAAATAAAATATGCCGTATTAGCTTATAATTTCACTATACACTCATCAACTAGACTAAAACCCATCGATATTATTAACGGCCACTTAAATAATGAAAACCCGTTCGACTTAAATTTAGAAATGATTTTAACAAGCAATTACGTAAGCGAACATAAAGATTTGGTTAAAGAAATGTATTCCAAAATTAATGAAACCCTGGCCAACCAAAAAGAAAAAATTATAAATCAAATAAATAAAAATAGAGACCCACCAAATGTATTCAAAGTAGGCGATGAAACCTATGTAAAAAGTTTTCTAAGGCAAAAAACCGCGAACAAATTTAATAGACCTACCGAAATAACTAATATAAATGAAAGCGGGAAAATAGTTAGTACGAGCTCGCAAGAAAAAGTTCATATGGACAACCTTAAAAGACCGCGGAAAAAGACATACGAATTCGAAAAAATAAAAGAATAAATAAATATTAATTTTTCAGGTTCCCTATCGCGCTAGGCCTGAGGGAACGAGTCTCCTTCCAAAATCTGGACAATAATTTAGGATTAATACCCCTTAAGCTAGGCATGGCCAAAGTAGAGGAGTACCCCTACAAAATAATACATTTCTATGATCTAAACCCGATAATGTTAGAAATCGACAAGCTAGATATAAAATCCACAAATATATTAACTGTCGTAAGCACAAGTAATTATTCCTGGGATATATCAAATTATTTAAAAATTTTAGAATTCACACAAGAAAAAGTACATTTAAAATTAAAAAACCTCTTGCCTCAACCACAACGAACTAAAAGAGGCCTAGTCGATGGCCTAGGTTCAATTTTCAAATGCATTACTGGTAACCTTGACGCCGCTGATGGAGAAAAATATGAAAACTTAATAAACAATCTTCAGAAAAACCAAGA